>JANAVB010011398.1:3433003-3518528 GCA_029216955.1 Iris pallida | reverse complement strand
ACTTTTGTGACGTCACTAGTCTTGAATTATTCAATCTTCAATTTAGGAAAAAAAAGAAAATTTATTGATGTTGCAAATCCCCTTAAATTCTAAAGTTTTAAAAAGTAAAGATTTGTTTGGGTACAAGCCGAAAGGGCCCTTCTGTCAACAAGACGTAATTGTCTAAGCGACCGGTTCTTAAGCATTCATAGTGAACCTCCGCTTGCTGGGATCCGGCCCTACAGCCTAAACCTAACCTTATCAAACTTGAAATTTCGTGATTATATTTTTATTCTTTATCCGATTGAAATTTCGTTCTTGATTATATTCTTAGTCGTACTGACCTGCCCTTTGAAATTTCTAGAATAACATTTTCTAAGGTGGTTAGATTTGTCACTTCCCGAGGTTTTCAAAACTTTATTTATTATTTTAGCTATAGTTTTTAAAATATATTTCTCTAGTTAGAAGATAATGTTTATTCCTATTATCGATATTTTGAAAAGATTTGGTTTAATTAATTTTGAAATCATAAGTATTTTGACCGAAAATTATTTAATACAAATTACTAATTTATCTATTTGTTCTTAAATAAGATTTTGATTAATATATTTCAATTGTTTTAAATGATATTCAAAATATTCGCAAAATAGATGAAATATTGTTTTCAATTATCATCTTGATAATTGTTGACTAAATTTGATATGCTTGATTAGAAATATATATTACCTTTGATTTGTTATGTTTGTTTATAAAGAATATTTGAATTTATGCGATTTTAAAATATTATTCAAATTATTATGATAAATAACAAATATTAATTAAATTATCCTAGCGACTCATGTTATTAAACTCGAATTACTTGAAAATATTTGTTATTATCTTTGACCAACAAGTATTGGTGAATAATATTAAATTTACACAATTTAAAATATTTGATAATATTGTAATGCTTTAAATTATTATTGATTCATAAATGGAATTTTGATTAGATCAAATTTATTTTATAATTTATTTAAATTTATAGGAGAATTATCTACTAGCAGCTTTACTTCTTATCTAATTAGGAATCATGCCTATTTAAGGAGGTTTCTCTCGTTCTTTTCCCGCAAATCCATAACTCCCAAAATCCTAATCCCTAATTCCCAAAATCAATTCCAAATCCCTAACCCTGCTTCCCATTCCAATTCCTAATTTCTAACCCTAACCCTAAATTCCTTCCCGGATTTTCAGAATTTTAACTATTCATTTACTTTATTTTATTTATCGTTGTTGAAGGTAATTCTTCGTCGATATACTTGTTTTTATGATTATTTTTTATTTATCAAACTGTTTTAAATTAAACATTTGAGAGCATTTTAGGGTCTTTAGAGTTTCAATACTTTCTTTCCCTTTTCATCGATTTTGATCAATATTTCTTATCATAAAAATTTTCCTACCTTTCACCAATCTACCAAGTCCGTCTATCCTAGTCCTTAAATCGAGGACGAATAATTTATTTCTAGGTGAATAGATTTGTAACCCCTTCTCTTTTGAAATATTTTTTTTAATTATTTTTGAATTAAATGGTGATCTTGGAATTTTATAAATATTTAATTAAATAGTTATTATGATAGAATGCCTAGTCTGGTTAAGATTTGGAGTACAAGATGGCTAGAAATCATGGCACGGATAGTGTAGTCGTGTGCTTCGACTAGTGTTTTAGCCATGGTAAAAAAACCTAGCCGTAGCAATGTCCCAACTAGGAAAACCATTCAAAGTTGCGAATTGACCCCTATAAATAATTTAATTAGTTATTTATTAATATTAAGATGTTTAGGAAATCCGGTTGTACCAAACTAGTCCGGACTGGACCCGAACCGAGCCCAAGCCCTGGTAGTCATGTAGTGTGGACCAACGACGTCCATGTAGATATATAGATGTGTATATACATTGGCGTACATTTTTATAATCTAGCGAGTAATTTCTATAAATTTAAATATTAAATAATATATGCATCGTTTGCTATTCTATTTATATGTACCTTGGAAACAAATATATAAATAAGTCTTTTACATCCTGTGCATTGTTGGGGTTTTAGACTATATATATATACATATATGGGTGCCTATTTAATATTTGCATACGATTTTACTATTAATTAAAAAAGGGTTAGTAAAAAAATATATATGTCTTATGTATATGTTATTGCTATCTATAGTAATATTGTATTTTATTGCTATTTATGTATACACTTTATTTTGAAGGTATGAAAACAAATAGTTAAAAATGTTTTGAACTTATGATATTTAGGTGTATATATAATAATATATATATATATATACACACTCTCAGAAACCCTAAGGAAGCAGCCACTCCCTGCTCCTCGGTTTCTTACTGCTCTAAACCTCCTCCCAATCTTCTCCAAACCCTGCAAAACTTCTCCGAGCCCTGAAAATATGGCGGGAAAGAGGAGAGGGACCAACGATCGGGATCGATCTCGACACCACCTACTCCTGCGTCGAAGTATGGAAGCACGACCGCGTCGAGATCATCGCGAACGACCAGGGGAACAGAACCACTCCTTCCTACGTCGCTTTCATCGACTCCGAGCGCTGATCGGCGATGCCGCCAAGAACCAGGTCGCCATGAACCCGATCAACACCGTCTTCGATGCTAAACGTTTGATTGGAAGGAGATTCACCGATGCTTCCGTCTAGAGTGACATTAAGCACTGGCCATTCAAGGTCACCCCTGGTCCTGGAGACAAGCTTATGATTACTGTGCAGCACATGGGTAAGGATAAGGAATTTGCTGCTGAATAGATCTTCTATGGTTTTAATCAAGATGAGAGAAATTGCTGAGGCATACTTGGGTTCTACATTAAGAATGTTGTTGTCACTGTTCCTGCCTACTTCAATGACTCCCAACGCCAGGCTACCAAGGACGCTGGTGTTATAGCTGGTCTTAATGTCATGCGAATTATTAATGAACCCACTGCTGCTGCCATTGCGTATGGTCTTGACAAGAAGGCCACGAGTGTTGTAGAATTTATCTTTGATCTTGGTGGTGGCACTTTTGATGTGTCACTTCTCACAATTGAGGAGGGACATCTTTGAGGTGAAAGTAACTGCTGGTGATACTCACCTTGGTAGGGAGGACTTTGACAACAGAATGGTGAACCATTTTGTCCAAGAATTTAAGATGAAGAATAAGAAGGACATCATTGGAAATCCCAGAGCTCTTAGGAGGTTGAGGACTTCATGTGAGAGGGCAAAGAGGACTCTATCCTCTACTCCCCAGACTACTATTGAGATTGATTCCCTATATGAGGGTATTAATTTTTACTCTACAATTACCCGAGCCAGATTTGAAGAGCTTAACATAGATCTTTTCCGTAAGTGCATGGAGCCAGTTGAGAAGTGTCTAAGGGATGCTAAGATGGACAAGAGCACCATTCATGATGTCGTCCTTGTGGGTGGGTCCACCAAATTTTGAAGGTTCAGCAACTCTTGTAGGACTTTTTCAATGGAAAGGAACTATGTAAGAGCCTCAACCTTGACGAGGCTGTTGCATATGGTGCTACTGTTCAGGCTGCTATCTTGAGTGGTGAAGGCAATGAGAAGGTACATGACCTTCTTTATTGGATGTCACTCCTCTCTCCCTTGGTCTTGAGACTGCGGGAGGAGTCATGACTGTCTTGATCCCAAGGAACACAACCATTCCTACAAAGAAGGAGCAGGTCTTCTCTACCTACTCTGATAACCAGCCCAGAGTCTTGATCCAGGTCTACGAGGGTGAGAGGACTAGGACTAGGGACAACAACCTTCTTGGCAAATTTGAGCTATCTGGCATCCCTCCTACTCCTAGGGGTGTTCCTCAAATCACAGTCTTCTTTGACATTGATGCCAATGGTATCTTGAATGCATCTGCTGAGGACAAGACCACTGGACAGAAGAACAAGATCACCATTACCAATGACAAGGACATACTGAGCAAGGATGAGATTGAAAAGATGGTTCAGGAAGAAGAGAAATACAAGTCTGAAGACGAGGAGCACAAGAAGAAAGTAGAGTCCAAGAATGCTTTGGAGAACTACTCCTACAACATGAGGAACACTATCAAGGATGAGAAGATTGCATCCAAGTTGCCCGCAACTGATAAGAAGAAGATTGAAGATGCGATCCAATGGCTTGACAACAACCAACTTGCTGAAGCTGATGAATTCGATGACAAGATGAAGGATTGAAAGCCTCTGCAATCCTATTATTGCCAAGATGTACCAGGGTGCTGGTGCTGACATAGTTGGTGGAATGGAAGAAAATGGTCCTTCAGCTGGGAGCAGCGGCGCTGGACCTAAGATTGAGGAGGTTGGCTAATAATTTCTTTTTCTTACATGCAAACCTTTTGGTTCTAGGAGTGCTTTCGGGTTATCTTTGAATTTAACTGCGGACCATGTTTCTTAGGTATATGGGCCCTTTATTTTTGTTTTGATGCTAGTTGAACCTTGAAACTCTGTTTATCTTTACTTTCGCTTTTGATGGCATATATATATATATATATATATATATATATATATATATATATATATATATAATATATAAGAAAAGAAAAAAAGAAAAAAAGAAAGAGAAAACCCAGCCCAGCTAAACCCTCCAAACCCGCGACAACATCTCGACCCCCGTTCCCTAAATAACCGCGAGAGAGGGAGAGGTTTTGAGAAAAACCCTAACTTTAACCCTAACCAAGAACCTCACGACCCCTCCCGACCTCCTGGTGACCTAGCGCGTGCCGTCCCAATGACTGCGCACCGCCGAACAACCGTCGAAATAGCCGCGAGCGCGCGATGAATTGACAGCAGCAGCAGCAGTGTGCCGCCAAGGTACTCCCTTATCAATCAAATTTCCCCCTCTATACTCAGTGGTTTACGATTTGTAAACTTTTCTGGAAAGCTATATATCCCTCTAGGAGTCCCAGCAACTAGATTCAAGATTAATCAAGATTTTGACTCAGGAAATCGATAGAGAAATCGATGAAAAACCTGTTAAAAAATAGGACATAAATAGTCCATGTGCCCACATTCGAAGATCTATTTCGATCGATCTAGTACAGTTTAGAAATTGTACCTGAACAAGTTTTAGACCATATGTAGTACTTCAAAACACTTCTGGTAGTTTGAATTTTCATTCACTAAAATTAAATATTTTTGAATCCAAAGTTTCAAAAAAAAACCAGTTTTTATAACTAGAAATTTAGGAAAATTTTCCCGATATGGCGTGTGTCCCGAACGAGCGACGTGGTCACAACCCATGAGCATCGAAAGAGATATGGATGTTGTCGACGTTGTGGGATTCGACAGAACTCAATTTTGGTGTGTGCACGACGAATCGGGACGTATCCGTCGAGATATCCCGTATCGGCTCTTTTGTAAACTAGTCCATAACTTCGTGCACGATCGTCATCTCGAGAAAAACTTGCGCCAACAGGACCGTATCATTTTTCTGGTCCGTTATGCATGTTTTATCCGATTCTGAGAAGGTCGATCGAAACACTATTTTGGCGGGCCCACAACCTGATCTAACAGGCGAATTTGTGCACGGCTCACCGAAATTCAATATTGGACATACGGTTGGATTCGTATCGTCAAGTCGGTCCATAGACATATAGTTTGACGACTTTAGAGAACGTAGGTACTGGCATACTTTTCGGTGCACAGTGGGTCAAACTTCGGACATCGTTTTGACCCGAAATTATGGTTTTGCCCTTGTGTCTAGGATTAGTCTTTTTGGGTAGGCATTCGTAGACATTTTTTTTATATCAAACTCATTGGTGATGTCTGTTTCAGCATCCAGAGACTGTTGCACGAGTTGACTTTGTGGCTCATGAGTGGTTGGGGATTGTTAGTTTTGTTGCTACCTCTAGCCAACTGGACTATTCCGAACGCAATAAATTGTTGATTTCACCAGCAAAATACCCCAGGAAAGTACATATACTGATTGATTTTGATTCCTAATAGTTTTTCCATTTCATGTTTATACATATGCTTTCTCTTGCTTGTTGACACGCTGGATACACGGGTTAGTATCATGGATCTTTACTTATTACATTTCTTGATTATTATGCTTACCGTGTTCGTGACTTGTTCGAGTCCATGCGTACTAGTCGGACGGGAAACTATTCTAGTAGACGTGTGAACTACCCTTTCCATCTCTATTTTCTTTCGTGGAGAATAGCAGCAGCACACGACACGTACGGGGTGCCGGATTTACCCCCTAGCCGTTCACATATCGAATCCGATATTTCAAAACACGTAGATAGTTGTTATTTACTTGATTCTCCTTGTCTCTTCACCACATGCCATGTCACTCTATTTACATGTTCTTCTAGTTGATATATCATGTTGTAGAGTTATCTACTTTCTTTCTTGATTTGCCATGATATCAGGTTTTATTTACTAGAATATTTCACATAGGCTATTTTCATGTCTTGCAAATTTTATTATGTTTCAAATAATCTGTCGGTCTGTGTGCTTGTTCCATTCCTGACTGGAAACCAACAATTTTCAGGTTAACTGTGGCTTTTCTTATCATTGGAAGATAAGGGTATACTTGCAGGCCAAAACTTAGGTATTAGATAGATGTTGTAGTCATTTTAAATATTTTTAAGAACCATGTACTTTTCTTTAAATATAAATATTGTAAATGTTGTAATTAATTTAGCAATGTGAATGAGCAGTAAAGTTTATTTTTTTGAGCATTTATTTATTGCGGGTTAGACAGCGTTCTACCGCCGACACTGCGGCGTAGGATGGCTTGGACACGCACTCGTATCCTAAAAAGCGGATGCGGGCCGTGACATATTCTTCTTTTCTACAACACCATTTGATTAAGGGGAGTACGGAGCAGTCATCTTGTTGTCAATTACATATTCTCTACAGAATGAGGCAAATTTATGAGACCTATACTCTCCACCTCGATCACTTCTGAGTCTCTTGAGTTGTTGTCCGGTTTGACGCTCGGCTTCAGCCTTGTCATATTCCAGTCCCAAAATACGCGAGACCAAGCCACGTGGCATTAGCCAGTACATCAATTCTATATCTCAATCCATATAACAGGAATATAAGAAAGGAAAATATGAATACTAGTCTGCAGTCCAATAATCATACTTGCCCGAATAGACTCGAAAAGAATAATATGAGTCTATAAATACTAGGCTACTAAGTAGATACAAATAACAATAAATGAAACGTATAACTCTGAAAGAGTGAATACCTGTCAACAATCCAGCAAGGATCTCTATAAAACCTACACAGCCAACCTGGAAGGAAACCAGGTCCTCAGTGGGACATAGAAAGATACATAATATATATGCCACTATGAAGTACAGTAAATATCATGAGTAGGTACTAACATGTGATCCAGGAAATAGACATGTGATCAAGGTGACGGATAAGTGATTAGGGTAATACACAGGTGATCAAGTAACTATACTACTAAGCATACTATCTAGTCTGTGTGAAATGAACTTAAGGACACCATTCGTACGCATGAGCTGTCACGGTATAATTCAAAACTCTGGTAAGGAAACTCTGGTAACTATAAAAATCTGTAGTTCCGATAAGGAACTGTGGTAAATATGAATATCCGAAGCTCTGGGTAAGAGGCAACGGTAACAATATGGGAAAGTAGCTCATACGCCTAGTGACTGCCCTCCCCGCCCAATGATTCTGTCCGCGTCGCATCCACAACACGTCCAACCCGACTCTAACAAATAATAAGTCCACAAATTCGTTTAAACATGTAAATAGGACGTAATCATCAAGTAAATGTCCAGAAATCATAAACGAGTCACCTATATGCCATGCAGTATGAATCCGTAAATCATGTCTATGTGTCAGCTGGTATAATCATGGCAGTGTACTGATGATGAACAGGTAAAACATGTACAGTATATCCAGTGTGAACGACTGATAAGGAATATAATCATGTAGATACTGTAAATCAAGTTGGCAAGGTATACTTTCCCAGAGTTGTCCAAACTGTTCTAAGACTGCAGTACAAAAATCTATCCCAATATCCATGAGCTAATGAACCATACTCCATGCAAATATCTATCAGCCCAAAACACAAACAAACATATATCACCCACTAAAGTACACTCATAACTCCCACCTAGAGAGCTTGGGTTATTTTAGTCGCGTATTACCTTAGGTTATCTAAGACACTTATAATTATATCGCCTAGAACTAGGTCACACTAGCCTCTATAATCATTATTATCAATAATATGAATTGCAAGTTATAGGTTATTGAAGTACCAGTTTGTACCTTGTTATTCGTACAACAAAACCTACAACACATAAATCGAAATAAGATAATCAACCACAAGGTTAATAATCTTATCTTGGTGATCCACATGATCACCTAGTCAATTTCAGTAATGTGAGATCATTGGAATCGACTGATCTCAGTTTTGACGCATAGATTCTGAAATACGAACATAAACAGGAATTAATTATAATTAATGGTGGTTACAAAAAGGACAATCTACAGACGTCGTCAGATGATAAAACAAACATCATCAACATATTCAGAATGGTCAAATTAGCTAGGATAGCCTACCCATAAGTCCAATTTGGATACAGGGACAAAACGTTAATTTTAGATTAAAACGATGTCCGCCGTTGGACTCACTTTGCATCAAAAAAATGCCAGAATAAAAGTCCTCTAAAACCTAGAAAATTATACGTCCACGAGTTCAAAATGACGATACGAACCCAATGGTAAATCCAAAATTGGATTCCGATAAGCCGATCTTAAAATGACCCGTTGACCCGGAATGAGGGACCCGATTTGTACTGAAATGCGTGTTGGGACACATGTCCTCCAAATCTAGCAAACTTTATATCACTTTTAGGCAGAATAACACCATGAGTCCACTGGTGGCGTCAGAATTGGAATCCGGAGTCCCGGATCCAAAATTAAAATTTTACAAGTTGGACATTATGAATTTGGACGACCAACTTTGGCGACAAATTCAACCATTCAAATGACCTCACAATGGAATAAAATTTTAATCACAAGAAGTTAGTTATACCAGCTATACACAAAAATTGGTGGTGCATCAAACGGAGATACGACGACGGAGAAACAAAAATAATACAATTTAAACGATCAACTTGGTGGCCGGTTTTGATCTATCAAACGATCGAATTAACGGTTGAAATTTTAAGTGACCGAAGGGGTATATACCAAGATCGAGAAGGAAGAATCAGATCGATGATCCAATGGTCCGATTGTCCAAAAATGCATCCAAAGTTGCTGCGGCAAAACAAAATTTTGGACTCAAATTTGCGTGCGTCACGGCGGGATCTCGTGCAAAATACACAAATACCTCTTTTACGTATCGGGGAGGAGGGTGGCGGCCTGGAGGTGTTCACCGGGGGATTGCCGGGCTATGGGTGGTGGTCGCGGTGTCGCACGAAGCTGTGTGACGATGATTGGCGTCGCCATACGGCCGCTGCTATTGCATGCTGATGCTCGACCTGGCACACACACGCGACGGTAGCGCCGCAAGAAGGGATCGACAGGGCTTCAACAGTCGCGTACCAACGATTGTTGACACCGACGTCTTTGTAAGGGTGCTCTTGCTGACAGGAAAAGAGTTGAATATGAGACAGCGGATGCTAGGTTTGGATTAGCCTTTAGGGTTAGGGAGGAGAGAATATGCAAGTATATATAAAAGAGGAGAGAGGGGGCTCTCACCTACAGCTGTAGGGAGTGGCTTCATGTTCTGCCAGGCGCCTGACATCGTCTGCAACAACAGAACAGACGCGTAGAGGTAGGCGACACGGTTTAAACCCGTGGGCAACAAAAATGGGGCGAGTTTGGGTTCGCGGGGTTGCCCGCCCGCTCAAGCTACTCCTTGAGTTGTGGGTTCGGGTACGGGCTTCGGGTCTGGACTTACTCGATTGGCTAGAACCCGAACCCACTAGGTTTAAGAAAAGCGGGGGTGGTGGGCCTCTTCATTCTATGGGCCAGGGGTTATTCGGCTGGGCTTGATATTTAAGGAAAATAAAATAGGTATAAATACTTTTAGGGCCTGTCAGTAATATGGGCTGGGTTATTGGGTAATATGTATGTATATATACATTCCAAATATTATACATGTATATATACTCAAAAGTGTATATATAAATATATCGATATACTCTAAATTTTATATAAGCATATATTTACTCTAAAATAATATGTACTCTAATTAATAATATATACATACTCTAAACATGTATAGGTTATGCATACCCTAAATATCTCATACACTCTAAATAATATATATAGTTGTATATAGGTTTCTTAATTATATATATATATATATATATATATATATATATATATATATATATATATATATATATATATATTTTATATATATATATATATATATATATATATATATATATATATATATATATATATATATAACCTCATATATATATCATCTTTACGCTTGGGGTAGTGACGCAGCTAGTGAATATATATATATATATATATATATATATATATATATATATATAAATATATATATATATATATATATATATATATATATATATATATATATATATATATATATATATATATATAGACACTAAGGCGCATTTCCAGCCTCCGAAAAATTCACAAAGTGGACATCTTCATCATCATCGAACCCAAAATTCCCGCCAAACGCCTTAAATCAACCCAATTTGCCCTGGGCCTCCCCACTGCCATTGCTGGCAGACACGACATCTGGATTCTGGCCTCGAAGAAGGTCAAGCTCGACATCATCCAGGACTCCCAACAAGCCCTCTCTTGCTGGGTTACTCATCCCACTCTACCGGAGCGCGCCATCCTTTCTGCTGTGCACGACAGCTGTATCATCGCTGAACGCAAAAGCCTTTGGAGCGATCTTCTCGACATCCACCTCCACAACACCAACACCCCCTGGCTTTGCATAGGGGACTTCAATGCCATCACCCGCAGAGAAGAGAAGATTGGTGGGCGTCCCACTCCCCTACCAGCCATAAATGACTTCAACAACTTCATCTTCAACGCACATCTTACTCCTCTTCAGTTCAAAGGGAACGAATTCACCTGGTGCAATATGCAGGACGGCGATCACCGCCAATACTCCCGTCTGGACAGAGCCCTAACCAACGCTCACTGGCAGGGAATGAGGATCACTTCCACCCTGTCCCACCTCAACTCCGTAGAATCAGACCACGCCCCTATTCTGGTGGAGACCAACAACAACAACCACCTACCCAAAAAGAAATTCTAATTCCTTGACTTTTGGACTGATCACCCGCAGTTCTCGGGCGTCGTAGCAGAAGCCTGGAACAGTCAGGACTCCCCAAACCCTCTCACCCGGATTAGTAACAAGCTCAAAGCCACCAGGAAAGCCCTCTCCAATTGGAGCAAACAGGCCTTCGGGGACATTTTCCAAGCTATCCGAGTCGCCGAAGATGACGTCGCCCGTGCCGAAGCCAAATTGCTGACCGACCGTTCCCCTGCGGCCAGAAGTGCCCTGAACCTCACCAAGGCCATGCTCAAATTCAGACTCAAAGTTGAGACCGACTTCTGGAAACAGAAAGCCAGGCTGAAATGGGACAGCGAAGGGGACAAAAACTCCAAATACTTCCACGCCTGCGTCAATGGCAAAAGAAACAAACTATCGATTCATTACATAACCGACGAGCACGGCATCATCAGAACCGACCAGAAGGGAATCCAAGAGGCGGCCGCAGATTACTACACCCAGTTATTCCACAAAGAAACGGTCCAGAAAGACTCTTCTTTCCTCGACCAAATCCCCACCATCATCAACGATGCCGACAATGCTTTGCTGGAGCGCCCCCTGTCCGAACAGGAAGTGAAAGACGCGGTGTGGGCTTTGAACAAGCACAGTGCCCCCGGACCTGACGGATTCAACGGAGTTTTCTTTCGTTCTTGTTGGGAGATCATCAGGCGGGATATCATCGACGCGGCTGTCGCCTTCCTTGAAGGAGCTCACTACCCCAAAGCCATCTCCAGCGCCAACCTAATCCTCATTCCGAAAAAAGACAACCCCAACTCGTTCCGCGACTTCCGACCGATCAGCCTATGCACTTTCATCAACAAAATCATATCCAAGATCATTGCCACCAGAATGACAGACATTCTCCCCAAAATCATTTCGGAGGAACAAAGCGGTTTCGTTCGAGGCAGGAACATCCAAGACAACATCATGCTGGCCCAAGAACTTATCACCTGCATGAAGTTTCCCGTTCGCGGGGGCAACATCGCCATCAAAATTGACATGGAGAAAGCCTACGACAGACTCGATTGGCAGTTCATGATCTGGGTCTTCAGAGCGTTCGGATTTTCCGAGAATTGGACCAACACTATGTGGAGATCCGTCAGCAATTCCTGGTTCTCTACTGTCATTAACGGGCAATCCGAGGGCTTTTTCAAATCTAGCCGCGGTGTCAGACAAGGCGATCCTCTATCATCCACGATCTTCATCATCGCAGCCGACGCCCTGAGCAGAAACCTAAACAACATGGCCAACACCCCCAATTTCCAACAATACCACACCGCCAGTGGATGCCCCACCATCACCCACCTGGCGTTCGGCGACGATTTACTTATCTTTTCTTCAGGGGATATCGGATCGATGGAGGTGGTTCACAATACCCTAACGCGGTACTCCACTTGCTCAGGCCAAAAAATCAACCGTTCCAAGAGCATCATCTACGCCCACCAAAGCATCAGAATCGAGAATACCACCAGTCTCACCAATCTCACTTCTTTTTCGGTGGCCCATCCCCCCTTCAACTACCTGGGCTGCCCGATGGTGTACGGGAGATCCAACGCCAGCATTTTCGAGAACCTCACTACCAAAATCAGGAACAAAATCGAAGGTTGGCACAATGCCACCTTATCCCCAGGCGGCAAAATAATCCTCATCAAGCATGTCCTTAATTCCATCCCAATCCATACCTTAGCGGCGTGCTCTCCACCCAAGAAGGTCCTTGAGTCGATCGAGCAGACATTCTGCACGTTCTTCTGGGGTCATACCGATGGCAAAGACAAACACCACTGGGCAAGCTGGGACGTCATGGCAACCCCGATCGCGAATGGCGGGCTGGGCTTCACCAAACTAAATGACATCTTCAAAGCCTTCTCCATGAAACTGTGGTAGAAATTACGCACGAGCGATAACTTATGGACCAGGTTCATGAAGGCCAGATACTTTAAGTACATCCACCCAGCGATGGCCAGAGCCAATAGCAGATCATCCGCGGCTTGGCGCCGCATCCTGCGGGGCCGCGATTTGGCCGAGCCAGCGATTAGACTCCGTCTGGGCGACGGCAAGGCCAACTTCTTCTAGGAAAGATGGATCGGCGACAGCCTCATCCCGAACACATCTGGGGCCCCCAGCAACTGCAGAATCAAAGACCTGTGGAACCCCACCAACAATGATTGGTCTTGGGACATGATTCACGATTGGGCCAGCAACGACACGGTTGACAGCATCCGTCAACACGGTCTTATCATCGGTCCTAACGCGGACGAGCTGAGATGGTCACTGGAAGCTTCCGGAGTTTTCTCAGTGAAATCGGCGAGGGCGGCAATCCATGTCATCGGCCAAGCTCACTTCACTGCGTAATTCTGGCACTCGTGTATCCCCAAGAAATGGTCATTTCTCCTGTGGAGAGTCACAAGGCAGAAATTACCAACCGATGAGAACCTTAACTCCATCGGCTTTAGTCTGGCGTCCGTTTGTAATTGTTGCGACGAGAGGCAGACGGAGAATATCGACCATATCTTCCGGGAAGGAAGCCTCCCCAATCAAACCTGGAGCCTCCTCAACCGCATCTACAACATCACATCAGGAGATGGGCACTTTAACGATCTCCTGGCCCTCTGGGGAGTCAAGTCCCACGGCCATCAGATCGTAGCAGCGGCCGCCACCTGGGTAATTTGGAAGAATCGCAACAAAGCGAGATACGAGGGCCACCAATACTCCGCCGAGCAGCTCATTCGGGAAATTAAACGGCAATGCCGCAAAAGGAGTTCACTGTGCTCCCACAGTCCTCCAGCATTCTGGCAACCCATCTTCAGCTAGTTTTGTCAGGCGCGAGCGTCCACCCCCTTTTTTTTTCCCTTTGCTTGTTTCAGGCTTTTCGCCTTATTCGGCTTTTTGGGCCTTGTTGAATAAAAGAGGGGGTTATTGAAAAAAAAAATATATATATATATATATATATATAAAATATATATAAATATATATATATATATATATATATATATATATATATATATATATATATATATATATTTTATATATATATATAACCTCATATATATATCATCTTTACGCTTGGGGTAGTGATGCAGCTAGTGAGGTTATATATATATATATATATATATATATATATATATTAAGAAAAACCCCCTCTTTTTATAAACAAGGCTCCAAAAGCTGAAGCCTGACACGTATACAAGACAAAAGTATACCAAAAGGAAAGACAGGGGAAAACGCGGGCGCAGGCGCCAAAACTAAAAGAAGAACGGAAGCCTGAAAGCCGGAGATCTGTGGGAGCAAAGGGAGCTCCTTTTGCGGCATTGCCGGTGAATTTCATTGATCAGCTGGTCGGCAGAGTATTGGTGTCCCTCGTATCTAGCTTTGTTGCGATTCTTCCAAATTACCCAGGTGGCGGCCGCTGCAACGATCTGGTGGCCATGGGATGCGGCTCCCCAGTGGGCCAGAAGATCGATAAAGCACCCGTCTTCTGGATAGGTGTTGTAGTTGTGATGGAGGGTGCTCCAGATTTTGTTGGGGAGGCTTCCCTCCCTGAAGATGTGGTCAATAGTCTCCGTCTGACGCTCGATGCAGCAATTACAAGCAGACGCCAGGCTAAACCCGATGGAGTTAAGGGTGTCGTCGGTTGGCAATTTCTTTCTCATGACTCTCCATAGGAGAAAGGACCATTTCTTAGGGATGCAAGAGTGCCAGTACCGCGCAATGAAAAGGTCTGGGCCGTTGTCTTGGATCGAGAGTCTAGCCGATCTCACAGAGAATGCACCCGACGCTGCCGGCGACCACCTCAACTTGTCGGCGTCGGTCCCGATGGTGAGTCCGAGTTGGCGAATGCTGTCGACTGTTTCGTTGCCTGACCACTCACGGATCCTGTCCCAATTCCAGTCGTTGTTGGTGGGATTCCACAGGTCTTTAATCTTAGTGTTTCTAGTGGAATCAGTAATGTTCGGGATAAGGTTGTCCCCAATCCACCTTTCCAGGAAAGGGTTGGACTCGCCAGTACCCAGATGGAGTCTGAACGCGGGCTCAGACAAATCACGGCCTCGGAGAATGTGATGCCAAGCCGCGGAAGATCTGCTGTTGGCTGTGGCCATCGCTGGGTGGATGTGTCTGAAGTACCTGGCCTTCATGAACTTGGTCCACAGGTTGTGGCTAGTGCGAAGTTTCCACCACAGTTTTATGGAAAAAGCTTTGACTATGTGATCGAGTTTGGTGAATCCTAGGCCACCGTTCGCGATCGGGGATGCCATAGTATCCCAGCTGGCCCAGTGGTGTTTGTCTTGCCCCTTGTTGTGCCCCCAGAAGAAGTTGCAAAACATCTGCTCAATAGACGTGATAACCTTCTTGGTTGGAGCGCAGGCCGCAAGGGTGTGGATGGGGACGGAGTTGAGCAGATGTTTGATGAGGATAATTTTCCCTCCTGGGGATAGGGTTGCATTATGCCATCCATCAATCTTGTTCCTGATTTTGGTGATCAAATTCTCGAAGATGCTGGCGTTAGATTTCCCGTACACCAGGGGACAGCCGAGGTAGCTGAAAGGAGGATGAGCCACCGCAATGGAAGTGAGGTTGGTGAGTCTGGTCGCGTTCTCGATTTTGAAATTGTGGTGGGCGTAGATTACGCTCTTGGAAAGGTTGACCTTCTGGCCGGAGCATCTGGAGTACCGCTCCAGGATGTTGTGAACCACCTCCATCGATCCGACGTCCCCAGATGAAAAGATGAGAAGGTCGTCGGCAAAAACCAGGTGGGTGATGGTGGGGCATCCGCTGGCAGTGTGGTATTACAGGAAGTTTGGGGTGTTGACCATGTTGTTGAGGTTTTTGCTCAGGGCGTCGGCAGCAATGATAAAGATCGTGGACGATAGAGGGTCGCCCTGTCTGACACCTCGGCTAGATTTGAAAAATCCTTCGGATTGGCCGTTGATAACTGTGGAAAACCAAGAGTTGCTGATGGA
Source organism: Iris pallida (assembly GCA_029216955.1). Lineage (NCBI taxonomy): Eukaryota > Viridiplantae > Streptophyta > Magnoliopsida > Asparagales > Iridaceae > Iris > Iris pallida. The sequence goes on along the minus strand of JANAVB010011398.1, from coordinate 3,502,276 downwards.
TCTCCACATGATGTTGGTCCAGTTCTCTGAGAATCCGAAAGCTCTGAAGACCCAGATCATGAATTGCCAATCGAGTCTGTCGTATGCTTTTTCCATGTCAATTTTGATGGCGATGTTGCCCCCTCTCGCCGGGAATTTCATGCAGGTTATAAGTTCTTGGGCCAGCATGATGTTGTCTTGGATGGTTCTTCCGCGCACGAACCCGTTTTGCTCCTCCGAGATAATTTTGGAGAGGGTTTCTGCCATTCTGGTAGCGATAATCTTGGAGATAATTTTATTAGTGAATGTGCAAAGACTGATGGGTCGGAAGTCGCGAAAGGAGTTGGGGTTATCTTTTTTCGGAATGAGGATGAGATTGGCGCTAGAGATGGCTTTGGGGTAAGGAGCTCATTCGAGAAAGACAATCGTCGCTTCGGTGATGTCTTGCTTGATAATATCCCAGCAGGTGCGAAAGAAGGTGCCAGAAAAGCCGTCCGGACCGGGGGCGCTATGCACGTTTAAGGCCCACACCGCGTCTTTCACTTCCTGTTCGGACAGAGGGCGCTCCAGAAGAGCATTGTCGGAGTCGTTAATGATGGTGGAGATTTGGTCAAGGAAGGAGTTGTCTTTGAGGACCATCTCCTTGGCGAATAATTTGGAGTAGAAATCAGTGGCCGCCTCGTGAATTCCTTTGTGATCTGATCTGATGGTGCCTTGCTCGTCAGTGATGTGATGTATTGATAGTTTGTTTCTTTTGCCGTTGACGCAGGCATGGAAGTATTTAGAGTTTTTGTCCCCGTCACTGTCCCATTTCAGTCTGGCTTTCTGCTTCCAAAAGCCGGTCTCAACTTTGAGCCTGAATTTGAGAATAGCCTTGGTTAGGTTCAAGGCTCTCCTAGCCGCAGGGGATCGGTCGGAGAGGAATAAAGCTTCAGCTCGGGTGACATTGTCCTCTGCTACGCGAATCGCTTGGAAGATGTCCCCGAATGCTTGTTTGCTCCAATTGGAAAGAGCTTTCCTGGTGGCTTTGAGCTTGTTGCTGACCCGAGTGAGAGGATGAGGGGAGTCCTGACTATTCCATGCTTCTGCCACGATGCTCAAGAATTACGGGTGGTCGGTCCAGAAGTCGAGGAATTGGAAGTTCTTTTTAGATGGGTAGGATTTGTTTTTGATTTCCACCAGGATTGGGGCATGGTCGGATTCGGTGGAGTTGAGGTGGGACAGGGTGGAGCTGATTCTCATATCCTGCCCGCTGGCGTTGGTGAGAGCTCTATCCAGACGGGAGTATTGGCGACGGTCGCCTTCCTGCATGTTACACCAGGTGAATTCGCTGCCTTTGAACTGAAGAGGAGTGAGGGAGCATTGAAAATAAAGTTATTGAAGTCTTGCATGGCTGATAGGGGCGGAGGGCGACCTCCAATCTTCTCGTCTCTGCAGGTGATGGCGTTGAAGTCCCCTATACAAAGCCAGGGGGTGTTGGTGTTGTGGAGATAGGTGTCGAGAAGGTCGTTCCATAGGTGTTTTCGTTCTGCAATGACACAGCTACCGTGGACTGCAGACATGATAGCCCGCTTCGGAAGGGTGGGGTGAGTGACCCAGCAAGAGAGAGCTTGTTGGGTGTCCTGGATGATGTCGAGAATAACCTCCTTCGACCCGAGAATCCAGATGTCGTGTCTGCCGGCAATCGTCGTGGGGAGGGCCAAAGCCAACTGGATGGATTTGAGACGTTTTGAGGGGATTTTGGGTTCAATGATGATGAAGATGTCAATCTTGTGAATTTTTCGAAGACTGTTAATTCTCCGTAATGTCGGTTTATTGTCCAGACCTCGAACGTTCCAAGAAAGGATGTTAAGCATTTAAAGATTGTGGGGTGTTTTTTTTTTTGTTCCGTCTTACGACGGATCTAGTTTGGATGGTGACAATTTTGTCGGAGCCTGAATTGCTCCGTTGGGAGTCCACCGGGTTGACGATCGATGTTGTGGGCGGATTGGGGTTGTGGCACTCGTGCGGACCGGGGGGAGGTCCTATCAGATTGCCGGCAGTGTCGACTGCTGTCTCCTCCGGGGAAATGGCTAGAGAGTCTTGCGCACTCTCGATCAACAGTTGCTGGAGGGGGGCTCCTGCAGCTAGAACTTGGATGCCTCTCCTCACTTGATCGGGTCCCAGGATTGCTAGGACGTCTTCGACTGGGATCGCACTGGGGGATTGATGAGTATCTTTGGGGGGGGGAAGTGGCCAGGGGGGCGGCCTCCTGACTAGAGGGAAGTTGTCGGTGATCTGCGTTGCCTGGGTCGGTTGCGTCCTCCATATGCGAGGAGGTGGGGGATGAGGGTGACAGGTCGGGCGCGCTGGTGCCTTCTAGATGGTATCCGGCCTCCGGGTCTTCTGACTCAAGAATGGCGAATGGGTTAGAGATCTCTATGTGTTGGGGAATGAAGGGGATCAGGGCCCTGCTCGGGGCTTCGCTGGAGTCCGGCTCTCCGATGCTGGAATCGAATCGAATATGAGTGTTCGGTAGGGGAAGAATGGGCAACTTGGGGGGCTTCCCAACCGGTTGATCGTTGTCTTTGTCTTTCCTGAGAGGCTTCTTTTTAAGCTCCGGATGCATGCGGTGACAGTTCTTAGGGAGGTGGCCTCTTAGGTGGATATATATATATTCTTAAACCAAACTTTTTATTAGAAAAGGAAATTCCGAACTACATCTGATGCTGTTAATTAAGACGCCCAATAAGACAAAATAACACAGACAATTACTACGAGAAAGACCCCTTAAATAACGCCATACAATCTTCAACCCCCCATTGTGAGGCCTTCGTCTTAGAATCAGATCAAAGGATCATAGTCCGGTGAGCAATGAGTCTTCTAGGATTCTGCCCTCTCCGGTAACTCTCCCAACTTAGGCGAACCGCTGGTCATACCGGGGATAGAAGAGATGCCCTCTCCCCCGGAGTGGGAGCCCCAAAAAGTCCCTCCCATAGGGGCGGAGCCCCAGAAAGATGGATGGGTGTCCCGAGCGCCGATGCCTTTTCCTGCTGCACAAACTCTACAACCCCCGCACTCATGGGCGAAGTGCTCAGGAGGGGAGTCGACGCTGAGGGAGCGACCACCGAAAATGTGAAACCGTAGGAGGGGCAACCTGGCCTGACTAGTCCCGTGGAAGCACCAGACTTGATCGAGGGAGAGGGAGTCCGCGACGGGTTGGGGGTCGCTGGATGAAGTCCAGCCTAGGAGGTAGCCACGGTTGAGGCTACGGGATCGGGATTTTATGCTGGTGTGGGACTCGCCAGAGAGGGGGTGGCACCGAGGAGGGCTCAACCGTAGGAGCCGCGCCCAGTTTGGAGTGGCATTCGCCAACTAGATGGTCGATACGGTTACACCTAATGCAAATCCCTGGCCTCTCTTCAAGGACAACGTCTTGCCAAATGTCTCTCCCGTCAGGAAGATGAATGAGAAACTGGGGCAGAGTCGGGGAGCTAAGATCAACGTCTACAAGCACCCGAGCACAACTGGGTCTCGAAACAACCGAAGTAGCATGATCTAACGCTATTGGGGTGCTGATACATTGAACCATACGAAAAATAGCATCCCTCGTGAATAGGAAGATCGGCAAGCCAGGAAGGAAAACCCACACCACGCCATGGAGGATTCCTTCTTTAAATTGAACTCCGAAGTCCAATTGAGGACCCGCATAGGTGCGTTCACATAGGTCCATAGCTCCTTCGATCTTAAATGCAGGTAGTCTACCTCATTGGAGGGCCAGAGAAGCAGGTGACAACCATCCAGGACACCTAACCGACTAACCGGGGCAAAGCAAAAAGGGGCTGAGAGGGCGGCAACCTCCTCCGTCGAGAAAGCGATCGTCAGGGTGCCATCCGAGAGAGTGAAGTCACAAGGTGGGAGAGACGACGTCGGCTAGAAAACGGCCGAACCAGCATCCACCTCTAGAAACGAGCACTTCAATCTGAAAGGGGCAGAGGCACCAAGAGAGGGCGGTCCAGCCGGCGATGCCGAGACACAGCCGAGGCCCGTAGCGGGGCAGGTGACTGTCGAAGACCCGGGAGAGGCAGACGCTAAAAGAGGGTACCCCGACCCAAGGCGAGGGGCCGAGGCAAAAGGTGCCAAGGGGACGGAGGGAGAAAATAAGGGTGGGGATGGAAGAGAGGCGGATTGAGCTGCACGCCGTCGCGAACGACGGGAAGATGAGGCGCCGAAAACCGCTGCCCCCCACAAACGATCCAGGCCTCCCAGAAGACTGGAGAGGCCGAAGGAGCCACCGGACGGAGCGCTCCCAAGTGGAGAGGGGAAGCCCTCAGACACCACACGGCAGGCGGATGCCGCGTCAGGCGACCCCAGCGAGGGGACGGCTGAGAACAGAGGGGAGGGGAGGCACCGAGCACCGGAAGAAAATCAGCAGAAGAAGGAGGAGGAGGAGGGCGGTGGAGAAGATGGGAGGAGGGAGGGATCTCCCCTTCCGCCATGGCCCGACGGTGGTCGGAGACCTAGGTGGAAGGGAAGCAAAGCCATGCTCGCGGGGTTAGGGCCGACTGCTCCAAAAAAAGAGCTATTCTTATATATATATATATATATATATATATATATATATATATATATATATATATATATATATATATATATATATAAACCTTGATTTGAATTCTAAACTCAATTAGTAATACATTGAATTATAAATAGCAATAAAAGCAATAAAAGAAGAAAAAAATGGTGTGTGGTTTTTGGGTGTGTCATGAGGGGGTCGGATGCACCTGGGTTGGGTGATTGGGTTCGATTAGGTCAAGATTGGACTTGGAGCGATCATCAGCACAATTTAAGTCATTTATGATTATTGACGAAATAATAGCATATGAGAGATCAATTGGATGGAACAAAAGTGGCATGTACGTAGTAAACTCAAAATAGGTCAAAATCATATATTGGGTCGATTATGTTGGATTGATATTGAGCCTCGCAATTAAGTTGGAAGTTAGGTCATGTTTTACTGTAGATGGTCAAATTATCTAAATTGACCAGAAAGTTGCACGATGTAAATATAATACAAGAGAACAAGTTTAAGTGGGACATGATATATCAAAATAAAAATAATTTTGCCTACTATAAAACTCGTGAAGGAAGTTTTGAGAGATTGACATCCCTGGCGCTCCAAAAATTAAATTCACAAAAATGTACATTTAATGATCAGAACTAATTATAATAAAATTATTTATTGAAAATAATTTATTTAAAATTTTTAAAAGAAATCCTAAAATTCAGGGGGCTCACAAGCCTTGAAGTCCATAAATTTTTCAAATGCTTCATCTTTAGACTTGAGCAGATAAACGAACACGTACTTTGAGAAATCGTCGATGAAAGTAATAAAATACTTCATTCTGACCTTTATGGAGAACTGTTTGAAGTCACAGATATTTGAGTGCACTGACACAAGAAGATATGTACTTCAGTTTACCCACTTGAACGATTTTCTAGTGATCTTCGTCTGTGCATAGACCTCAAACTTCTCCAACACCTTACCCCCACATTTGGAGATAATTCCTAGACTAGACATCTTATTTTTTTTTACAATGAACATGTCCTAGTCTATTATGCCATAACTCAAGAGAATAATCAAAAGAAGAGGCTGCATTTATTATCTCTATTGGAGTTACAAGTTGAAGTTTGAACATTCCTTTGGTACAAAAGGCCTTTTCGAAGTATGTTCCTTTATCAGACATAACCACCTGACTATCGTTAATGTCCACCCATAAGCCTGTATTGCAGAACAGACTTCATGAGACCAGGTTCTTGGCTATAGCCGTTACATGCTTCACATCCTGAAGCGTTAGCAACTTTCCCGAAGTCAGTTGCAGTACCACCGTTTCGATCCCCAGTACTTCTGCTTCTGTCTGGTTTGCCACCATAACCTTCTCTGGAACATGTTTGTATGTGGTGAACCACTAATTATTTGAGCAAACATGGCTTGACGCCCCATTGTCTATCCACCAGTCCGTGTCAATACTAATCGAGTCAACCTGCATAATCATAGCAACAAGTTAGCCTCATCTTGCGCTTTCCGTTTAGATTTTTTCTTGCAGTCCTTCCTCTAGTGGCCTTTCTTGCCACAGTTAAAATAAGGCCCAGGTTCATTGGACTTTGGCTTGAACTGAGCTGTTTTCACCTTTAGATGGTGAACATCCTTCTTCTTATGATAGGGAGCCTTGGGCTTCCCCCTTAGAGTTTCCTCCTTGCACTAAGTTGGACTTGGCCATCTGTTTGGATAAGGTTTTCACTTTAACTTGAGCCCTCAACTCATCTTCAACATGTATCCAGGGCAGGAGCGCTCAAGATCCACCTCCATCTTCTTGCGGTGCATGTCCGCGATGAAATTGCTCCACCTAGGTGGAAGCTTGGCGATAATACCCCCGTCGACGAAAGCATCGACCAAGAGCATGCCTTATTTGTCACCACCAATTTCTGGAGCAAAGGGTATTTTGGTAATTTGTGAATATTTGATTATTTTTGAATTTTATTTAATTTATAATGTGCTAATTGTTATATTAGGTATAACCCTAGAATTTTCTAGTCTAGATGCTAATCATGAACCTAGACACTTAGTTAATAGAATTAGACAAGTTGACTAAGTCCTAAAAATCTAGATATTAAGTTAGAGCTAGATATTTGTTGAAACCTTAGTCTAGTTTGGGCCTTTTCCTAAAAGGCTTGATTTACAACTTGAGAAGGCCCTTGAACTAAATTGGACCTAACCCTAACCCTAGGAACTAGTCTTGGCCGGCCAAGGATGTCACCCCCACCTATATAAGTGATCATTAGCCCCTTGCCTCTTTTCATTACAAACTCTAACCCTAAAATTGGTGTTCTTCCCAAATTTGTCCTCTTTCTCCAAATCACCTCCAAATTTAACCAAATCAATTGCATCGCACTCCCCTGTGTAGAGGAGGTCTCTATTGGCTAGCTAGCAAGGATTGGAAGCAATTTGGCCATTGGATTTGGTGTGGGATCTTTTCAAAGGGCTTTTTCATTGAGATTCCAACACTCAATAGGTAATGACCTCTAAATCTAATAATTTCTTGATTTCTCACCATAGATGCATTCATTTAGGGTCCTCCTAGACTTAGGCTAAGTTTGGGTTCAAATCAAATCCATTTGGTGTGCGTATCGCAAGAGTATCGGAGGGGTATTCGAAGTATTCGACGAAATGCCCCTTAGAAACTTTTGTTCTCTGTTTTGTGTAAAAATTATATATTTAGAAAGCTTATTATATGTAGATTGTATATATGTAGGACTGAGTTGAGATTAGTAGCAGTTTTCTGTGTCAAAAATGGACACATGGATACACTCTGGACACTACATAAGGGAAACATTGTTCTCCTACTGCTGCCATGTCCGTTCTCCTTGGACACGACACATTATTGAGTGCCACCAGTTGGAAATGGTAGGGGCAATCACTAACATGGGGTTTGGGGAGTGGGTCTTCGGTTGGTGTTGTTTTTGATGAGTTATTCCAGTCACAAATTTCAGCCACTCTTTTCTGCACATTGTGCGCTGCTCGACACTTTGCCTTGGCCACTTGGATACTAATATGGACACATTATTGGACACTCTGACACCTGGACACCTAGATACTTGTATGGGACACCATGTTGACACATTAGCTTACATATTTTGCCATGCAATCACTCACACACACGTTCGATACCATGTTCTGATCCCCACACACACGCACACTTGTAGTGACATACCTTGACTCCTCTTGGACACTACTATGGACACGTGATGGACACCCTAACATGTTGACACTTGCTATTGACACATTATACCGGACATTACTCTAGTTCGCTGTTGTTACACTTTGTACCATGGTCTGATACCATGTGACACACACACACAGCCACTCGACACACACACATTTGTGTTTTGACACTCATTCACATTTTCTCTCATCACTTGACACTATTGAACAATTCTTGACACATGTTCACCTTCACTCCATGACACCTTGACACAAGTTGACACATATTTGTACACTCATGACACCTTGCTGCACATTGCATATATGGTTATATGTTATCTGAATTTTAGGCTATGAGTTTAATTGTATAAGTGATGTTGGGATACCTGAGATTAGTATCCAAGTGTGAGGATGAGAGTTTGTGAGATTTTTGGATTGGGTGAGGGATTCAGTTATTGGAGATTTAGTGTAGGTATCAGATTTAGTGAGGTTGGATGTTAGTGTCAGCTATATTTGAATGTAACAAAAGATAGGGTAAGTTAGTGTATTATTTGTACCTGTTAGTATCATTGGTTGGTTAATGTTTAGATGAGATATAGTTGAGGGTTGTGTTGTATATATATGGGAGTATGTTCTGCTACTTTGCATTGCTTTGAATGCTACAACAGCAGTATCAGTAGATACAATGGCAGGCCTAGGCCTATAGCCTTATGTCTTGTTTGGTCAGAGTCAGTAATGAGTAGAGTGTTAGATGTTTGCTTAGTGTCAGTTGGTATATGAGAGATGTTATCCCTTATATATATATTTAGATATGCAGATAGGTTTGAGGGCTTACCTTATATATATATATTGTATGAATATATGTAGGTGAGGTTAGGCTATTAGATATATGTTGTGGGTTCATGAGATAACTGAGATTATGTGGATATGGTTATATGTGAGGATTCCTGGGTTCAGAAATCTGAGTTTTGGTGATAGTATATATTGGGTTTGTGAGTCTATATATATGTAGTGGGTTTTGCCTATATATGATGCATGTTGTATATATAGGATATATGATGTTAGTGATAAGGAGGCTATAGGCTATATAGCATTAGATACCATAGTGTGGGATTGCCTGTAGGGGTATTTATGAAATAGGGTGTAACCACCACTTTTTTAAAATGAAGGTAATTTGGAACTTTTGTAAAATTGATCATGATAGTTATTAAATAATAGATTTAAATCATGTTAATGAATAATTGGTGAATTTTGATTATTTTTATAATATTTAAATTGATGTATTGTGATTATGTCTCTTGCTAGTGAAACCTTAGAACAACTTAGCCTAGAGACTAACCATGACCATGGAGACCTAGCTAACATAATTGGATTAATAATTAGGCTCTAATCTAGCTAAGAATGACTTAGAAATGATTTGGAGGTTTTAATTAAGATGTTAGTTTGGGCCTTTAGTAGAGGGGCTTGATTTGATGACTTAGAAAGGGGCTTTGGGCCATTGTGACTTAACCAAACCCTAGCCCAACCATGTGACCAGCCAAGAGCAACCCCCTCTCCCTATATAACACATCATTAGCCTCCCTCTTTATCTCTTTATTGAAACCCTAATCCTAGTTTATGTTCTTCTCCAAATTTGCCCTTGTCATGACCCGCACCCGCTTTTCGGATACAAGACGTGTCCAAGCCCAGCCTGTAGCCTTTTAATAGTAGGTCCTTCTCAGCTGGATCCTTTTAATAGTAGGTCCATATACGCAAATGTCATATCCTTCTGTATTTCCTCTTAATTAATTTATGCACTGCTAACGTGTCAATTTTGATCTACGAAGAATAAGAAACTAGATATACCAAATTTCAATTATTTTTGAATATTAATATATCATCTCAACATCAAATCCTTTTCAACATTTTTTGGCAAATGCTATTAGTTAGCCTTATTGTGTTCTTTTATATCCTTATATATAGTAAATATTAGTTTAAGCTGTTTCTTCTGGAATAAATAAAAGTAAAGGTATCATAAGATTCCAAAGGTTCTAAACACCTCAAACTATTTTTCTTTGGGCTGGAGAGTTCTGTTAGAGCTAGAAATGAACAAAGAAGCTTAATGTGCTCTATTCGCTTTGAGAAAACTGTGGATTCAGCTCGCTTTGTAAGCCAGGCAGCAGCCCAGGCTACAGGCCCGGCCCAGCCATGCCCTGGGCCACCCGAACTAAACCCCAGATTTTCCATTCAGCCAAACCTCTCACCAAGCAGAAACAAACCGAGCCCCCAGCCCTGACTTGAATTGGGACTGCCAAGCATTGAGCCCAAGGAAGGTCTCTTGGCAAATGCATCTCTTCCCTTAAAGAAGGAAAGAACAAAAACGTAGTAGTACATCTTTTGTGCAATTTGGAGTTTGCTACCCGCGCCCAACTGCAAGAGCAGCCCAAGCCCAACATCCTCATAAGCTGAACCCTAGCAGCAACCCATAAATTATTCTCCATCAAAGGAGTAGCCGCCAACACCTACTTCATCCTCCTTCATCTTTCTCATCTCCATCCCCATACGACCACGGCCTCTCAGCGCCCCTGCGCTCACGTTCGGCGTGGCCCCTGTTCCATGATGCATTTGGTTCGCTTTTCGTAGTTCATGTTGTTGTACACCAAGCATGCACAACTCGGCCTTTTGCACCATGGCTATGTTTACTATTCGGGTTGATCCTTCTCAGCTGGATCCTTTTAATAGTAGGTCCATATACGCAAATGTCATATCTTTCTGTATTTCCTTTTAATTAATTTATGCACTGCTAACGTGTCAATTTTGATCTACGAAGAATAAGAAACCAGATATACCAAATTTCAATTATTTTTGAATATTAATATATCATCTCAACATCAAATCCTTTTCAACATTTTTTGGCAAATGCTATTAGTTAGCCTTATTGTGTTCTTTTATATCCTTATATATAGTAATTATTAGTTTAAGCTGTTTCTTCTGGATAGAGCCATGGCTACTGCGCATTGGTGTTGCTCCTTCCCTAATACATCGGTAACCTCTCTCCCTTGTATTAATAGTGATCATGCACCCATCCTACTCAACACCTGCAAGAAGCAAACAAGGACCAAGCGCCCGTTAAGGTTCGAATCACACTGGCTGTCAGACAATTCATTCCCTGAATTGCTTAAGCGTACTTGGCAAGAGACCAGCGCCCACGAGGATCCGTCATTGGGGCACAAATTGAGTTTCACTCTGTCAACGATGCACAAATGGGGCCGATTGAAGTTCGGTAATATTAATACCCGCATTTCTGAAATTCATAAACGTCTTAGTATTATTCAATCTGAACAGGTTTCGGAGGAGTCGCTAGCTGAGGAGCGGAAGCTTATTGAGGAAATTAACCAGTTACATGCTATCGAAGAAGCCTACTGGAGGCAGAGATCCAGATGCCAATGGATCAAAGAAGGCGATAGCAACACTAAATACTTCCATTCAAGAGCCACTTTGAGGAGAAGACGGAATGAAATAAGCGCGATCAAATGCTCCGATGGCAGTTGGGTGTATGACCATGTGTCCATTGTAAACACTCTTGTCAACCACTTCAAAGCTATTCTGTGTGTAGACGAATCCACGGCCATGGACCCATCGTTCCCTGTTGCTTCTAAACTTATCACAGAAGAAGAGAATTCTTATATCAACTCCATCCCTGACATAGAGGAGATCAAGACAACCATTCTTAATATGGGTGCACTAAAGGCCCCAGGACCTGATGGGTACCCAGCAATTGTTTATCAACGATTCTGGTCAGTCATCGGGACAGATCTGATCCAAACGGTCCACAGTTTCTTCAAGGAGTCTAAACTTCCGCCAATGATGAACCACACTCATGTTACTCTGATCCCAAAGAAGAACCACCCCTCCGCACCGACGGATTATCGGCCCATTGCTCTTTGCAACGTGGCGTACAAAGTTATTGCCAAAATCCTGACAAACAGAATCAAACCGGTGTTATCCAGGATTATTTCGCCCAACCAAAATGCTTTTCTCCCTGGAAGACAAATAACAGATAATATTATCATTGCTCAGGAAATTCTTCACAACATGAAATTTCTACCAAGGAGGAAAAATTCATATGCATTGAAATTAGATATGTCGAAGGCTTATGACCGTCTCTCATGGTCTTTCATCAAACAAGTTCTTATTGGCATAGGAATTCAAGGGAGATCAAATGATTTGATTATGAGCTGTATTGAATCATATACTTACTCTGTTCTCGTAAATGGGTCTCCGGAGGGTTTCATTAAACCTGTGAGAGGAATTCGCCAGGGATGTCCGCTATCTCCTTTCATATATGTTCTATGCTCTGAAGTCCTATCCAGTTTATTCAAAAAATATGAAAGGGACAATCTCTTCGAAGGTGTTCGACTTAATAGGTATGTACCCGTTGTCTCTCATCTACTATTTGCTGATAATATATTGATCTTTGGTTATGCTACACCCGGTTCATTAGAAGCTGTACGTAACATTCTCCATACTTACTCGAAGTGGTCGGGGCAATCAGTGAATTATGATAAATCAAATATCCATTTTAGCAACTTGGTCTCTACAAACGACAGGGAGCTTTTAGCTTCCTCGATGAATTTATCCATCATGAAGGAGGGAGACACTTACCTGGGTCAAAAGGTCTTTACGTCGAAACAAAGAGGCAAATCCAATGACTTCATCATGGATAAGTGTTCGGCTCAACTCAAAGGATGGAAGTCCAAGTTACTCTCTCATGCCGGGCGTACCACCCTCATAAAGGCAACTCTGGGGTCCATACCGATTTATTATATGTCGTCTAATTTGCTTTCAAACACCATGTGTAGCAAACTCACTAAACAACAGAGGAACTTTTGGTGGGGTCACGATATGGAAGAGAGGAAGATGCACTTCATCAGCTGGAGGAAGATTGCCGCTCCAACCAGAGAGGGCGGCCTGGGCATCCGAAATGTCCAATGGGTGAACTCCTCCTTGGTTGGGAAACTTCTTTGGAGGTTTCTTGCGTACCCCGATCTCCTTTGGGTACGGCTGCTCAGGGGATTGTATATTCAAGAACGATCCATTTGGTGTGCCAAGAAGTCGAGACGAGCATCACCGACGTGGGCTAGTTTGCTGGATCTTAGACAGGTTATGAAGGACGGAATATGTTGGAGAATAAATGGAGGATGGACCAAGATTATAGATGAGCCATGGATCCCGTCATTGCCGGGTTTCCGAATATCTGAGAGCAATATCCCGATCAATGGGCCCTTGCTTGTGCGGGATCTCTTTTGTCCAAATACTAACGCTTGGAACACTACTCTGATCCAGAGTTTGTTTAGTCCTTTGGAGGCGGCTGCTATCACTAGGATTCCCCTATCAGGAGACGGTGGCCAGGATGAACTCCTCTGGACTAAAGCTTGTAATGGGAAATTCACTCCCAAATCCCTTTATGAGGAGTTACGTAGGCGAGAGCCATGCGCGTCCCATACGGATACTAACAAAGAAACTTGGCACAAGCTCTGGAACTTGGGTAACGTGGCACCCAGGGTACGCATCTTCATATGGCGGCTCCTTCATAATTCGCTCCCTTTGCGCTCCGTCATTAGCAGACGTATCCCCAGTATTGATACAATTTGCCCGCTCTGCCTATTACAGGATGAAGATGATAATCACCTATTCCTACATTGTCATTTGGCTAGAGCAGTTTGGTTCGCAAGTAGCATAGGCTTACGAGTTGACAGCTCCGCGGACATTAAATCCATCTTGAGGGATTGGTTGATGAACAAGGAATGTGAAGATGTGGCAAGGAGAGGAGCGTTTATCCTATGGGCTATTTGGAAGGCGCGGTGCAACTGTGTGTTCAATAACGCTCACCCGTCTGCTGTGAAGATAGTCCAAGAAGCAAATAACATGTACAACGACTATGGAGGCGCTCCAAACCCTCAAATACAACATCTGGAGGAGATAAATCAGCTTCGTACCGGTGGATGCGTTAAAATTAACATTGACGGGGCAGTCTCATCATCCTCTGTTGCTGTTGCTGCCGTGGCTAGAGATGGGCGGGGTATTTGTCTTGCTGTCAGATCGGAGGTTACGGAGGATATTACCACATTCGGTGTTGAGCGTCCACTCCTTGCAGAGATACTTGCTGTTCGTCAGGGAATCATACTAGCTAGTCAAATTCGAGCCGAGCAAATGACTATTGAGGGTGACTCATATATTGTTCAGAGAATATTCAAAGGGGAAGACGATCGGATCCCGTGGAGACTTAGAGATCTGATCAGATCTATCCGCGAGCTGCTTCGAGAGTTGAGGGTTTCAGTAGAATTTGGGTTTACTCGTAGAGCTGGTAACATGGTAGCTCATGGTCTAGCTGCTTTCTCTTTGTGCAATCTCATCGGCTATGATGAGATGGGGACTCCTCCTTGTATTGCTCAGTTAGTTGCTAACGAGGCTGTTGCCTCTGATGAATAAATTCAGTTTTTTCCCTCAAAAAAAAAAATAAAAAAATAAAAGTAAAGGTATCATAAGATTCCAAAGGTTCTAAACACCTCAAACTATTTCTCTTTGGGCTGGAGAGTTCTGTTAGAGCTAGAAATGAACAAAGAAGCTTGCTGTGCTCTATTCGCTTTGAGAAAACTGTGGATTCAGCTCGCTTTGTAAGCCAGGCAGCAGCCCAGGCTACAGGCCCGGCCCAGCCATGCCCTGGGCCACCCGAACTAAACCCACAGATTTCCCATTCAGCCAAACCTCTCACCAAGCAGAAACAAACCGAGCCCCCAGCCCTGACTTGAATTGGGACTGCCAAGCATTGAGCCCAAGGGAGGTCTCTTGGCAAATGCATCTCTTCCCTTGAAGAAGGAAAGAACAAAAACGTAGTAGTACATCTTTTGTGCAATTTGGAGTTTGCTACCCGCGCCCAACTGCAAGAGCAGCCCAAGCCCAACATCCTCATAAGCTGAACCCTAGCAGCAACCCATAAATTATTCTCCATCAAAGGAGTAGCCGCCAACACCTACTTCATCCTCCTTCATCTTCCTCATCCCCATCCCCATGCGACCACGGCCTCTCAGCGCCCCTGCGCTCACGTTGGCTCCCATCGCATCGCAACACCATCCACATTCGGCGTGGCCCATGTTCCACCACAGCATCGCAAGTCCCGGAGTCCTCCTCGTCAGCAACCGAGCGTCCCCGCGTGCACTGTCGCCACGCAATCGGCTGCGCGTGCACTATCTCCCCGCGTGCACTGTCGCCACGCAACCGTATCCCTCTTCACTTCTCTCGCGTGCTCGACGCCCTCTACCCGAGCCCGCATGCACGTATGATTCGGTCGACCATAGCGAGCACACCAAGAAGGGAACGGGCAGCGGTTCGTCGCTGCCACTCGCGTGGTCAACCAATGAGCCGTGCACGCTGCGCCGACCCAGGCGGTACAAGACATCCACGCCAGTTATGGCAGCGGTGGGGCATCGTGACGTCGCACTCCGGAGAGCCAACGTATCGTGCACAGCCATGCTAGCGCTGCGCCTGTGAGTGAAGGCCGCCAACGGCGTCGCGGACGTGCTGAGGTACTCGAGGCTTCCATCAAAGACGTCGACCTGTCGGAGAAGGTCGACGTCATTATCTCCGAGTAGACGGACTACTTCCTCCTCTGCGAGTCCATGTTCGACTCGATTTTCTGCGCGCGCGACAGCGGTCTTGAAACCGACGGGAGAAACCATGGTTGCCGCGGCGGAGACGCTCCTCCCCGTGGCCGAGTATGCCTCCCAGCCGCTGTCCAACTGCCGGGATCTCCACGTACACCACGCGAGGAAGAGGAGTGCTACACGTTGAAGAATAGGAGGAAGCAGCAGCAGCTAACGGTTATGCAGAGAACAAGTTGGCTTGTGATACTAAAATCGGATTTTTTCGTTTAGGGTAAAGAAAATAGGGTTAATTGCAAAGAAAGGAAAGATTTTGGGTAAATTGCAAAACGAGGGACGAGCCTCCAAGAGAGTTGGCGGCCTTGGGGGGCCTCCAAGAGAGTTGGCGGCCTGGGGGGGGGGCCTCCAACTCCATTGGCGGGGGGGGGGGGGGGGGGGGCAACGGCTATATTTTTTTGTTTCCTCTTTTCTTTCTTTCTTGCTGTCTGATTCAACGGCTACTTGAGGGGGAGCCTAACGGCTAGTTTTTTTTTTTTTTTCCTCTTTTCTTTCTTTCTCAACGGCTACTTCTTCTTCTTCTCTTATAAAAACCACATGAGAGCACTCAATCCTCACAGCTCACTCCATATTACTCACTCTCACTCTTCTTCCTGTTACACACTAGCATATATTGATCAAGTTCTCCATTCATCAAGTTCTCCCGCAGAAACTTCTGATCAATCTCTAGCAGTTGTCTCCTTCGATCATGGATCGTAGCGTAAGAATAATATGTTCGCACGGAGGTAACTTAAATGGGTTAGATTATGAAGGCGGAGAAAGTCAAATATTTTCAGCTCATGAGAGTATTACTTTTGAAAATTTACGTAATCTTATTATTCAACGTTGTTCTATTCATTACGAATTTATTTTGAAGTCTGTTTTTAATGGTAGATGTTTTTTAATAGACAGTGATGAAGCATGCAATTATATTTTTGAAATTAATTCACAATCACGCTATGTAAATATTTTTGTTATTCAAATAGCCACAAATTTTGATAACAGAAATAGTCAATATTTTGCGGGTGGTAGTTCTTCCCAACAATTTGTTCCATCTTTTCAACAAAACCAATCATCAGATGAATCCGACGCTGATAATGATGATGAAGACGACGGAAACAGTGATGATTTAGTTGAAAATATGGAATATGACTTAGATGATAATATAGATAATGCTTCCACCCGTGAATTATTTATCGGTCAAGAATTTTCTTCTCGTTCTGAATTTAGAAGTTTTGTAAGTAATGTTGCAATTGAACGTAATTTTAGTTGTTCAGCTAGTAGTATGAACAATTCTCGTGGAATTATATATACCTGTGATCAACCGAACTGTAGTTGGAGAGTATATGCCAGATCCATTGGAAATGGGAACATAGTAAAAATAAGTACATTAGAAAGTCGTCATTCTTGTTTTAGTGCGCTCACAATTGGACGTCATCGACTAGCTAGTGCTGCATGGATTAAGAGCAGGATTATTGATATAATTAGAGATAATCAATCGTATAGCGCAGCACAGATAGTTAAAGATATATATAGAGAACATCGTGTACATGTTACTTATTCCAAAGCATGGAGAGCGCGAGAGATGTCCTTAGCCGAAATAAATGGAAGTTATGTTGAGGCTTATGGTAGTCTCGAGGAATACGGATTTAGAATTTTGGAGACAAATCCTGGTAGTAGATTTTTTCTAAAAACAGTAGAAAACAATAGCTTCCAAAGAGTATATATTTGTTTTAAGGCATGCATTGACGGTTTTTTAAGAGGTTGTTTACCGGTTATTAGTACTGATGCTACGTTTCTTTCATCGAAATATCAAGGTATTTTATTTATTGCTTGTGCACATGATCCAAACTACCAGTTATATCCAATTGCATATGCTGTTGCTGAAGGTGAGAACAATGATTCTTGGGCTTGGTTTTTAAATGCGGTAAGAATTTCTTTCGAAAGTTCTTCTATTGATTGGAATTTGATTTCATTTATTTCTGATAAGCAAAAAGGTTTGATAAATGCGATGCGTGCTATTTTTCCAGAATCACCCCATTTTTTTTGTATTCAGCATTTCAAACAGAACATGAAACAAGTTGCGAGAGAAAAAACTTTTCAAAACTTATTAGACTCGCTTGCTAGATCGTACAATCCGACAGATGCAGAACACTTGTTCGATATCATTAAAGTCGAGAACATGAGATTGTATGATTGGCTTATTGGTGTAAACGATGAAAATCGTCGTTTTGAACATTGGATTACAGCGTATGCTCCTTGTCCCAGATTAGATATTAATACATCTAATCTCGCTGAATGCAGTTAATAATAAATGATTGTATCAAATTATTGGTATTTTAATATCTAAATTAGGGTTTAATCATACCAAATCATGTATCCCATCAACAAAAGCACGCAAACTAGAATCGTCAATGGCTCTACATTTGAACCTGGGTTCCTCATAATCATAGTTTCTGTTTACCATTCGAGGAGATCCCCACCATTTCCTATAAATGTAGTCACCCATATCTGCAAACGTAGAAGAATATTAACAAAATTGGACGAAATTGAGTAAGTCATAATAGGACGAAAAATTCACTTACAATCATTCGGGGATTGGATTAATGGAGATATGTCCCTCACGCTATAATGCTCAAATCGACGATTCCATTTAACAATTGTAGTAATTATTCTACTCCTTGCATTGGATGGAGCATAACTTATTGTAGGCGGATCATCTGGAATAATCTGTCTCCTCCCAAATTGTCGGAGGACACGATCTCCCGGATGATACATTGTATACCGATCATATATAATGTACGATCTATGCATACTGAGCCAATATGACAATCCTTTTATTTCTGGATCATTTGGTGTAATTGTATATGGTGCCCAAATCACCTGTTTAACAACAATGTGTGAATAAGTACAATAATTTAAAGTCATTCATCAAATAATTAAATCATTACCTCAGTATACTGCAATGTATCAAATTGTTCACGATAAATTGAGACAGCCTTGTATTGACAATGTTGTTGATCTACAACATCCGTCGACCAACGCATAGAAACAGGAAAGACTCCAATATCACTAGTTACACTGGTAACCGGTCTACCAATGTAGAAGTGCTCGTACGACCAGACCTACAGCAAATTGAGCAAAAAATTCAGTACAAAGTAAATACAATGAAATACAAATACTCATACAAATACTCTTGCGAGTCTTCTTACCTGCACTAGTGACATACATCCACAAATACTCTTGCGAGTTTTCATAGTAGCAAATTCAGTCAGCATTGCGTAAAGATATGCTAAAGTAGCAGCTCCCCATGCATGACTAGTCGGTTTGGTCAAATCAGCTAAAAATGGTAGAAGTCGCACATTAACAGTATTCCCATTTGAGTCGGGAAAGAGAATAGCACCACATAAAGCGAGCAAGTATGCTCTAGTACACTGAATAATCTGAAAATAAGAAAGCAAATCTTTTAATAAATACTAAATAAATTCTTACGTATTTTACCAATTAAAATACGTACCCGTATATTATCTACGACAACCTCCTCGTCATCCATGGTGTGATTTAAGTCCATGAAATTTCCACGGAGCCATGAAAATGTGACAAAACTACTACCTTTCAAATCATCCGGAGGCATAACTCCGAGATATGTAGTAATCAAATTAGATGAAGTAGATTGTTGGTCAAAATATATTGGGTCTCCTATAATAGGCAATCCCAATATGTTTGCGACATCACATAACGTGATCGTCATCTCCCCTATTGGAAGTTGAAAAGTGTTACGTTCGGGCCACCAACGTTCAGCAAGACTTAAAATAAGATCACGATCGTGAATGAGAAATTTAATTTGGTCTAGATATTGAAACCCGAAAGATTGGACTAGGGCCTTTTGGACGTCATTTAAAACCCATGTGTCATATAGTCTTTCTTTCCGCCAATTTCCATGCTCTCGGAGACGTAATAAAGGATCATGATCAAAAGACTGTCAAAGAAATTAAAAATTAACATTTAAAATGTATTAGATAACTACTAACTAAAATTGACAATATAGTAAAAAAATGACAAGAAATAAAAAAATTACCTCTCCAGTAAATATTTTATCGGATATATGATTTGTACGTTGATTCATAATCAACTCCGTAGTCGGTCCACCAGGAATACGACCATCATTTACGTTAGCCATCTGTTGTGGTTGTGGAGAAAGGAGAGATGAGAGTTTTAGAAGATGAGAAGAAAGTTGAGTTTGTGAAGAATAAGAGGAGAGAGTTGGGATTATATAGAGGAGGGAGCCCATTGTTTTGAAAAACAATGGGATTCAAAACAATGGGTTCCTGCATAAGCCCATTGTTTTTGAAAAACAATGGGATTCAAAACAATGGGTTCCTGCATAAGCCCTCACCCAAACCTTTCCCTCCCCCCAAAGAAAGAAAGAAAGAAACAAAGAAAGAAAGAAAGAAAAGAAAAAAAAAAAAAAAAAAGTAGTGGCTGAAAGAAAGAAAGGAAGAAAAGAAAAAAAAAAAAAAATTAAACAGCCGAACACCCCCCCCCCCCCCCGCCCCCCCCCCCCCCCCAGGCCGCCAACTCAGTTGGAGGCCCCAATGGGGCCGCCAACTCTCTTGGAGGATCATCCCTCCATATGCTAATATCCCAAAATCTTTCCTTTTTTTGCAATTAACCCTATTTTCTTTACTCTAAACGAAAAAATCCGTACTAAAATATAGGTGATTTCTATAAACCACCCTCCTTTCCACATTATTCTAATGGAGAACCATTAGAATAGTTAATTTATAAATCTATAGAGAGAGCAATACTTTACATAAGGAGACACGGAATTATTTCTATTCCAGCACAACTGTATGGAAGTAATATTTTGCATTTACACCCTTCCAATGTTCTCTATCTGCATCTAAACCCCCATCTTCCTATTATTCTCAACTAGTTAATATTTCAATTAAGAAGAGAGCAGATTCTTTTCTATTTCCAAGGTATCATGATGGCATCAGTTTCCACAGCATCATGTAGCATTAGAATAGATACTTACACCTACGCCCACATATTTGACTTTAGGCATCATATTCCAACTTGATAAATTATAGGCCTAACAATATTTAAGTAGGAATCTGGTTGATTAATTATAGTACAATCAATATACTATTATGTAAGTAGAATAACTAATTGCAGATTAGAGAAGAGTCCTCTTTTATCCTGTGCAAATGTTTAATATAGGTAAATTGCTCATTAGACCCTTCAAAATGTGTAATTATAATGCTATTCTAAAAACAGAAATTATGTTTGCAAATTTTTTTCAATTACTTTGTGCACGCTCGTCAGATCGAGACGAAACTTGCGCCATCAGGACCGTATCGTTTTTCTGGTCCTGTATGCCAAGTTTGGTCCGATTCTGAGACCGTTGGTAAAATTGTCGTTTTGCGGGCCCCACGGTTCTACTCAACGGACAATTTTGTGCACGGCCCGCCGGAATCCAACTCTGGACATACGGTTGGGTTCGTATCGGAAAACTGGATCCGTAAGCATATAGTTTGACGATTTGAGAGACCGTTGACTCTGGTACGCTTTTCGGTGCAAAGCGGGTCCAACGACGGACACCGTTTTTGCCCGAAATTACCGTTTTGTCCTGTGTCCAGAATTGGACTTAAGGACAGGCAATCCTAGCTAATTTGACTATTCTGAGAACGTTGGTACTGTTTATTTCAGCATCCGGAGACTTCTGCATGTGTTGACTGATTGTGGCTTATTGTGTGGTATAATATTGGTTTCTCCAGCTAAGGACCTCAGGCAAGTGCACTTTCTGATTGCTTTCCGATTCATAGTAGTCTTTCCATTTCATGTCTATACATATATCTTGCTGCTTGTTGACACGTTCATCACACGGAGTAGTCGGAAGGGGAAATATCTTAGTATACATGTGGACTATCCAGAAATATCCCAATATGTCTATTCTTGAATGCTAGCCGCTGCGCACGACACGTGCAGTGTGCCTTATTTACCCCTAGCCGTCCACATGTTGAAACAGATATTTCACACCACCTAGATAGATGTCTTTTATTAGTTTTTCCTTGTTTACTTCTCTATCATGCTATGTCATCAGTTTTCTTACTAGCTTTCATATTCCATATGCTATTTTCATGTCTTGTTAATTCTATTGTGTTTTCGCATTGTCGTCGGTTTGTGTACTTGTTCCATTCCTGATTGGAAACCAACATTTTTAAGGTAGCCGCGATCACTCTTAGCACTGGGGAGACTTGGGTATGCTGAGGTCAACCTAGAAATAGATAACAGTTGTAATATTTTCACAAATTATAATTCTTGTATTTTCTTTTAAATATAAATGTTGTAACTGTTGTAATAAATTTAGAAATGTGAATGAGCAACAAATGTTATTTTCTTGAGCATCTATTACTTGCGGGCTTGACAACGTTCTACCGCCGACTCTGCGGCGTAGGCTGGATTGGACACGTCTCGTATCCGAAAAAGCGGGTGCGGGTCGTGACACAGCCTACGTCGCAGTGTCGACGGTAGAATGCTGTCTATACTCACAAGTCACTAAATCTATAATCACGGGAAAATCTATATCTCATCCACAAAATAATCAAGACACAAACAAGATCAATGAATATCCATGAAACTAAGCAATAATAAATATAAACTGAATGTATCCAAAATCAATGTCACGTCCGGTGGACACAAATACAATACCAGTAGACGAAAAAATAGAGAAATACAAGAAATAACTAACTGAGTACCAACAGCTAATCAAGATGGCCTCACATGCAAGCACTGTGATCTGATGCTAACTCAAGTCCACTCGCCTGCTCCTGACTCAAACTCGGCTAAACTGAAGAGATCACCAGGTCCTCAGAGGATATAGCAAGATACATAATATACATGCCTATCTAGCAGTTTTATCATGCACAAGAAATAAACAAGAAAGAACAAGAACAAGACCAATAACCACGAACACGAACACGAACACTAGAACAAATACGTATAAATGAACTGCCGGATGAATGTTAATCACGAGATCAATGGAAGAAACCAAACCCTCGTCCCGAGTGTGGACTCTCTGGTTTGAACTAAGCACTAACCCTCGTCCCGAGTGTGGACTCTCTGGTTAGCTCACGACAAGACACCCTCGTCCCGTGTGTGGACTCTCTGGTGTAATTGGTCAACCCTCGTCCCGTGTGTGGACTCTCTGGTGCCAATGATCATGACAAACACCCTCGTCCCGTGTGTGGACTCTCTGGTGCACCAAACAACCCTCGTCCCGAGTGTGGACTCTCTGGTTGTGTAAAACGATAATCAAGGCTATGGCAGTTCACTACACGTACTCATTCTATGACACGACTCAAGCAAGGTACTGGTGAGGACTCCAAGCATAAAACACAAGGCCAAACATGAACACGGCTATAAACAATACAAACAACTCCACAGAAAATAACACGGAAAGCACATGTCCATAGATAATCCAAAACAGTAAAATGAAAGAAACTACATGTAAGCAAAACTGTAGAGGAAGGCAAGGTATACTTGCCTGTGGTCCTGAGCTGCTAGCATGGGTCGAGTGTCCGTACCGAGATCCAAGTAACCTATTGTATGAATCAATTCATTAATAAAGCTATATGCATATACTTACTTTCTAGGTCTTTTATTTGTTCTCTTATCCTATCATTAGTGGAATACATCATTTCCTTCCTGTCTACCCATATACACCCATATGTACATTCCTATTTATATTGTATTAACCAAGAGACCCTTAGTCCTTCTAGGAATGCTAACTGGTACATTGTAACAACTAATACCTGTGTGAAATCTTGGGACAATACAACTAAGTACTGCAGGACAATTAACTGAACTGAATATATATAGCATATTAATCAAAAGGGCAGATTACTGGTTAACACTAACTGGCATCCATCTACCAAAAGACCCCCTTTGAAATAGTCTATGGTAGGGCACCTCCTAACCTACTCACCTATTCCTACATGCTACTGTGATCTGCAAGGCACCAAGCTAACCCAACTGTTTAGTCAAAGAACTCTCATGACACCCTTAGTCTGTTGGTAGGTGAACTCAAAAGTCTGATGTTACCCACTGGTACTTCAGGATACCCTGGTCCACTGGCATAGGAATATGCATGGGTTGCCACATATTAGTATGTATCCTTCTAGTAGGATACTCAGGTATCCTCCAAGTAAACTTAGAGGTTTAATTCTCTACTCTAACATGCCACAAGAACCCTGGTTATCAAGTGTTCCTACTGATATAAACCTGGCATTTCCTTCAAATCTTCCTGTTCCTAATCTATACACAGGGTGTCATTATTTAAGTTATGCAGGCTAGTAGCTACTCATATCCCTATCTCCTTTACTAGTTTTATATTGTACTGCCCTCTTGTCAAGGCCTTGTACTCTTGGTATCACATAACCTATACTGCTCTCTGTTCTGGGGCTCTTTGTAAGGGTACACCTTCATTGCCAAGGCTTGTCAAATCAGATACAGGTCAGGATAGGCTACCCTACCTTAATTTTACAGGGCTTACGAGTATTAAAGGAGATCTGATACTGCTATTACAGATAGCAGTATCTCAACTGCTGCTACTTGAGTTTATGGCAAAATCCCTTTATAGTATCTAATGGGTACTGGGAAGGTTATCTGTAAGTATCAAGTAGTTTATCATTGCTAGTATCAATCTGCAAAAAAGTTTCCCTACATTGTTTAAGGGGTCCTAGGGAGTACTTGGATCATGCCAATTCCTGCTGTGCTGGGGTATCCATTACTACAGGTTTTATTCCGTTTGCACATAGCCTCAAGGTGATGGGATGGGGCTGCCCTTCCAGGGTGTGGAGTGCAACCCAGCCTATTATGGCTCCTAGACTCCTTTAGGCCCCTTGTTCTCTTGACTGGTAATTTCTGATACCAACATTCAATCCCTACAACATGACCAATTTGGTCCTCTGGTGATATGCATGATACTCAAAACATGACCCTGGTTATCAGTATGCATCTATCATTGGCCATATGCATATTCCCATGTGTCTACTGTTCACTTGGTATCCACCTAGACCAATAGGGTTTTAGCCTCATTATACCCCTGATACTCGCATACACCCTAACTGATATGCTAAGGACATTCTTAGGACTTGGGAATTAACCCATAGATCAATACCCAGCACCCTACTCTCTACTCCAATCCTTCTTAAGGACTCTACCTAGATACTTGGTTCTTAAATGCACGAATCAAGGAAGTTCTGAGGACTCCTATCTAACAGGTGAAGTGAAGGTCCAAGATGTGACAAAAATCCTAAAGATGGGATCATTGCATTGAGCATATGATATAAAGAATACAACCTGGTATCCAGTGTTAAATATAACACCAAAGTATCAAGCCTGATGTCAGGAGTTTATGAATCGAAAGCCAAAGGTAAGTTGAAGATTCCTCTCTTCACCCTATGGGAAATCTCTTCTACTGTTCTGCTACTTCTTCCTGTGTATCAGTAGGCTGTGTCCTATTGACAAGGCTACAGAGGCATGGATACCCACTGATACCCCTATGTGTCCTCATGTTCCTGTGTGTACCAGTGTTTCACCCTAGGATAATAGTTGTGATGTATCATGGAACTGTACACTGGTTGATACTTGATAACAGGTTGCATTTAATATTCCTAGTAACCAGGTCACCCCCAATACTAGGCCTTTGTTAGGTTGTGTACTAGGTGGTCTATGGTAATTTGGTCTTGTCCTCCACAAAGTGTCCTTGCATCTGTTATCACCTGGATTCCAGGAAACTACCAACCATTGGTTTTGAGGAAAGTCCCCTGGTCTGTTACTAGGTTTTGATACCAATGAAGATCTCTTAGGCAAAGCTTCGAATACTAAGAATATCAGATGGCCAAGAGGTATAATGAGGAATACCTGGTATTGAAATCTCAGAGTTTTCTAAAGTTGCAGGCCTCCTCTTTCCTGAAATATCCCGAATTGATCGACTGGAATTACAGTTGGATGAAAAACTTCTAGGGTTTCAATTTGATCGAACTCTCCATATTTATAGCTGGGAATCTAGGTTATAAGGATAGGGAAAATCCGATTTGAAATAGGTTTGGATAGATTGAGATCGAGTTCAAGATTGAGCAGGAGGGGTTTGAGAGATTTATCTGAATTCAAATTCAATTTGAATTCAGATGGGTTCGGCTATTAGAAAGCTTTAGTCATGACCTTTTGCATAAAGGTCCCTGCCATTACCTATATTACCCTTTGATCCTATATTTTCCATTTGGTCCATCTATAAGTATAAAAGTAAAATCAATATAACACTCAACAAATGTTTGGACAATTAAATGATAAAATAAAAATAATAAATAAAAATAAAAAATATACGAGGATAAAATTGGTCAAGGGGTTGACAGCCCTCTTTCTTCAAATTACCTCCAAATTGGACCAAATCAGTTTCGTTGCATTCCACTAGTGAAGAAGAAGATTCTAGTGGCTAGCTAGCAAGGATTGGAGGCATTGGACCATAGGAATTTGGTGTTGAAGCTTTTGAAGGGGCTATTTCATTGAGATTCCAACTCTCAATAGGTATTGCTATCTAAACCCTTTCAATTCCTAATTTCTCTCTACAGATGCATGCATTTAGGGTCCCCTAGCTACAGAATGAGTTTGGGTTCGATTCATGTCCATTCGGTATGTGTACCGGAGGAGTATCGAAGAACTAGTCTTTGTGTTTGATGAAATGTCTCAATGGAATGTTTATTCATATTTTTCTAAACTAATTGCATGAATTGGTAGCGGTTGATGTGGGGAAGATGTTTTGTGAAGACTGAGGTGATTTTAGACACGGTTTGCATCTGTTTTTGGACACGGGGACACTACACGAGGATCTCGTACACTGTCCTGCTACCCGAGTGCCATAACTTAGTGGACACGACACGAGATGACACCAAACTTGGTGAGTACGTGGGGGCTTTGACTGACAGCTTGCACGCAAAATTTGAGAGGATTTGGTGGAGAGTTCGAGGAGTTCTCGACTCCACAGATGTCGTACACCGGTCGCGCACACTATGTGGATACTAGTATATTCACACTGTTTTGACACCACCTGTGGATACTTGGACACGACCTAAACTACTCAGCAGACACGTGGACAACTAGTCTACAGGTTGACATACCTGCACGACCTAAGTGTCGGACACCTTGCGTCCTATGGAGCCCGACACACGCACACCCCCTGCTGCTAGTTGTTTAGATGATTTGGATTTTGGTTTTGAGACTGAGTTTGGGATTTGGTTTTGAGGCTGGGTTTTGGGTTACTGAATTTCAATACATGTATGCATATAAGTATTTTCGAATGTAAACATGCATGGTATCTATATGTTAAACCCCTTGGTATCCATTTAACCCTATATGTTATTAGGATTCAATCTCTCATTGCCAAATATACTTCTTTTATTGATAGCATGATCACTCTTAGTACCAGATAAGTTCATGTATTTTGTTAGGTTCAGATTTCACATGTGTTCCAGTTATTGAGAGTTAATTCAAGTCCCCTTTCCCTCTTGTGCATCAAGTATATGTGATGAGCCCATTTTGTATCTGACATATTGGTTCAGATCACATGAGTTTAGATATGGCCATACTCCTTTAGTCCCTCTTGATCTATTCTACATTCCTACTGGTAGTTTACAACACTTATAATTCATCTGTCCATATATGGGCCAAGGATTGGACATGTTAGTCCACTGTTCCCCTGGGTATCAGACCTGATACTCGTTCAGCCCTAATTAAGTTCATTTTAATTGATCATAATGTCCCACATCTTAGTATAGTGTTGTCCATTTGAATACTTATCCCTAAATACGTATATGTCCAACCTTTACTGTCACGCCCTAGAACCAAAAT
Source organism: Iris pallida (assembly GCA_029216955.1). Classification (NCBI taxonomy): domain Eukaryota; kingdom Viridiplantae; phylum Streptophyta; class Magnoliopsida; order Asparagales; family Iridaceae; genus Iris; species Iris pallida. The sequence goes on along the minus strand of JANAVB010011398.1, from coordinate 3,474,967 downwards.
ACCGGCGAGTAGGGACGGACCAGGCCAGCTACGTATACCAAAGTACTCATGTACTTCGAAACAACGTATAAGCTGTATAGATGGGGGTCACTGCTACAAACCAACAGTCAATCCTAGGTCACATAATCCTAGATATCTCAATCTTAGACAAGAAGTAAGGTACAAGAATATGATCATCATGCATATAAGATAGTAAAGCGTCCCAAACTATAATATATAGATGATCATGAAGCTAGTAATACAAAATTAAGAACTAGCAAGACTAAGTAATACATGATCAGCTCTAGCTGCAGTCTAGAAATATAACATCATGTCTAAGCCCGTAGGCCAAATGTCAAGTCCAAAATACGAGCTAAACTCGTGTTCGGTGGCTAAATGCCTCAAAAGAATATGTACAAAAAAAGAGTAGGTAAGAGAAAGAACACCCACTCAAGTCCCCTGGTGCTCCGGATGGTCACCATCGAGTGGAAGGTCCGGAAGATCCTCGGACTCCTCAACTAAATCTGGTCAATGCAAAACCAGTGGAGTCAGAACCCCATTAGCAAGTACCACAAAGGAAGCCAGACTATGAACTAAAACCAGCATGCAATTTATAACATCTCTAAGATAAAGCAGTAAACAAGACTAGAATAGTAAATTGGTACCACAGTGTTTACGAAAGGAAACTGGAACATGCAAGAAGGATAACAAGTGAATACATAGAATAAACTAGACATGTGAGCATATGGTGAAGCCGATCATGTAGTAGGAAGAATAGCATGTAAGGAATGACAGGAAGCTAAGTATTACAATAAGATAAACTGGAGCAAGACTAGACTAGACAGGAGTGGACTCCATCCATCAATCACGGCCAAGCAATGAGTACGACTTGATACTTTAGCTAACTAGGGTTGCCACAATCCTAATTACTAACACATACAAGTTTGAGAAATCCAAGTCCAGTTACCTGCCTGCTACTACCTAAATGATCCAAGCCAAAAAGAAAACAAGTATAGCAGACACACTGCAGTAAGATACATGTGTCCTAAGGAGGTGCCCCACTCGACGGTGTGCTGGAAGAGTGCTTATCATGACAGATAGCTCCAAATCCCATGTATATATATAAGACCAAGACCAAAGGGGCAGCAGGTAACCGGAAAAGTCTCCAATGATCTAGGTAATCAAGCGAGTTGTTTAATCCTTAACATTTTTTTGTTGGATTCTGGGTGTGGCATTCCACAGAATCCATCCTAAACATGAGACATGCAAGACTGGACAAGACAAGCAAGATTGTGCACTACAACAAGCCATAACAAGACATGATAATATCAAGACAAGAGTGCGCTACGACGAGCCACTATCAAGGAGCTAGACATGTACTAGAATTAAGAGTGCACCATGATAGGCCACTATCATATAAGCAAAGAAAAAGACATGTTCAAGAGTGCACCACGATGGGTCACTATCAAGTAGGTACTGGACATGACATAGACTGTAAGGTACAATAAATTTGGAAGAGCATAGCAGTACATAGTGAGTATAAAAGAACATATAAACATAAGCTAGTGTCAAGGGTATACAAGTGTACGATCATTCTTTAAGTATACAAGGTCATCTAAACATGTTAAGAATTTATTACAATCGAAAAAAATATCAAAAATGGACAAAAATGGGCAGAAACGGGCAAAAACTGACTAAAACGACATAAAATGGCATACCGGCGGTATTCTGGCCTAATGACAGAAAGTTTCTGGTGCAAAAATCGGCATACCGTCGGTACACTACGGCATACCGTCGGTATACCAATTTTCCGAACAGCAACAAAATTCAAATTTTTGCCAAAACTTTATTTTAAATCGAAATTCGAATTTTTAAAAGTCAAAATTGTATAGAATTGAATTTCTTATAACATGAAACTATTAGATTTCACAAATTCAAAGATTTGATAGATCAATACCTCAAAATACTCCAAATAGAGGTTCTCGGAACACCGAAACGGGTTCCGATTGCCACCAAACTCAAAATCTATGTATACTAGCTAGATAAGGACCTCATATATGTATATGTGACCAAGATCCATGATGGTAACACTAGTATCACTCTTGATACCAAGTTTTCTACTAAGTCAATATTGGATTTTAACAGAAAATCAAAACCTTGCTTAAACAAATTTTGGAAACATGCATATATACGAGAATCATAAGGAAAACATATTTAACAAAATGAGTTAAGGAAAAATTCTAAGCATTTAATACCAAGGAGAACAAAAATGATAATAAAATACTATTGTTCAAGAATTTGGCAAGATGTACTTGCCTAGGTTAAGCTCCAAGCCTAATCTTCTACTCCTCCTCCTAGGGGGGTTAGACACCACACCCAAGGTGTCAAGGCCAAGCTCTTGGCAAGCTCCAAGGGGGAGAGAAGGGAACAAGAAATGAAGAGAGAGTGAAGAGAGTGAAAAGAGAGAGGAGAGAGAAAGTGAAATGGTATATATAAAGGGGGAATTAATCTTAGCCGTTGGATCATGATCCATGTCAAAATATAAGTCAATCATGGCCATTCAAACAAAACCAAAATAATAGGGTGCATCTACACTATTCACAAAAATATCTAAATACTATTCATAAAAATATCTAAATACTATTCACGAAAATATCTGAAACACTATTCACGAAAATATCAGAAATACTATTCACAAAATATCTGAAATCGAAAATATCTAAAGTGTAGAAAATATGTCCGGACGGTATGCCGTTGGTATACATCGGTATACTGGCGGTATGCCGATCAAGGAGAAACCTATAGTTTTGGGAAAATTTTAAAGCATTCCGAAAACCAAGAAAATACGAAATATACTGGAAAATACGTATCCGTATATAAATACCGATAATGTGAGACGAGTCTCACAACTCTCCACAAATTAAAAATAAATTCCATCCTCAAAATTTCCTAAAGCTAGTTAAGCATGAAAACCAAATCAAAAAGCTGAAAAATCATGACAATCAAAACAAAGCATGGCATGTTGGTAAGATAAAGACAACAGTAATATAAGTAAATGCGTAAGCAATAACACAACCACAATCAAGAAAGGCTGGAGGCATATGAATAAATATGTCTCCTGAGTCTGTTGAGTAGGAATCATCCTCGCTGGCCTATACTGACTCCAAAAATAGAAAAAGGTCAAATCTCAAAGTAAGTCGGTACCAATGACTTAATCTAAGACATGACTCTATCCAGGACGTATCTTCGTAGTCGAGACACGTGATAAATATCATGTATCTCGAGATACGAAAACAGAAGAGTGAGATGAGAAACTCGCCAAATATGCGTAACCTAAAGAAATAAATAAGTCTGGAAGAAGAATAGGATAATACCTACCACATGACAATCTTCGGCCAAAACCTGCTCTAACATACTAAACTCAACCTGTCCATGCCTCAAAATTGCTACTCTAATCGGCTGCTGGCCCTGCTGCCTCTGGGCCTGGACTTGCACATACTGCTGAGGCCTTTGCTGTTGGAATGTCCGGGACTGTGCTGGTAAAGGCCTCTGAGTCTGCTGATGCTGAATCGGTACCTGAGCCTTATACTGCTGGACTACCGGGGTAGCCGATGGAATTGGATGTACTGAGGAAGAACTAGCCCTCCGTGGATAAGATCCCATCATATGGTCTGAAGCTCCACAGACCAAACACAACCCATGTGTCCTATGGCACTCAGAAAGAACGTGCCCAGGCTTCCTGCAATGGGAACATCCAATAGATGAAGACGACCTCTGCTGCTGAGGTTGCATCTGAGATGACTGCTGAAAGGAAGCAGCTGGAACTGCTCCTCTAGGTGATCCAATCTCCAATGTCCTAACTGTTGGTGCTGGTGCTGACGACTGGGGAGAAGATCCCTTCTGAATGTGAGACCTCTTCTGACCTCCGACTCTATCAACGATCCTCTGCGAGGTATACTCATGCCTCCTAGCCGCCCTCATCACTGTATCAAAATTCTGAAACTTATGCTGCTAAACTGCCAGTATGAACTCCAGATGAAGCCCCTGCTGGAACCTCCTCGCCCGGTCCAACTCGGTCGCTACTAAGGAAGGGGCAAACCGACTGAGCCTGCTAAACTCTGCCGCATAGCCATCGACGGTCCTACTCATCTGTCGCAAGCCAATGAACCTCTGTTGCAGATCATAACGTGACACCGCATCAAAATAGCGAGTCTGAAACCTCTCGCTAAAATCGTCCTAAGCTATCGGTGCCACAAGAGACACCTCATGAGCCGCCCACCAGTCGCGAGCCAAATCCAAGAGCTGTAACCTGACAACTGCTACATGTTCCCTAGCCGGAATCCCTGCCGCCTCCAGAATGGCCTCAGTATCCTGGAGCCACACATCAGACGCAATAACATCCTCTGTACCATAGAAGTATGGGGGATGGAGATGCCTGAAGCTGCTCGCAAAATTGTAGACCTGAGCACCACCCCTCTCCAAAGCCGTCTGGACAGAATGGGTGAGAAAATCACTCTGACACTGCTGCGACGCCATGAACTCTCTCAAAACATCCACCAGTGCTCGAACAATACCCTTTGGCTGCTCTGGCTGAACTGGTACTGCTGGCTGAACAGGAGGAACTGGCGACTCTGCCCTTCGGTCAACTCTAGACTCTATTCCCGAATGCTGAGGATGCTCCTCCTGAACCGACAAAACTAAGGGACGCTGATCTGCCATCGGCAAAGCCTGAACAGGCCGATCAGAAGGACCAGGAACGGTGCCCCTGAAAGTTTAAAGACACAAGGATTAGGTCGAGGGAACAGGAAAGATCAACGATCAAAGCATATATCAGGTCAAAGATCAGAGGTAAAGAGTAATATTGAGGATATCAATGGAGAAGAATTTGTGACTGTGATAACTACTAGCAACCCCCACATATCTGATAAATCAGACCTGCATGGGCCACCACTAATATGGTACTACCACGAGTTCTCACAATTTACGAAAATGGACCTGCATGGGCCACCACAAAAACTTGTCACGACCCGTACCCACTTTTTTTATACGAATGCGAGTACGTGTCCAAGCCAGCCTACACCGCAGAGTCGGCGGTAGAATGCTGTCAAGTCCACAATAAATAAATGCTCAAAATAAACTTTATTGCTCATTCACAGTTCTAATAAATTACAACATTTATAAGAATTATGTTCGAAGAAAATACAATGTTCTTACATATTTGAAATGACTACAACATAGCTATCTAATCTCTAGGTTTGGCCTGCAAATACACCGGAATCTCCCAATGCTAAAGAAGCTACGGCTAACCTGAAAAATGTTGGTTTCCAATCAGGAATGGAACAAGCACACAAACTAACGGCAATGCGAGAACACAATAGAATTAACAGGACATGAAAATAACATGTGAGAGATAAAAACTAGAAAGTAACTGATTACATGGCAAGCGGTGGAGAAGACAAGGAAAACAAATAAAATACAACTATCTATGTGAATTAAAATATCCGTTTCGACATGTGAATGGCTAGGGGGTAAATTCGGCACCTACACGTGTCATGTGCAGATGCTATTATTCACGAATAGATATCATGGGGATTATTCTGGGTAGTCCACATGTTTACTAAGATATTTTCCCTCCCGACTACTCCGTGTGACGAGCGTGTCAACAAGCAGCAAGATATATGTATAAACATGAAATATAAAAACTACTATGAATCGAAAAGCAATCAGAAAGTGCACTTGCCTTTGATCCTTAGCTGGTGAAACCAATAGTTCTGTTGAGTCCAATATAGTCCGGTGGCTAGGATCGATGAACAGTTTTTCAAAATTCGCATGGAGATAGGAAACGATCGATTAGTCATGGCCATGATTGATGATCGAGAAAAAGACATAAATAACATGTATAACTATTTTGAGAAGTAATTATTATATTTATAACTATGTTTATACTAGTCAAATACTTTTAGATAAATATTTAAAATCTAAGAAATCCTTTAGGAAAAAGTAATTTACATTTATTTAGAAAAGAAACATTAAAGCTATTTAGAAAATATTTATGGTACCTTGGAACTATATTTTATTAATTAAAATAATTTAGATAGTTACCTGAAAATTCTAGAAGAATTATTTTTGGGCAAAAATCATAATTTTGTCAAAATACATCTTTTAGTTCAAAATTATAGTTTAAATAGATAGAAAGTATTATAAAAATATTTCTATGGTTTCTATGTCTAATTTGAAAATCTGTGCAGGCTACAACATTATAATTTGGAAAATGTAGTAAATATATATATAGTTTTAAAATAAATAATAATAATAATAACAACAGTAATAATACAAATTCTATTAATTATCTAGCAAAGTTTTCCTAGCTACCTATTAACAAAAGTTTTTACTAAATATCTAGTACCGATATTTAACCTATCACTTAACAAAATATTTATAATAATAAAATCCAAATAAAATTGGTATAACCACTGATTAATATTAATCAACTATCTATATGTAATAAAATAAAACTCTTTTCCTTTTTTTTCTCTACTGGCTTTAGCCCACAGTTTATCATCACAGCCCAATATTCTAAATATAATAGCCTCAAGATATTTTGCAAAGATTAAATTAAAATCTTTAGGTCTAGGCTCAAAATCATAGTTGTTTACAAGGTAATCGCAGAATATATATATATATATATATATATATATATATATATATATATATATATATATATATATATATATATATATATATCAAAATACTTAACAGTAGTGATAGTGACAATGATAATAATAATAACAATAGGAAAATCATTGTTTTTATACTTTATAGATATACTTTATATATATATATATATATATATATATATATATATATATATATATATATATATATATATACTGATACTTATACATCCTGTTAAAGATAACATAACTAAAGCTTAAGTATGTAATTAAACTGAAGTTCCCACTCCCAGATCCCAAATTCTCTCTCTCTCGGTTTGTGTAAAAAGTAAAGGATAGAGAGAGAGAGAGAGAGAGAGAGAGAGTGTTTAGAAAGAATTAGGAAAAGAGGGGTGAGGAAAAGAGGGAAGAAATCGGAGGAGAGCACTCACCTCCGCTCGGCGTACTGGAGGGAGTGGCCACCGGCAAAGCTGAGTTACGTCGTTCGGTGTGGCTGTGCTCGGCCGCGGAGAGACCTAGATCGGTGACTCCGACGGCCTCGTCATCGAGGTTCGACACACAACGACGCTCGCCGAGGGACGGTGCTGGACGCGGAAGCAAGGCGCCTGGCTGGCCGCCAGGGCTGGGGTCAGTCGCTCGCGTGTGGAGGAGGACGGGGCACACGAGGCTCGACGGATGACGGTAAAGCATGGTGCTGCGCTCGACATGGCGACGGTTGTCGTTCCTCAGTGCGGAGGTGGCGTGGCGACAGCTCAGACGACAGTCGTCGGCGAAGAGGAGAAGGCAACGGTGTTGGCGGTTTGGATCTAGAGGGATCCGGCGTCGGAGGCTCGACGAAACGACTACGCGATCGGGTGGCTCACCGGCATGGAAGCTAGACCGGATGCGTGGGCGACGTGGAGGTGTCGAGTGCGGGGACGGCGGGCGATCACAATTGTGGCACAGATCTGGGGTCGGAAGATCTCGTCGGAGATGGGGCGGAGGAGAAAACGGCGCTCGGAGGTCGCTATCGGCCCGGCCAGAGGCGTTGGGTTGGAGATGCAGAGAATGGCAGAGTTGTGGACCCCGCGGGGTCGTCGGGCGCGAATTCGTGAGGAGGTGCGGGATCGGGTGAGCGTCCGGCAGTTTCGTCTTGGCTTTTCTTTTCTTCTGTGCTAGTGGTTGTTGGGACGTCCGAGTCGGCCTGTCGGCTCGGACGCGGTAATTTGATTGTAATGGTAGAATAAGATAGATTTGGACACGGACGCACGGGTCCGGACACGAGTTGGGTTGTCGAAGCATGGGGTTTGATTGGCAGGAAGTAGTGGTGGATTGCCATTGGTTTGCTGGTGGCAGTAAGGTGATTTATGGTAGAGATGGTGTGGTTTGGCCAGAAGGGTGGTGAAGGTAGTCGCGGAGACGATGATGTTGGTGCTAGTTTTGGTGGTGAGGGCAGCGAAAGATTATAGAGACGAAGGGAGCTGTATATATATATATATATATATATATATATATATATATATATATATATATATATATATATATATACTATCGGTAGAGATAAGACTTTGTTTAAGAAGAATTCTATCAAGATTAGAATTTAAAGAAAAATAGGGTTTAAACCGTTATAACTAGAATATTTGTTTAACAATATTTAATCTATAATAATCTTCTCATTATTTAATATTATTCTATAATTAATCAACATAGTATTCGTTGATATCAAGTAATTTCAAGCATACAAATTTAAGTCGAAAATCAAATAATCGATTATCATTAAAATTTAAAATAATATTGTTTGTCATCAAAATATTGTAACGTATATTTTATAAACTAAATCTAATTCGATATCCCTTAATTTAAAACCAAATAAATATTTAAAACTAGTTTAACATAATCTTAATACATAAATTTGAATCAAATAATATTTTTTAAATCAAATTAATTTAATCGAAACTACTAATAGATAATAATGCCAATTTAAAACTGATAGCTAATATTGTCAAAAGTTTAAATTATATAAATTCAATTAGAATAACTTTTTAAGCCAAAAATTAATCTAATCACAATCTCATTAACGATTGTCATAATAATTTAAAATATTATTCTATATTGATAAATAATTCAAATCGTATGAGTTAAATCAAAATGAAATAGGCGATCGACATAACTTTAATATTTTGTCAAATAACATATTTCTAAATCAAAATAATATAGAGAATATCCGAGGTCATCGTATAATTTGAAGCATATTCTAAAATTCCATAAATATTTATAATTTACAAATTATTTTCAAAATTAATATTTAATAAAATTCAAGGTAGTAACAAAACATCTTTCATAATTCTAACAATATACTTCAATAAAATATTTATTAAAACAAAATAGCACTCTCAAAGTATTTAATTTTTAGAACTTGTTTTCAATAGAAATTAATCAAAAATTTATTCGCAAAGTCTCGACGAAAATGACCTTCAAGCACAATAAAAGAAAGAAAAAAAATTAATAACTAGGGAAATTCGGTAAGAGGGATGACTTGCGAGATATATATATATATATATATATATATATATATATATATATATATATATATATATATATTGTGAGGGCTGACTGAGTATAGAAGAGGGCATATACCTATGATGTTGATTATATTTACATTTGAGTTTTGTGTGGGTTTGTTTAATTGATGTTTGGAGGTAGAGGTATAGACTTGGTCTTGGTTGTGAGCTATTAGGATATACATATATAGGAAAGGTTATGTGATATATATATATAGGTTATAGGTACTTGGTTGGGGATATGTTTGAGTATATATATATATATATATATATATATATATATATATATATATATATGTTGACACAAAGTTACAGTCAACCAGATATTGATAACATTGACTAAATAATATTTGTAATAATTCAATACGACACACGACGTCTACATTAAGCTCAAGTCAGACGACAGCTCATTCTCAGCTTCTCAGTTATATTTGAGTCTGTATTTTACACTTTTGTTGAGTCTAGACTGATGTAAACTGTGTCATGCTGAGCTCTTGAGACTTGACCTATAGCCTACCCAATATTCCTCAAACTCCACCATCCAGAAAAATATCCACTGGCCACTTAGACCAACTCTGTGCTCTGGAGACAGAGTTCGGGCCGAACTCTGCCTCCACACAGAGTTCGGGCCGAACTCTGTCCCCTAGAAATCAGCATCCCTAATTTTAGGGTTAGCTGGTTGCTAGTTATCCAACGGCCAAATATTTAAAATTTCCTACCCGAATTCTGGCCGAATTCTGCCTACAAAAACACTATAAATAGGCCATAAATTCTCTCATTTCAAATCATCCAATCTTCTCTTCTCTTCTCTCTTATAGCTCAAATAAGCTATACCCTTCCCATCTACTAGCCACAAGCCTCCTAAGTCTCGAGTGCTCAGCATCTCTCAGTTAGGATTCTTGTGCAAGAGTTGAAAAAGTCGCTTGGACAATTCCAAGCAAATCGCCACTGCGATCCTCTGTAAGAAGTTGACGTGCTCTTCTGAAGTAAAGGCACGGGTTGTAAACTACTATTTCACAAATAGTAGATTTAATCCTGAGCTAGAGTTCTCAGGCCTGGACTAGTCCTCCACGAGGGAAACCAGGTTAAAATTGCTGTGTTTGCGTATGCTTTCTTGCTCTTTATTTACTTTCCGCATTTTACTCTGATTATTTATTATTCGTGAAAGAGTTAATTTTTAATTGGTTATTTTCTATATAAACTCTATTCACCCCCCTCTAGAGTTGCCACCTGTTCTTCAATTGGTATCAGAGCTCTGTTCTCTTTACAAGGATTTACATCCTAGAGCTGATTCATGGCAACCACACAATCCTTGATTTCCAATCACGGTGAAGGACAGTCCACTCATAGGCCTCCCCTATTTGATGGAACTAACTACACGTATTGGAAAACAAGGATGAGTTTTTATCTCAAGTCTCTAGACTTCGACCTGTGGACAGTCGTCACTGACGGTTACAAAAAGCCCGCCAGGATAGTTGTCAACGGTGATCTCATTGAGAAATCCCATGACAAATATTCTGACGAAAAGAAGAAACAGGCAAGTCTAGACGCGAGAGCTATTAATGCTTTATTCTGTGCTATAGACAGGAATGAGTTTAACAGGGTATCCACATGCACCACATCTCACAAAGTATGAAAGCTTCTAGAAGTGACGCATGAAGGAACCACCCAAGTCAAGGAATCAAAAATCAGTCGTCTTACGCAAGAATACGAGGCATTCAAGATGAAGCCAAACGAGACGATCACACAGATGTTCACAAGATTCTTCGACATCATCAAGCCCCTGTCCTCACTTGGAAAGTAATATTCAAATCATGAGAAGATTCGCAAGTTGCTTAGGGGGCTACCAAAAAATTTGGAACCCTAAGGTGACAGCCATCATAGAAGGGAACGATCTCACAACCATGTCAATGGAGACCTTGATGGGTAAGCTCATGACTCACGAGCTTGACCTCAAGGACTTCGAAGAGCCTGCTCCGAAGACTAAGAAGATCGCTCTCAAAGCTCATCGACGAAGGGCTGAGCACGATGAGACCGAAGACGACAACTCGGATGACGAAGACCAAGCTCTCATGGTTCGCAACTTCAAGAAATTCCTTCGCTTCAATAGAAGAAAGAAGGAACCACAAGAAGACGATGAAGAAGAGTCAACCTGCTATGGTTGCAAGAAGACTGGACACGTTCGAAAAGACTGTCCATTCTTGAAGAAAAGCATCCGCTATGAGAAACCATACAAGAGGACCTCATCAAAGAAATATGCCAACACAAGCATTTGGCATAAAAGTGAAGCGAGTGACTCTGAGGAAGAAAATGACTCTCCTCAAGATAAAGCAAATGTGTGCCTAATGGCAACTTCCAACAAGGTATCTAACGAAACTCTAGACGACTTCTCTTTTGATGAACTTGGCGATGCCTTCACTGATTTACTCGATGATCACAAAAAGGTCATCGGTAAATACAAACATGCCAAGGACAAAATCAAAAGTCTTGAAGACGAAATACAAAGAATTTCTTTATTACTTGATAGCATTAGAGACACGTCACCCACTGATATCACTGATGAAGTATCCAAGCTTAAAATAAGCTTACATGATGTTGAAGCACGTATTGAGCAACAAACTCAAGAAATTACTACACTCAACACGTTGCTTGCTGAAGAAAAGAGTAGACACAAGATTTCCATGACTAAGATATATGGCTTAAATATTAAGGTTGATGAACTGCAAGCTGTTTCTAAGAGATTAGAAACCAAATTGGGAAAACAGGTTGCTCAACCTCAAACCCAATCACATGGGCACAATACCACTCAAGCTAGTCAACCACGTCATCCTCATGCAGCACGTAACCATGCTTTTATATACACTAACTTTCATATAACACAAAAACCACGTGCACGTAAGAATACTTCTCATACTCATCATGCTGCACAAAGACACAACCAACATCACTCTACACATAAAAATCATCACCATGCCATGCCATATAGACAATATCAGCATGCCATGCCACATAGACAACATCACCATGATCACCATGCAAACTCTACACATCATGTCCATCCATATCATGCTGCCTATAGATATTATTCTCATGCTCCTAGTGTAAATAAAAATGCTATCTGTACTTACTGTGGATCACATGGACACATTTCACCATAATGTAGAGTTAGAAGACTGGTAGACAAAAAGATATATGCATGGTTTTCGAAAACTAACTTTTCAGGACCCTCAAGAACTTGGGTACCAAAGGTCACATCTACTCTTGATGTAGGTGGACCTTCCTTCCTCAACTGAAAGTAAGTGGATTCTCGATAGTGGATGCTCGCGACATATGACAGGAGACGCAAATCTTTTCGCATCACTATCGATGAAGAGAGAAGGATACGTATCCTTCGGTAACAATTTAAAAGGGCACATAATAGGTAATGGTATTATTGGTCATCCTTCCTCTCCTGTAATAAAGGATGTCTGCCTAGTGACCGAGTTAAAGCATAACCTGCTCAGCATTAGTCATCTTGCTGATCATGGATATGATATTAACTTTGGGCAAAACAATTGCCTCATTTATGATAGGTCAACGGAAGACATTGTTTTTGAAGGGAAAAGAGAGGATAACATTTATATTTTCTATCTTTCTATAGATACTAACAATGCAGGTAGATGTTTATATGCCCACAAAGATGAACGATTACTTTGGCACCAGCGTCTTGGTCATGCCAATATGGATACTGTATCCAAGTTATCAACCAAGAAGCTAGTGAAAGGATTGCCCGACATCATATTAAAAAAGGACACGGTATGTGCCGAATGTGAATTGAACAAAGCAACCAAATCCTCATTTCATTCCATCAACTCTGTAAGTACTACTAGACCCCTGCAACTACTCCATATGGATTTATTTGGTCCAAGTAGAGTAGCTAGTCTTGGTGGTAAACTTTATGCATTTGTTATTGTTGATGATTTTTCGAGATTTACTTGGGTTTTCTTTCTCACAAGCAAAAGTGATGCTATTTCAGTTTTTAATATTTTTGTCAAGAAAGTTCAAAACGAAAAAGGCTACATGATCACTCGAATTCGAAGTGACCATGGAGGCGAATTCGAAAATTCTGATTTTGAAAATTTTTGTGATTCTAATGGTTTTGATCATGAATTTTTTTGTCCAAGAACTTCTCAACAAAATGGTGTTGTGGAGCGGAAGAATAGGACTCTCGGCGATATGGCTAGAGTCATGTTGAATAAATTTTCACTTCCGAAATATTTCTGGGCAGAAGCTGTCAGTACAGTATGCCACATTTTGAATATGGTGCTTATTCGTCCCATTACAAAGAAAACACCCTATGAGCTTTGGTTTGGGAGAACCCCCAATGTTTCTTATTTTAAAGTTTTTGGATGTAGATGTTTTATCCTTAACACCAAAGACAACTTAGGCAAATTTGATGCCAAAGCTGACGATGGTATTTTCCTTGGTTATGCCGCCAAGAGTAAGGGATATAGAGTCTTTAATAAACGCTCACTAATTATGGAAGAGTCAACAAATATGACTTTTGATGAAGATAACAGTACAGCAAGTACTCTTGATGATGACGTTGAGCCATCAACTTCTACTCCAATGAATACTTCTACCGAAACAAATTCTCTGGAGGGCTTGCCAAAGAAATTCTCTTTCAAGCCTTCTCATCCAGAAAATTTAGTGATAGGTGAAGTTTCACATGGAGTAACTACCAGATCATCACTAAGAGACTCTATTGCTAGCACTGCCTTTATTTCACAAGTTGAGCCGAAAAACATTTCTGAAGCTTTTAATGATAAATTTTGGATTTCTGCTATGCAAGAAGAACTCAACCAATTCGAGAGGAGCCAAGTGTGGGAACTAGTTCCTAGACCGGCTAATCACTCGATAATTGGTACTAAATGGGTGTTTAGAAACAAAGTGAATGAAGATGGTGTCACGACCCGGTCCCCAAATACTTGGGTCGAATCGGATCATGCCCAGCCTGCGCCGTTGATGAGACGGCGGCAGTAAGCTGTAATCCATATTGCAGGTCATATCAACAACAAGCTTGAATTTAAAAGTTGCCACAACATTTAATTTACGATAAAAACTTGTCTTTCAATACAAAGTTCATAAACTGGAAATAAAGAAACAACTAAACTCTCAACTAATGTAGCATCTATGGAGACGCCACAACATCATCATCAGCTGGGAGTACCGCCGGGTACAAGTCAGGATCATAATAGCTATTGATCATCATCTCCAGATCCTCAGTAATACCTAAAATGTTATCTCCAGTCAGGAGGGAGCAAAGTACAATTCATGCAAACTTTTAACAATTAAAATGACAATTAAAATCATGCATTTTTAAACAATTTAAAGATGAGCAGTTTTTGAAATAGTACAGTACAGTGATGTGAATAGGTAATGAATATGACCGGTTTGGGTTACAATAGTATCCTAACGATACGGTATGGCTTGTCCCCGTGTGAAGAGGGGAAAGCTAACACATTCATTATCCTAAGTTTGGATTTGGTCATATCCACTACTCTACTCCCCCAGTCCCCAACAGTACGATCAATGCTCCCGAAGGAGTTCGTGTGTAACAGTGGTTTAAACTTGCAATGAAACAATTGTGAAAATAATTGTAAAATCTACATAAATGTACTTGCCTTGAATCTCGACTGGATTGAAAGATGATTCGTCAAGATGTAAACTCAGGTTCTTCCTCAAAATCCTACATTTCGAGAAATTGTCTCAGACTCCAAGTTACCATACTAACTACACTAGTTGCAATCTTTAACTTTTGTCCTAATTAATTTTTTTTTACTTTTCATAACAACACAATCACATATGAACCTAGGTGAGTTTCTATATTATAAATAAAAATCCAATTTAACCATTTATTTGGAAAACTTCGTTTTTACCAATTTTCATTCGAAAAACTTTGTATTTATACATAAAGTTATTATCTATTTAATAAGTGAGAAAATAATGAATTATCAACTAATTCCTAACATTTATGTGAATATAAATATATAGTCTACTATTTATATTACACTACAACATCCAGAAAAGAAATAAAATAAATCCTAATTATTACATTTTCACAGCATGATAAATAACTGGGCTTATGCCCTTACATCTTAATATTACACAAATTGAAATAAGAAGAAACTTGTTAGTCTTGAAAATTACCTATAATTAAATAATAAAACTAACAATTGCCAATTTAAATTATATAAAATATATGAGTCTCAGACTCTGGTCCAGTCGTCATGTTCAGCTACTCTGCCTCAACGTCCGGACGAACCGGTGCGTTTGCATTTCGCTGGGGCCCATTGACCAATATGGTCATCGCCCAAAAATATTATTAAAATAATATTTATCAGAAAAATCATTTTAAAATCTTTTAATAAATTTTCCGAAAATTTCGGCAGCATTCCCTCTGTTTTCGGGATAACCCAAAAACTGGGAATGGCGCCGTATTTCCTGCAAATCCCAAACCGGGGAAAACCCAATTTCATAACAAATCCACAACATCACCAGATTAATTTCGGGACGAACCCGAAATGAATTCGGAACGCCGAAGCAAAACAACATCATAGCATGCTATCGAAAAAATTCGAAAACCCACAGAAACAATTCCGAGACTTTCCGGAATCAACATCCAACAGAAATCTTTCCGAAGTACTCGGAAAAGATCAAAATAACAAACACAGAAAACTTTCCGTATTAAATTCGGAAAACTAACCAACAGAAACTCTGCCGAGGGAAAAATTCCTCGGAAAGACTAAACAAAATCCAACAGAAACATCTCCGAAAGATTTCTCGGAAGATAAAAAATCGACGAAATCCAAACGAAATCCCGAAGAATTTCTAGGACCAAAATCATCATCGACACGGGGGACGAACTACTGTGAATAACAGAAATTACCGAAATTGACGAAATCCGAAGAGTTGCCTCGGACTCGGGATGCAGAAAACCACAGAAAACCGAGGTTCCACAGGATCACGGCTGAGCGGGGCTGGCCGAGCAAAGGGGCCGGGGCGCACGGTCAGTGCTGGAGGCGCGGTCGGCAGGGCCGAGAGGGGCGCGCGGAGTCGAACGTCGCGATCGAACGGCCAGGGAGGGCCGCGCGGGTCAGGGGGTCCGGCGGGGGTGCGCCGCGCGGTGCCTAGGGCACGGCCGGAGCGGGCTCGGGGAGCGGCGCCGGTGGTCTGGTGCGCCGGGGAAGTGCGCCGGGTAGGGTCGGCTCGGGGCTCCGGGATTAGATCTAGGGATTTACTTTGGGAAAGAAGA
Source organism: Iris pallida (assembly GCA_029216955.1). Classification (NCBI taxonomy): domain Eukaryota; kingdom Viridiplantae; phylum Streptophyta; class Magnoliopsida; order Asparagales; family Iridaceae; genus Iris; species Iris pallida. The sequence continues at coordinate 3,458,480 of JANAVB010011398.1, read as the reverse complement.
TGATTGGGGAGAAGAGGGGAAATGGGGTTATATATAGGTAAAGGAAATAGGGGTTACCCATTAAAGAAGGGGAAAGGTCTCCATGCCATCAATGGCCGGCGACGGTGGAAGGCCGGGGATCGGCGTCGGTTTGGAACCAAAGAGTCTTCGGTTGAGCAAAGAGAAAAAAAAGGCTCAGAGCCTTTAAAGCTCACAACAACTAAAGAATGGATCATTCCATTACAAATAAATGAAAAGGACTTACTAATGGTGCTGTAGGACTACTAAGTCTTTAATGGGTTCTAAAGTAGTCTAATGGGTTTACTTCTAAGGTATTTTGGCCAAAATGGGCTTTAGTTAATGGCTAAGAAAATGGCTTTAAGGCTTTAAAGAAAAGGATTAGAAGAATGGGCCTTGTGGTTTGGGCTAAAAGGATTAAATCAAAAATCATTTTTTTTTTCCAAGGAAATTTTTATAAATAAAATTTGTAACTCCTAAAATTTAAATAAAATATTTTTAAGTTCAAATTGGGTTTAATTCGGGTTCGGGTCTGACATACAAAAATCCAGTTTCAATTATTTTGAAAAATAATTTTCATAATTTTACAATTAATCAATAATATTATTCTAGCACAAAATTATTTAGCAACATAATTAAATTAAAAAATTAAAATGCAGTCTAATACGGGTTTCACAACCTTCCCTCCTTAGAAAATTTCGTCCTCGAAATTTAAAGAGTTGGGTTAGGAATTACCTCAGGTCTCGAATAAATACGGGTATCTCTCCCGCATCTCGTCTTCTCGCTCCCAGGTAGACTCGCCTGGGGAATCATGCTTCCACATAACTCTGACTATAGGAGTCACCGAGGTTCTGGTCTTCTTCTCACCTCTGTCCAAAATTGCTACAGGCTTCTCTGGTATAGTGAGACTTGGTCCGATCTCCAATTCGGAATGGTCCAAGATATGGTTTTCATCAGGTACATACTCTCTGAGCTGCGAAACGTGGAAGACGTTGTGCACGCCTTCTAGATTAGCTGGTAGAGCTAACCTATACGCCACTTCTCCAATCCGGCTCAGGACTTCGAACGGACCAATGTACCTGGGACTCAGCTTCCCGGCTCTGCCAAATCTGATAGTACCTCTGGTAGGAGAAATCTTCACAAAGACCTTATCTCCTTCTTCAAATGCCAATGGTCGTCGACCGCTGTCTGCCCAGTGCTTCTGTCTGTCTTGAGCGATCCTGAGCTTGTCTCTGATAATCTTCACTTTCTCTGCTGCGTCAGTCACCATCTCTGGACCCAGCAGTACTCTTTCTCCTACGTCGTCCCATGCAAGTGGTGTACGGCAACGACGTCCATAAAGAGCTTCAAATGGGGTCATCCCAATGCTGGCTTGGTAGCTGTTGTTGTAAGAAAACTCTACCAAGTGTAAATGGTCTTCCCATGATCCTCCAAACTCCAAAACACAAGCTCGCAGCATATCTTCAAGTGTCTGAATTGTCCTTTCAGATTGTCCGTCAGTCTGAGGATGATAAGCTGTGCTGAACTTCAACTGTGTCCCCAAGCTGTCATGCAAACTTTTCCAAAAATGTGAGGTAAAACGAGTGTCTCGGTCAGATACAATGCTTACCGGTACGCCATGAATCCGGTAGATATGCCGCATGTACAATGCTGCCAACTTCTCAGTAGATAAACCAACTTTGAAAGGGATAAAGTGAGCTGACTTGGTTAGTCGGTCCACAATTACCCAGATGGCATCCTTCCCTCCTTGGGAACGAGGCAGTCCTGACACGAAATCCATCGTGATGTGCTCCCACTTCCATTCTGGGATGTCCAGCGGTTGTAGAAGTCCTGCAGGCCTCTGTCTACTAGCCTTCACTTGTTGACAAATCAAGCATCTAGCAACATACCTGGTGACATCTTTCTTCATTCCACTCCACCAGACAATAGTGCGCATATCCCGATACATCTTATTGGCTCCAGGATGTATGGAATATTGAGACTGATGCGCTTCCTTCATCAACTCGTTCCTCAGTTCGCCAGACGGTACACAAAGCCTTGTACCATTCTTCAAAGCTCCATCGCTGGCAATTGAGAAACCTTCCAGTGTTCCTGCTAACACTTGATCTCTCAGCTTGCAAAGTGCCTCGTCTTGAAACTGCGTCTCCTTAATCTTGTCCATCAAGTACGAGCTCACTTGCAACTTCATCAATACAAAATCAGCATCCAGTTCCTTCCGTCCAGGCAGTACAATCTCCAGTCCGAGCTTCTCGATGTCCTCCAGCAGGTGCCTCTCCTTGGTTAAGAACATCGCCACTGGGTATCGACTAAGTGCATCAGCGACCACATTAGCCTTACCCGGGTGGTATTGCAAATCGATGTCGAAATCCTTCATTAACTCCAGCCATCGCCTTTGCCTCATGTTTAACTCCTTCTGAGTGAAAACATACTTCAGACTTTTGTGATCTGTGTATATTTCCACCCTCTCTCCATATAGATAGTGCTTCCAAAGCTTCAATGCAAAGATGACTGCAGCCAGCTCCAGATCATGAGTGGGATAGTTCTTCTCATGAGTCCGTAATTGCCTAGATGCATAAGCAATCACTTTCCCATGTTGTTGAAGAACGCAACCCAGTCCTTTGCCTGAGGCGTCACTGTAGATTGTGAAACCACCGGATCCTGCAGGTAGCGCAAGGATTGGTGCAGTGGTAAGCCTCTTCTTCAACTCCTCGAACGCTGCTTGGCAGTCCTCCGTCCAGATGAATTCTTCATTCTTCCGAGTCAGCTTCGTCATTGGTTCAGCAATTCTAGCAAAATCCTTCACAAACTTCCGGTAGTAGCCCGCCAAGCCCAAGAAACTTCTGATGTCAGCAACTGAGCTTGGGGTAGGCCACTTCTCCACAGCAGCTATCTTCTTAGGATCCACAGAAATTCCTTCTCCTGTGACAACATGGCCAAGAAAATCCACCTTGTCTAGAAAGAATTCACACTTGGATAGCTTACCGTACAGCTTCTCCTTCCTCAAAGTTTCCAGAACTTTCCTGAGGTGCTCTTCGTGCTCCTCCTTCGTCTTCGAATAGATCAGTATATCATCAATGAAGACGACGACAAACTGGTCTAAGTATTCATGAAAAACCTTGTTCATAAGGTTCATGAACACCGCAGGAGCATTCGTCAGACCAAACGGCATGACCAAGAATTCGAACTGCCCATACTTGGTGTTGAATGCCGTCTTGGGAATGTCTTCCTTCCTGACCTTGATCTGATGATAGCCAGACCTGAGATCAATTTTGGAAAACACCTTGGCTCCACTCAACTGGTCAAATAAGTCATCGATCCGGGGCAGAGGGTACTTGTTCTTGATTGTGACATTGTTCAGCGCCCGGTAGTCGATGCACATCCTCACTGTTCCGTCCTTCTTGGGTACAAACAAAACAGGTGCTCCCCAGGGTGAAGCTCCGTCTCGAATGAATCCAAGGGCCTTCAGTTCGTTGATCTGCTCCTTCATCTCTTTGGCCTCCTTCGGGTTGACTCTATAACATCCCTTAGAGATCGGAGGAGAGCCAGGGACTAAATCAATAGTGAATTCTATGTCCCGATCTGGGGGTAGCCCAGGCAGACTATCAGGGAAAACATCCATGAATTCCGCTATGATAGGGTGAGGTGGTTCAGGTTCTTCAGAAATAGAGTAGACAATACTCTCCATAACCTCCGGAGCTCTAGAGACTTCAAACTCTGGCCCTCCAGGTGGGCTGAAGATTACACATCCTCTATGGCAATCTATCAGCGCATGCTGCTTGCTCAACCAGTCCATTCCAAGGACTATATCATAGTTGGGCAAGGGTATCACCAACAAAGGTGCTACAAACTTGTGGTCAGAAATTGTAATGGGGCAATTACAAGTCTCCGTTATAGGTAGGGGTCCACCTCCAGTCATAACCCTACATATTCTCTTGCTAAAGCCCGTAACTATGTGATGTGCAGAGATAAATTTGGTTGCTATGAAACTGTGTGTTGCACCAGAGTCGAATAAAGCTAATGCAGGATGAGAATGTACATAGATGTAACCTGATATGACATCCGCATTAGGTTCCTGCTCCAGCTCTGGTTCCTCTGCAGTTAGGGCAAAAGCTCGCCCCGTCTTCTGATGCTGCCCAAATTGTTGCTGCTGAGTGGGCAGAGGTCCTTTCTGCTGATTTCCTCCAGCCTTGTTGTTTGACAAGGGACAGTCCCTCACTTGATGGGTGGAAGACCCACAGATCAGACATTGCCCTAGCCTTTTCCTGCAGATGTTTGCCAGATGTCCCGGCCTCTTGCAAAAGTCGCAGATAGGAATCTGCCTCTGGGGCGCTCTTTCATTGTTCCTCGCTTGCTGGTGCTGAGAACGGTTGTTGTTATTGTTGCTGCTGTTGTTGTTGTTGTTGGGCTTCTTCTGATTACCCTGAAAGTTGCTAGTTCCAGGATAATCTCTCTTCGAGCGGGCAGGTTGACTCTTCTCTATGTCTTGGGCTCTCTCCAGAATCTTCTCATAAGTCTTAGCTCCGCCAGAGATCACATAAGTGCGAATCTCCTCTCGAAGTCCATACTTGAATCGTTCAGCACGATCAGCAGGATCAGCCACCATGTTCTTGGCAAATCGGCTAAGCTGGCCGAATTCTGCCGCATACTCTCCCACAGTCATATTGCCTTGCTTCAGGTTCTGGAATTGTCGCTCCATCTCCCGCATCTCAGAAGTTGGGAAAAATTTCCTCTGGAATAACCTCTTGAAGGTGTCCCAATCGACCTGCCTATCCTGGAGTCGGGGTTCATTCCGATACCAGGTGCTAGCTATATTCTGCAGTTGGAGTCCCACTGCTTCAGCCTTGAGGTCTTCCGGAAGTCGTGCGACGCTCAGGAGACGTTCCATACTGTCGAGCCATTCGTCAGCATAGACAATTCCCTCGGTTCCCTTGAAAGGTCGAGGGTTCTGCTTTTTGAAGCTCTCAATATCCCCCACCTTACCATAATATGATCTCTAATCACTATTAATGGTCTTAAAAATTACTAAAATTTATCCTCTAGAATGGCACTTACCTTAGCTGGTCTAGGCTCTTCTGGGTTCACTTCTCTCCTTCCAAGTGCAGCCATAGCTACATTGTGGGAGTTCTCCATTCCTTCCTTCATAATCGCGTTCTGCTCGCGATGAGATTCAGCTTCAGCCCTCTGAGTTGCTAGCACTTCCCGCAGCAAACTTATGAGTTCGGAGGGGTTCACTGGAAGCGGCGGGGCAGATGGGACAGGCATCTCTGTCCGCAGTCCAGTCCTCGAGCCTGAAGGATCCATCGTCTGATGAACTTGAGTGTCTCCAGCATTATGATGGCGATCAGAAAGTCGCAGAGTAGGATCTGGACTGAACAGGGAAGGTGGTGGTGTGGTATGTTGAGGTGACAACTCATCTCCAACATTGTCATTCTCATTAATGGCCATGGTCTGGAAAGGTTTTAGGACATAAACATAAGCAAGGTATCCTACCCATCTATAATCAAGCAAAAATATTTAATAAGATATATCGGTCCTAAGTTGTGGCAATATGATGTTCTAGTGTTCCTAATTGTTTCTAAGTTTTCCTAAGTTGTTGAACAAAGACCTGCATGGGCCACCACTAAAAACATGTCACGACCCGGTCCCCAAATACTTGGGTCGAATCGGATCATGCCCAGCCTGCGCCGTTGATGAGACGGCGGCAGTAAGCTGTAATCCATATTGCAGGTCATATCAACAACAAGCTTGAATTTAAAAGTTGCCACAACATTTAATTTACGATAAAAACTTGTCTTTCAATACAAAGTTCATAAACTGGAAATAAAGAAACAACTAAACTCTCAACTAATGTAGCATCTATGGAGACGCCACAACATCATCATCAGCTGGGAGTACCGCCGGGTACAAGTCAGGATCATAATAGCTATTGATCATCATCTCCAGATCCTCAGTAATACCTAAAATGTTATCTCCAGTCAGGAGGGAGCAAAGTACAATTCATGCAAACTTTTAACAATTAAAATGACAATTAAAATCATGCATTTTTAAACAATTTAAAGATGAGCAGTTTTTGAAATAGTACAGTACAGTGATGTGAATAGGTAATGAATATGACCGGTTTGGGTTACAATAGTATCCTAACGATACGGTATGGCTTGTCCCCGTGTGAAGAGGGGAAAGCTAACACATTCATTATCCTAAGTTTGGATTTGGTCATATCCACTACTCTACTCCCCCAGTCCCCAACAGTACGATCAATGCTCCCGAAGGAGTTCGTGTGTAACAGTGGTTTAAACTTGCAATGAAACAATTGTGAAAATAATTGTAAAATCTACATAAATGTACTTGCCTTGAATCTCGACTGGATTGAAAGATGATTCGTCAAGATGTAAACTCAGGTTCTTCCTCAAAATCCTACATTTCGAGAAATTGTCTCAGACTCCAAGTTACCATACTAACTACACTAGTTGCAATCTTTAACTTTTGTCCTAATTAATTTTTTTTTACTTGTTCATAACAACACAATCACATATGAACCTAGGTGAGTTTCTATATTATAAATAAAAATCCAATTTAACCATTTATTTGGAAAACTTTGTTTTTACCAATTTTCATTCGAAAAACTTTGTATTTATACATAAAGTTATTATCTATTTAATAAGTGAGAAAATAATGAATTATCAACTAATTCCTAACATTTATGTGAATATAAATATATAGTCTACTATTTATATTACACTACAACATCCAGAAAAGAAATAAAATAAATCCTAATTATTACATTTTCACAGCATGATAAATAACTGGGCTTATGCCCTTACATCTTAATATTACACAAATTGAAATAAGAAGAAACTTGTTAGTCTTGAAAATTACCTATAATTAAATAATAAAACTAACAATTGCCAATTTAAATTATATAAAATATATGAGTCTCAGACTCTGGTCCAGTCGTCATGTTCAGCTACTCTGCCTCAACGTCCGGACGAACCGGTGCGTTTGCATTTCGCTGGGGCCCATTGACCAATATGGTCATCGCCCAAAAATATTATTAAAATAATATTTATCAGAAAAATCATTTTAAAATCTTTTAATAAATTTTCCGAAAATTTCGGCAGCATTCCCTCTGTTTTCGGGATAACCCAAAAACTGGGAATGGCACCGTATTTCCTGCAAATCCCAAACCGGGGAAAACCCAATTTCATAACAAATCCACAACATCACCAGATTAATTTCGGGACGAACCCGAAATGAATTCGGAACGCCGAAGCAAAACAACATCATAGCATGCTATCGAAAAAATCCGAAAACCCACAGAAACAATTCCGAGACTTTCCGGAATCAACATCCAACAGAAATCTTTCCGAAGTACTCGGAAAAGATCAAAATAACAAACACAGAAAACTTTCCGTATTAAATTCGGAAAACTAACCAACAGAAACTCTGCCGAGGGAAAAATTCCTCGGAAAGACTAAACAAAATCCAACAGAAACATCTCCGAAAGATTTCTCGGAAGATAAAAAATCGACGAAATCCAAACGAAATCCCGAAGAATTTCTAGGACCAAAATCATCATCGACACGGGGGACGAACTACTGTGAATAACAGAAATTACCGAAATTGACGAAATCCGAAGAGTTGCCTCGGACTCGGGATGCAGAAAACCACAGAAAACCGAGGTTCCACAGGATCACGGCTGAGCGGGGCTGGCCGAGCAAAGGGGCCGGGGCGCACGGTCAGTGCTGGAGGCGCGGTCGGCAGGGCCGAGAGGGGCGCGCGGAGTCGAACGTCGCGATCGAACGGCCAGGGAGGGCCGCGCGGGTCAGGGGGTCCGGCGGGGGTGCGCCGCGCGGTGCCTAGGGCACGGCCGGAGCGGGCTCGGGGAGCGGCGCCGGTGGTCTGGTGCGCCGGGGAAGTGCGCCGGGTAGGGTCGGCTCGGGGCTCCGGGATTAGATCTAGGGATTTACTTTGGGAAAGAAGATGATTGGGGAGAAGAGGGGAAATGGGGTTATATATAGGTAAAGGAAATAGGGGTTACCCATTAAAGAAGGGGAAAGGTCTCCATGCCATCAATGGCCGGCGACGGTGGAAGGCCGGGGATCGGCGTTGGTTTGGAACCAAAGAGTCTTCGGTTGAGCAAAGAGAAAAAAAAGGCTCAGAGCCTTTAAAGCTCACAACAACTAAAGAATGGATCATTCCATTACAAATAAATGAAAAGGACTTACTAATGGTGCTGTAGGACTACTAAGTCTTTAATGGGTTCTAAAGTAGTCTAATGGGTTTACTTCTAAGGTATTTTGGCCAAAATGGGCTTTAGTTAATGGCTAAGAAAATGGCTTTAAGGCTTTAAAGAAAAGGATTAGAAGAATGGGCCTTGTGGTTTGGGCTAAAAGGATTAAATCAAAAATCATTTTTTTTTTCCAAGGAAATTTTTATAAATAAAATTTGTAACTCCTAAAATTTAAATAAAATATTTTTAAGTTCAAATTGGGTTTAATTCGGGTTCGGGTCTGACATACAAAAATCCAGTTTCAATTATTTTGAAAAATAATTTTCATAATTTTACAATTAATCAATAATATTATTCTAGCACAAAATTATTTAGCAACATAATTAAATTAAAAAATTAAAATGCAGTCTAATACGGGTTTCACAGATGGTTCAGTCACACGCAACAAAGCTCGCCTAGTAGCTCAAGGATACAACCAAGAGGAAGGTATCGACTACGATGAGACGTATGCTCCGGTTGCTAGACTAGAATCCATTCGGATGCTTTGTGCATTTACAAATTATCAAAATTTTAAATTATTTCAAATGGATGTGAAAAGTGCTTTCTTGAATGGTTTTATTAAGGAGGAAGTTTATGTAAAACAACCCCCTGGCTTTGAAAACCACAAATTTTCTGACTACGTGTTCAAGCTAAAGAAAGCGCTATATGGCCTTAAACAAGCCCCCAGAGCTTGGTATGAAAGGCTAAGCAGTTTCTTGCTTGAGAAAGGTTTTTCAAAAGGGAAAATTGACACTACACTTTTTATAAAATCTTTTAAAGATACTATTCTATTAATTCAAATTTATGTTGATGATATCATTTTTGGGTCTACTGATGAAACCCTCTGTCAAGAATTTGCCAAGTGTATGCAGACAGAATTTGAGATGAGCCTGATGGGAGAACTCAACTACTTTCTTGGTCTGCAAGTGAAACAAATGGCAAATGGAACTTTCATCTGTCAGTCGAAGTATACAAAGGACATGCTGAAAAAGTTCAATCTTGACAACGTCAAACCAATCAGCACTCCAATGGCTACTTCAACCAAACTCGAACCAGATGAGAGCGGCAAACCTGTTGATCAACGTAAGTATCGAGGTATGATAGGCAGCTTACTTTATTTAACTGCTAGTCGCCCCGATATCATGTTTAGTGTTTGCTTATGTGCTAGATATCAAGCAAATCCTAAGGAATCACACTTGACCGCGGTTAAGCGTATCTTTAGATACCTTAAGGGTACGATTACAGTGGGCCTATGGTATTCCAAGTCAACATCATTTGACCTCATTGGTTACTCTGATGCTGACTTTGCTGGATGCAAGGTCGACCGTAAAAGTACAAGCGACACGTGTCATTTATTAGGAAAGGCTTTAGTTCTCTTGGTTTAGCAAGAAACAGAATTCTGTCGTACTATCCACAACAGAAGCTGAATACATCGCAGCTGGGCGTTGTTGTGCACAAATTCTGTGGATGAAGCAAACCCTTGAAGACTATAATCTATCTTTCATGCACATTCCTATATTTTGTGACAATACTAGTGCTATTAACTTGACTAAGAACCCTATCTGTCACTCACGCACAAAACACATTGAAATTAGACACCACTTTTTGCGTGATCATCAGCAAAATGGCACGATTAACTTAGAGTTTATTGACACTGATCATCAGCTAGCAGACTTCTTTACTAAGCCATTATCCGAAGAGCGCTTCAATTTCCTTTGTTGTGAACTTGGAATTTTAGATGAAGCTGTCATAAATTGAAACTCACCTGCATAAATATTAATTATATTATGATTCTCTTATGATGAACTTGCTATGGGTACAAGCCGAAAGGGCCCTTCTGACAACAAGGCGTAAAAGCCTAAGCGACACGGTGCACTAGTCCACAGGACTAGCTATAGGATCCGGCCCCTGCAGCTAACCCATGGCAACTTCAAACTATTGAATTATGATATATTTCCTTATTTATTATATGGTTTGTTTTGATTTCTTACTGCTGATTCACTATTTTTTCAATTTTATTCTGCTATTGATTGAATCTTTCAAGCTATTTCCTTCATATCTTACTTAATTTCCCATACTTAGCCATTTTTCCATCATCTGGCCTGTTTTTCAGTTCTGGAACAAGGATCCAGAACTCGGGCCGAACTCTGTCCCCAACAGAGTTCGAGCCGAATTTGGTTCCCATCTTCCAGAATTAGGGACAGCCACAGCCGTTTGATCAAATATGATCCTACGGTCCAGATTTACTCCGACCAAAGAAAACCCTCCTCTTATATTCGGGTCTTCATCTCTCTCCTTCATTCTTACCACCACCTTCACCTCTCCAAACATATTTTTACAAACCCTAACCCTAGTTTTCTCTCCAAAGTGCTCCATTGCTCATCAAAATCAAGGAGAAGGGCTATTTCCTCATTCTCTTTCACTGTTCATTGTTGATTTGAGGTATAACTCCTTCTCCCTCTATCTCAAGTTCTCTATTTGTTTGCAAATGGCTCCTCGCTTGTTTAACCGTGGGAAGAGAATTCAGCTCGAGGGTGCGTCCTTGTCGAATGCTCCTCCTCCCGTTAAGCAACCCTTTGAACAAAATCAACTACCTCATCCTTTGTTCAACCCTTCTCGTCCACATGATCCAAACACCTATGATGACCGACTTTTTATATCACTAGACGTGTCCAATGCATGGTTTAGTGATTTTCGGACACGTTCGGTGTTTGCGGGACACCCTATTGACTTCTCAATTTTCTCTCATTATGATACACTCTTTCATGACCTATATCTTGACGATCTTGTTACTTCTACTTCGGTCATATATCATAGTACCATACAGATATTTTACTGCAACTTGACTTTTGATGATACTCACATCTATTCACGTGTTGCGGATATCGATATCTCCTTTGATTATTTTGACTTAGCCGAATATCTTGATCTTCAAGAGCCCAATTCTTGGGAAAAGCTTGTTGATGCTCGGTCGCTCCATTTTTTCGACGGGATTTCCCTTAAAAGCTTTAAGGACGATATATGTACTCCATACACTCGTCATCGCAAGCTTATGGCTAAATATCTAAATCCTTACTTCTATGACCTTCATCGGATTGTTTTCAATACCATTATACCCAAGGCAGGTTCTACCGATGAAGTTACATATTTTGAGATCTCCGCTTTATATCATCTCCACTTTGGTGTTTCTCTCAATCTTCCATGAACCATGATGGACTGGATGATTAACTGTAGGAAGAAACCACGAGCCTTGGTTTACGCCTTATATCTTCCTATGGTCTTTCGTGCATTCCATATACCTCTTCTTGCTTGTCCTTTCTTGCCTGCTCCTGCATTTCTTTCCAAGATACGACGTCTTCAGGCAGTCGTTGCTTCTCCTGATACTTCTGAGCATTCTGATGATGAGGAGCCCGACACCCCTCCACTTGGACAGGATGCGCCACCTCCTCCTGCTACTCTTGACTCCATCCAGACCATGCTCAGAGATCGTTTCGCATTGGAGGACAATCCCTGGACTCAGATGGACTACCGGACTACCCTGCAGATGAGTGCCCTCAGCAACTCGCTGCACGATATTCGGTATTCCATGTCTCGTCACCCCTCTATGCCCATTTCCATGGAGCGGGATCCTGGTCGTGCTGGTTATCGCATTGACGACCCCTGGGTCATGCGCTATCTGGATCCGGATGCTGCTATTGTGGACCCCAGTCGTTCATTTACTGATCATTCAGACTCTGCTGGGCCTTCTCGTGCTCCATGATGGAGATGGCGTTTACTATCTGCTGATGATTCTAGTTTCTGTTTTCTGATTTCCAGTTATTTAGTTTTATTTGGTTTTATGTACTTGGGTTGTACTAAAACTCTGGTAGTTTGATGACTCTGGTTATGTGTGATGACATTTTATGCTTATCATAGTTTATTATTCTATGCTAGTTGCTTGTTTTGATCATTCATATATAGTTTCTTCTCTATTTGGTGTGGTTGCATCCTTATTATTCATATGCAGTTTATATTGCTAATGCCAAAGGGGTAGAAATATGTATATTCTTGTCATACTACTTTTAGTATATATGTGCTATTTGGTGCTTTTGGGAGATATTATTTATCAGGCCAACAGGTTCAATGCATTAGTTACGGGGGAGCTATTGATTCTAGCTCGGCACCGTTCACCGGTTACGGGGGAGCTATTATTTCTGCTTGGCATTGATTATGGGGGAGCTATGTTTTTTTGTGATCAACTGTGTCCAGGTATGAATATTGAATATACATATATTATTTTGTCAATTATCAATATGGGGGAGATTGTTGACACAAAGTCACAGTCAACCAGATATTGATAACATTGACTAAATAATATTTGTAATAATTCAATACGACACACGACGTCTACATTAAGCTCAAGTCAGACGACAGCTCAGTCTCAGCTTCTCAGTTATATTTGAGTCTGTATTTTACACTTTTGTTGAGTCTAGACTGATGTAAACTGTGTCATGCTGAGCTCTTGAGACTTGATCTATAGCCTACCCAATATTCCTCAAACTCCACCATCCAGAAAAATACCCACTGGCCACTTAGACCAGCTCTGTGCTCTGGAGACAGAGTTCGGGCCGAACTCTGCCTCCATACAGAGTTCGGGCCGAACTCTGTCCCCTAGAAATCAGCATCCCTAATTTTAGGGTTAGCTGGTTGCTAGTTGTCCAACGGCCAAATATTTGAAATTTTCTACCCGAATTCTGGCCGAATTCTGCCTACAAAAATACTATAAATAGCCCATGAATTCTCTCATTTCAAATCATCTAATCTTCTCTTCTCTTCTCTCTTATAGCTCAAATAAGCCATACCCTTCCCATCTACTAGCCACAAGCCTCCTAAGTCTCGAGTGCTCAGCATCTCTCAGTTAGGATTCTTGTGCAAGAGTTGAAAAAGTCGCTTGGACAATTCCAAGCAAATCGCCACTGCGATCCTCTGTAAAAAGTTGACGTGCTCTTCTGAAGTAAAGGCACGGGTTGTAAACTACTATTTCACAAATAGTGGATTTAATCCTGAGCTAGAGTTCTCAGGCCTGGACTAGTCCTCCACGAGGGAAACCAGGTTAAAATTGCTGTGTTTGCGTATGCTTTCTTGCTCTTTATTTACTTTCCGTATTTTACTCTGATTATTTATTATTCGTGAAAGAGTTAATTTTTAATTGGTTATTTTCTATATAAACTCTATTCACCCCCCTCTAGAGTTGCCACTTGTTCTTTAATATATATATATATATATATATATATATATATATATATATTTTAATATATATATATATATATATATATATATATATATATATATATATATATATATATATATATATATATATGATAAATGTTGTCCCCGTGGCCGTAGCCCGTTGGGAATGGTGGAGCACCCCGGCGCAGTGGCGCGGGTTCGAGCCCCCTTGGAGGCATGCCTCCAAGCACCATTAAGAAGTGGACACCCTCAATATATATATATATATATATATATATATATATATATATATATTTTATATATATATATATATATATATATATATATATATATATATGTTATATGAATGATAGATTCTTGGATATATATAGTTTATGTATATATATATTATAGAGACAATTGGTACCATAGGATATGTGAGTCTATGGTATAGATTAGAGCGGACTACAGAATTGACTAGCTAAGTTGACCAAACCCTAGATATTTGTAACACCCAGTTTCTAAAATAAGGGTAATTTTGAATTTTTTTAATTATAATTATTATTTATTGATAATTATTACATATTATGATTTTTGGTGATTTTTAATAATTTTTAAACTATTTAAAAACTGTTTTAAGTGATGACTTGTGATTTTGATGTGCTGCTAGTGAAACCCTAAAGACTGCATGACCTAGAGCCTAACCATGTCATTAGGATGATTTAATTATTATTTTTAGCCTAGGGGTAATTTGGTCATTTTGACTTATTTGAATTATTTGATGATTTATTTAATTGGCAAATTCTAGTTGACTTTGACTTATTGAGACCTAGTGGACTAGCCTAGAAGCTAACCCTAGCTATGGTGACCCTAGTCTAGCTTGAGTTAACTCATTTTAGTCCTTAGAGATTAGTTTTAGAATGAGGGGATTTGGTTTAGTGAATTTAAGTCATGGCTTGTGGTTTCATGAAATGACTTACGGCTTAATGATTTGATTGATCATGACTTAAGACCATGGGCCATTTAGTAAACAATAACCCTAACCAAACCCTAAATGACCAGCCATATGGATCCCCACCCTATATAAACACTTATTCATTAGGGCTTGCCTCTTTCTTTTATTCATTTCAACATTGGAAAAGAAAGGTATTTTTCCCCCTTCCAAAAATCTCCACAAATCTATTTTAATTCCTTTTTAATCCTAGTTTCTTACATTAGAACCTAATACTCTCTTATTTTCTGATTTTGGGGTTTAATCTCAGCTTTGGGACAATTTGGGAGCATTTGGCTAGCAAGGAAGAATCCCCCGTTTGAAGCTTTTCCAAGCTTTTTGCATATATAGGTAAAACCCTTTAAATTGATTTAAATTTTGGTTTTCTTTGCATTTAGGGCAAGATCTAGGAGTCGCCTAGGAGTCCCCGAAATTTGGATGGATTTCGTGTCCGTTTGGTGTCCGTATCGGACACGTGTCGTAGCGTATCCTAGGTGTTTGATGAAATGCCTAAGAGGGATTTTCTTTTTTTTCCAAATCTTTTTGATTGAATTCCTAGATCTATATGTGTACTTCATATTAGTGTCCTACTGAGCACATTTCTGGACACGTTCGTGTCCATATTTAGACACGCACGCACGTACGAGGCCCCGGTGTGCTGCACTGCTGCTCGGGTGCCATTGCGGACACGACACGGCGACTCAGGTCACAAAATTCGGTGGACACTCCCCTAGTGACTGACACGACACCTACAAAGTTTCATAGGTTCTCGTTTAGTATACACGGAGAAAACTGACTCACACTGGCCGCGCGCGCTGTGCACGCGAGCTTTTCGACCACTGACACGGCCCTAAATCTGACACGACACGAGACTTGGACACATTTCAGGCACCCTAGGACCTAGCCCTAGTCCTGGCGAACCTAGGGACACGTCCATGTGGCACGAAGTGACACGAGTCGTATCCACGAGTTGACTGCATCGCAGCACGATACAGTCTGTATACGCGAAGTGTCTGTACGTGTTTCATGACTTGGACATGCCGTATCCAGTCGTGGAGACACCTGGAGACTCGTGTGGACTCTGGACACATGTACGACTCTACCCTAACCTAATTTGTATGTATTCCATTTCATTTTCGAATTCAAATTGAAATTCCTATTTTTACTGATACTGTGACTGTTTCAGAGTTTAAATGTAAATTAAATTATTAAATAATATAAATTGATACCCATTTTATAATGCCTACATATATGTATATGCCTGAGTAATAGAGTTACAATCCTATAGGCTTGGTTCAGTCTTGGATTTGAGATTTGGATGTTTAACTGATATGAGTTAGTTTGTATTAAGCACATTGA
Source organism: Iris pallida (assembly GCA_029216955.1). NCBI lineage: Eukaryota > Viridiplantae > Streptophyta > Magnoliopsida > Asparagales > Iridaceae > Iris > Iris pallida. Next base: position 3,442,656 of record JANAVB010011398.1, on the reverse strand, counting down.
ATAACTGAAACTTGTCACATTGTTCCCTGTTAATCAAACTGAGAACATGGTGTTCTCCTCTACACACATTGCACACGCTCTTGTATTGACACTACACACATTTACCTTCAACTGTATACACACTTGCATTGCCTATGCACATATGTACACAAGTATGCACACCCACACACATTCCCTGTCTTTCTAAATTCCTGAGAACAGTTCATACACATATACAGTTCTGTAATCTTGACAACCATGTTGATCCACTACACTTGTATACCTGTGTTTGAGTTTAGATAGGGTGATTGGAAGAGCTGTGTTCTGATTTGGGTTCAATGTACTTCATATAAGGGTTGGTTTTGGTTTTAAAATGGTTTTGAATGGTTATAGCTACATTGGTTTCCTTTCCCTGAGAATGGTGCACTCTGATTTCACACATTTGATCATTGTTCTCAGGTTCCTGAGAACCTGAGATACATATGACATTCCATCTCCCTTGATATGTAATCCAGTCCCTATTTCCTATTTGTTCAGTCCCAGCCTCATAGAGTAGCAGTTATTAGTTTTGAGAGTTAGGAGGTTAGTCAGGGTTAGATTTAGTATCAAAAATTTATATGGGGATGTTGTATTAGAGTTTTGTTGGGTATCAGTTAGTATAAATGAATGTGGGTTGAGTGAGTAGAAGAAAAACTGGACATGGGTTGGGGTACCAATGGATATTAGGTTGTATCTGAGACTAGGTGTATGGTTTGGCCCGGGTTGGCTTTCCTAGGCCATTGACTTTACATTGCGAGCAATGCAGCACTTGGCATGCCTTAGCAGCAGCCATGGCATTAGCAGTATATGCAATACCAGCAGCAGCATGCTGCAGTAGCAGGGGATGACCTTGGGGTCATGGTTGGCCATTGGCCTTGTATCATAGAATCCTATTGAGGGGCAGGGGTAGTGTCCTAAGGTACCTGTGATTTAGTTTGAGTGTTTGTGTATGTATTAGATATATAAGGGTTTGGCTTTAGACTGAATGTTAGGGAGCTCGGGTCTGGTGCAGGAAGTGCACTGCCATTTTGTACAACTATGTACAGGCTTGGGCTTAGTCTGCAGAGTGTTAGTAAGAAGTCAGGACTATTCGAGCAGAGTTTGAGTGATGAGGGAGTGATCACAAGTGTGAGAGGTTTCCAGTCCAGTCCAGTGTGAGTTGGGTAGTGTTGATGTTGGCATGGGGTTGGTAGGAAATGTATTAGTATTAAAGAATGCATATATATAGTTGTCTGAATATATAGATACCTATCTAGATATATATAATATGAGTTATAGGTAATGTAATTCAAGCTATATTGTTAAGATAGATAAGGGATATTGGGTAATCTGATACCTTATAGGCTAAGGTAATAATTAGGATACCTATAATAGTATATACTATGGATAACATAGGATACCTTATATAAATAGCTATGTAATAGGTAATATATTAGGATAATAGGATATGAATGCAAGGTACCAAGTGTAGATATTAGTATGTATGTAACTAAGTATATATATATATATATATATATTTACATGTGATAGTTGTATGTATATGGGATACTAAGGTAATTAGGGTTATTGGACGTGATTAAGATACTAAGGGTATGTCAAATTGGTAAAAGAATATGATACTAAGGTAAGTGTGATATTGGGTTCAAGGGAGTTCAAATGATGTTGGTTTTAAGTTAGCCTTATAGAGATTGACCTAGATTGTTCTAGAAATCATGTAGTTGCATTGTAGCTTTCATTTATCTTATTTTAAACACATTATAACCTGTACTGTTCTATTTAGGACATTGTGACTCCGGTGCAGACATCTGATATTACACTACTCTTTTCAGAGTAGCAGGCGAGTACATTCTCTGATAGTTCTTCCAATTACTTGTCGTTTACTATATTTCAGTTGTAGCTAGTTCTATCTGATTCTCCGTTTCAAACACGATTTGATATTGCTGGATCTATTTCATGCGACACTCACTTATTTAAGTCTGGCCTCTATTTCTGGAACCACCTACTGGAACCACCCTGGAATCAAATACTGAAACCATTCGTGTACTGGCTGGACTTATACCTATTTTTGTGTCGGATTATGGATTCACTTGTACTTGCTGGGCGGGGAAATATTGGAATAGGCATGTGAACATACCCAAATACTGGAACCACTCCCTTGGAATTATACTGGAACGATAGCCATCCCACACTTGGCCGAGTGTACGGTATGCCGTATTACCTACAGCCGTTCACATGTCGATCCCGATATTTTAAAACATACTGTTAGAGTATAGGCTGGACTCATCCTGGAACCTTTGATCACCGACTGGACTCACCTTATACCGGACTCATCTTGTACTGGAACCACCTGGTATCAGATTCATGTTGTCTGGATTTACTTGGGTTTTGTACTTGTTTACATTTATATTCTGGGCTTATATCATGTTGCTCTAGTTCAGCTAGTTTTTATTTACAGTCTTTATTGCTATGATTCTTCTCTTGTTTTACTTACCTTACTTTTCTTGTATCTTAACTGTTTCTCTATACCATCATCTGTATACAAACTACCATGTTCATCAATAAAACTGTCCATAACTGCTTTATAGTTCTCTATCATTTACTTGGGATTTATAGATGAGATTGTGCTCGTTCCTGTCCTGACTGGACCTGTTAAAATTTTTACAGATGATTGTCCTGAGGATACACGTCCTACGTATTATAGACCAGGAGACGGCTTAGCTACCTATGGTCCCGACACTCAGGAGTGATCGGGAGTTTAGCTAGTTGTCTTGTTTTAGCTTTCATGTTTTAGAACTGGAGTTGTATATAAGTTGAGTTTTATAGTTGAGATTGTCTGAGATTATATTATTTAGTTGTTGGTTTTATTTATGTTATTTAGTCTTAGTTATAATCTTCTGTGTTATCATATCGTGCTTAGACTGTGACTGAGATTACATTATATCTATACTTGTTCTCTGTTCGGAGTTGAGATTTTGACAAGTACATTTTATAATTGCGTGAGTTGTTGGTTAGAACAGCGTTCTACCGCCGATACTGCGGCGTAGGCTGGGCGTTGTTACGCACTCGTACCCTCACAGTGGGTGCGGGTCGTAACACGTTTTTAGTGGTGGCCCATGCAGGTCGAGTTTATGTAGTGGTTTTCGAACTAGAGTATCACTACAGCCTGCGATAGGAACTAAGGAATAGGCTTTAGCAGAGATGTTACTCAATCACAGTTAGGACTACTTGAGAGATTCCTGGACGACCCTTGAGAATCTCATTATGAACTTCGATTTGAAAATCCTTTTCCTCTTGTTTTGATTCACCCTCACTCCTTGATGTTTAAAGGATCTTAGACTATTAACTTCCTTCATCATTATCCTTACTTATATTTTGTCTATCTTATGTTGCTAATTTGGCACCAGTTTTGTAAGCTTATCTTTTCGAGCTTGATCATGACATATTTTATTGGGGGCTGGCATCCACTAACATATTGTCTAATCAGAACCGATGCATGATGGTCTGATCAACCTATTATACTTTGGTTCGCTTTTCATATATTAATCTATGTGGAGGGAGACATAGTTAAATTTGCCCTAGAGTCTCATCCACGACAGCTTTGGCAATTCTCTTTTGAATTATTTCTATCGTCTATGAACCACGTATTGTACTTAATAACATCGTCCTTGAACTCTTTATTGTTTTGCCTTTCACATATTTCAGAAGAAAAGGCACTGTACTTGATAGATCAACCCAAGGTATCACGTTTAGTTTCCCTATCCAAAGGAGGAAATTGACTTATTTCTATATCCTTGCATCATCCCTTAAATTCTAATTCCTTGATCGTGACCAGTCGACCGGGTCATCCTCCTTATCATCCAGTGTTTGGAGTCTTATTCAATTGAATTAATTTAATTGTGACATGGATATCAAATCTTGGATACTCGTGCTCAGACTCCAATGGCCTCGTTCTCCATCTTGCCCAAACTTTTATTTATCCTAAAATTGATCAACTTAGATCGTGCCGGGACTAAATCTTCTTTTATATATATTGTGTTATTGGATTTCAATGCTATTGACACTCGTGCTTTAAACTTCCAATTTTGATCATCTTTGGAATGGTAACCCTTCATAATTAATTCCTACTTGTCCTTACCAGTTTCATATAGGATAGTAGACTGTCCCACACCTTAATGATTTGTTGCTTCCTTATCTTTCCAGCAGAACACCCTATATTGCTTGCATGTTGATACCATGGGACTGTTTGATCTAATATGACTAGTCCATCTAGATGAGACCTTCAACTGCTATGGTTGACCATGACTCTATATATTATTCTTCAAATTGTATGAGTTAGAAATTTCTTAGAGACTTTGATTGTGGGTGGTTGACCTAGAAGGAGTACGACCAACTTAAATTTCGAGGACGAAATTTTTCTAAGAGGGGTAGGATTATAACACCCAGTTTCTGAAATGAGGGTAATTTTGAAATTTTGTAATTATAATTATTATTTATTGATAATTATTACATATTATGATTTTTTGGTAATTTTTAATAATTTTTAAACTATTTAAAAACTGTTTTAAGTCATGACTTGTGATTTTGATGTGCTGCTAGTGAAACCCTAGAGACTGCATGACCTAGAGCCTAACCATGTCATTAGGATGATTTAATTATCATTTTTAGCCTAGAGATAATTTGGTCATTTTGACTTATTTGAATTATTTGATGATTTATTTAATTGGCAAATTCTAGTTGACTTTGACTTGTTGAGACCTAGTTGACTAGCCTAGAAGCTAACCCTAGCTATGGTAACCCTAGTCTAGCTTGAGTTAACTCATTTTAGTCCTTAGAGATTAGTTTTAGAATGAGGGGATTTGGTTTAGTGAATTTAAGTCATGGCTTGTGGTTTCATGAAATGACTTACGGCTTAATGATTTAATTGATCATGACTTAAGTCCATGGGCCATTTAGTAAACCCTAACCCTAACCCTAACCAAACCCTAAATGACCAGCCATAGGAATCCCCACCCTATATAAACACTTATTCATTAGGGCTTGCCTTTTTCTTTAATTCATTTCAACATTGGAAAAGAAAGGTATTTTTTTTCCCTACCAAAAATTCCCACAAATCCATTTTAATTCCTTTTTAATCCTAGTTTCTTGCATTAGAACCTAATACTCTCTTATTTTCTAATTTTGGGGTTTAATCCCAGCTTTGGGACAATTTGGGAGCATTTGGCTAGCAAGGAAGAATCCCCCATTTGAAGCTTTTCCAAGCTTTTTGCACATATAGGTAAAACCTTTTAAATTGATTTAAATTTTAATTTTCTTTGCATTTAGGGCTAGATCTAGGAGTCCCCTAGGAGTTCCCAAAATTTGGGTGGATTTCGTGTCCGTTTAGTGTCCGTATCGGACATGTATCGTAGCGTATCCTAGGTGTTTGATGAAATACCTAAGAGGGATTTTCTTATTGTTTTTCCAAATCTTTTTGATTGAATTCTAGATCTATATGTGTACTTCATATTCGTGTCCTACTGAGCACATTTCTGGACACGTTCGTGTCCATATTTAGACACGCACGCACGAGGCCCCGGTGCGCTGTCCTGCTGCTCGGGTGCCATTGCGGACACGACATGATGACTCAGGTCACGAAATTCGGTGGACGTGTTCCCCTAGTGACTAATACGACACCTATAAAGTTTCATAGGTTCTCGTTTAGTGTGTGCGGAGAAAACTGACTCGCACTGGCCGCGCGCGCTGTACACACGAGCTTTTCGACCACTAACACGGCCCTAAATCTGACACGACACGAGACTTGGACACGTTTCAGGCACCCTAGGACCTAGCCCTAGTCCTGGCGAACCTAGGGACACGTCTACGTGGCACGAAGTGACACGAGTCGTGTCCACGAGTTGACTGCATCGTAATACGATGCAGTCTGTGTACGCGAAGTGTCTGTACGTGCTTCATGACTTGGACACGCCGTATCCAGTCATGGAGTCACCTGGAGACTCGTGTGGACTCTGGACACGTGTACGACTCTACCCTAACCTAATTTGTATGTATTCCATTTCATTTTCGAATTCAAATTGAAATTCTTATTTTTACTGATACTGTGACTGTTTCAGAGTTTAAATGTAAATTAAATTATTAAATAATATAAATTGATACCCATTTTATAATGCCTACATATATGTATATGCCTGAGTAATAGAGTTACAGTCCTATGGGCTTGGTTCAGTCTTGGATTTGACATTTGGAAGTTTAACTGATATGAGTTGGTTTGTATTAAGCACATTGAATAACTGAAACCTGTCACATTGTTCCCTGTTAAACAAACTGAGAACATGGTATTCTCCTCTACACACATTGCACACACTCTTGTTCAACACTATACTCATTTACCTTCAACTGTATACACACTTGCATTGCCTATGCACATATGTACACAAGTATGCACACCCACACACATTCCCTGTCTTTCTAAATTCCTGAGAACAGTTCATACACATACAGTTCGGTAATCTTGACAACCATGTTGATCCACTACACTTGCATACCTGTGTTTGAGTTTAGATAGGGTGATTGGAAGAGCTGTGTTCTGATTTGGGTTCAATGTACTTCATATAAGGGTTGGTTTTGGTTTTAAAATGGTTTTGAATGGTTATAGCTACATTGGTTTCCTTTTCCTGAGAATGGTGCACTCTGATTTCACACATTTGATCATTGTTCTCAGGTTCCTGAGAACCTGAGATGTATATGACAGTCCATCTCCCTTGATATGTAATCTAGTCCCTATTTCCTATTTTTTCAGTCCCAGCCTCATAGAGTAGCAGTTATTAGTTTTGAGAGTTAGGAGGTTAGTCAGGGTTAGATTTAGTATCAGAAATTTATATGGGGATGTTGTATCAGAGTTTTCTTGGGTATCAGTTAGTATAAATGAATGTGGGTTGAGTGAGTAGAAGGGAAACTGGACATGGGTTGGGGTACCATTGGATATTTGGTTGTATCTGAGACTAGGTGTATGGTTTGGCCCGAGTTGCCTTGCCTAGGCCATTGGCTTTGCATTGCGAGCAATGCAGCACTTGGCCTGCCTTAGTAGCAGCCATTGCATTAGCAGTGTATGCAATACCAGCAGCAGCATGCTGCAGTAGCAGGGGATGACCTTGGGGTCATGGTTGGCCATTGGCCTTGTATCTTAGAATCCTAGTGAGGGGCAGGGGTAGTGTCCTAAGGTACCTGTGATTTAGTTTGAGTGTTTGTGTGTGTGTGTGTTAGATAGATAAGGGTTTAGCTTTAGACTGAATGTTAGGAAGCTCGGGTCTGGTGCAGAAAGTGTACTGCCATTTTGTACAGCTATGTACAGGCTTGGGCTTGGTCTGCAGAGTGTTAGTAAGAAGTCAGGACTATTCGAGCAGAGTTTGAGTGATGAGGGAGTGATCACAAGTGTGAGAGGTTTCCAGTCCAGTCCAGTGTGAGTTGTGTAGTGTTGATGTTGGCATAGGGTTGGTAGGAAATATATTAGTATTAAAGAATGCATATATATAGTTATCTGAATATATATATACCTATCTAGATATATATATAATATGAGTTATAGGTAATGTAATTCAAGCTATATTGTTAAGATAGATATGGGATATTGGGTAATTTGATACCTTATAGGCTAAGGTAATAATTAGGATACCTATAATAGTATATACTATTGATAACATAGGATACCTTATATAAATAGCTATGTAATAGGTAATATATTAGGATAATAGGATATGAATGCAAGGTACCAAGTGTAGATATTAGTATGTATGTAACTAAGTATATATATATATTTACATGTGATAGTTGTATGTATATGGGATACTAAGGTAATTAGGGTTATTAGACTTGATTAAGATACTAAGGGTATATCAAATTGGTAAAAGAATATGATACTAAGGTAAGTGTGATATTGGGTTCAAGGGAGTTCAAATGCTGTTGGTATAAAGTTAGCCTTATAGAAATTGACCTAGATTGGCCTAGAAATTATGTAGTTGCATTGTAGCTTTCATTTACCTTGTTTTAAACACATTATAAACTGTACTGTTCTATTTAGGACATTGTGACTCCGGTACAGACATCTGATATTACACTACTCTTTTTAGAGTTGCAGGCGAGAACATTCTCTGATATTTCTTCCAATTACTTGTCGTTTACTATATTTCAGTTGTAGCTAGTTCTATCTGATTCTCCGTTTCAAACACGATTTGATATTGCTGGATCCATTTCATGCGACACTCACTTATTTAAGTCTGGCCTCTATTTCTGGAACCACCTACTGGAACCACCTACTGGAACCACCCTGGAATCAAATACTGGAACCATTCGTGTACTGGCTGGACTTATACCTATTTTTGTGTCGGATTATGGAATCACTTGTACTTGCTGGGCGGGGAAATATTGGAATAGGCATGTGAACATACCAAAATACTGGAACCACTCTCTTGAAATTATACTGGAACGATAGCCATCCCACACTTGGCCGAGTGTGCGGTGTGCCGTATTACCTACAGCCGTTCACATGTCGATCCCGATATTTTAAAACACATTATTAGAGTATAGGCTAGACTCACCCTGGAACCTTTGATCACCGACTGGACTCACCTTATACCGGACTCATCTTGTACTGGAACCACCTGGTATCAGATTCATATTGTCTGGATTTACTTGGGTTTTGCACTTGTTTATATTTATATTCTGGGCTTATATCATGTTGCTCTAGTTCAGCTAGTTTCTATTTACAGTCTTTATTGCTATGATTTTTCTCTTGTTTTACTTACCTTAATTTCCTTGTATCTTAACTGTTTCTCTATACCATCACCTGTATACAAACTACCATGTTCATCAATAAAATTGTCTATAACTGTTTTATAGTTCTCTGTCATTTACTTGGGATTTCTAGATGAGATTGTGCTCGTTCCTGTCCTGACTGGACCTGTTGAAAATTTTACAAATGATTGCCCTGAGGACACACGCCCTACGTATTATGGACCAGGAGACGGCTTAGCTACCTATGGTCCCGACACTCAGGAGTGATCGGAAGTTTAGCTAGTTGTCTTGTTTTAGCTTTCATGTTTTAGAACTGGAGTTGTATATAAGTTGAGTTTTATAGTTGAGATTGTCTGAGATTATATTATTTAGTTGTTGGTTTAATTTATGTTATTTAGTCTTAGTTATAATCTTCTGTGTTTATCATATCGTGCTTAGACTGTGATTGAGATTACATTATGTCTATACTTGTCCTCTGTTCGGAGTTGAGATTTTGACAAGTACATTATATAATTGCGTGAGTGTTTGGTTAGATAGTGACCTAGAACAGCGTTCTCTAACTACTACCTACTACCGTCGACACTGTGGCGTAGGCTGGGCGTTGTTACGCACTCGTACCCTTACAGTGGTGCGGGTCGTGACAATATTTGACCTTTGACTCTAAGTTGACCAGAGGGTTGACCAGAGTTGACTTTAGAATTGACTTTGACCTAGATTGACCTAGTATCATGTATATTGTATTGTACATTTTAATTATCATAATTTGAACTCTTTATAACCTGTGTTGCTTTAGATAGGACACTGTGACTCCAATTTGGACATCTAATATATCAGCTGTTCAGGTTACC
>JANAVB010011398.1:3413487-3432990 GCA_029216955.1 Iris pallida | reverse complement strand
GACCGCGGTTAAGCGTATCTTTAGATACCTTAAGGGTACGATTACAGTGGGCCTATGGTATCCCAAGTCAACATCATTTGACCTTATTGGTTACTCTGATGCTGACTTTGCTGGATGCAAGGTCGACCGTAAAAGTACAAGCAACATGTGTCATTTATTAGGAAAGGCTTTAGTTCTCTTGGTTTAGCAAGAAACAGAATTCTGTCGTACTATCCACAACAGAAGCTGAATACATCGCAGCTGGGCGTTGTTGTGCACAAATTCTGTGGATGAAGCAAACCCTTGAAGACTATAATCTATCTTTCATGCACATTCCTATATTCTGTGACAATACTAGTGCTATTAACTTGACTAAGAACCCTATCTGTCACTCACGCACAAAACACATTGAAATTAGACACCACTTTTTGCGTGATCATCAGCAAAATGGCACGATTAACTTAGAGTTTATTGACACTGATCATCAGCTAGCAGACTTCTTTACTAAGCCATTATCCGAAGAGCGCTTCAATTTCTTTTGTCGTGAACTTGGAATTTTAGATGAAGCTGTCATAAATTAAAACTCACCTGCGTAAATATTGATTATATTATGATTCTCTTATGATGAACTTGCTATGGGTACAAGCCGAAAGGGCCCTTCTGACAACAAGGCGTAAAAGCCTAAGCGACACGGTGCACTAGTCCACAGGACTACCGCTAGCTAGGATCCGGCCCCTGCAGCTAACCCATGGCAACTTCAAACTATTGAATTATGATATATTTCCTTATTTATTATATGGTTTGTTTTGATTTCTTACTGCTGATTCACTATTTTTTCAATTTTATTCTGCTATTGATTGAATCTTTCAAGCTATTTCCTTCATATCTTACTTAATTTGCCATACTTAGCCATTTTTCCATCATCTGGCCTGTTTTTCAGTTCTGGAACAAGGATCTAGAACTCGGGCCGAACTCTGTCTCCAACAGAGTTCGGGCCGAATTTGGTTCCCATCTTCCAGAATCAGGGACAGCCACAGCCGTTTGATCAAATGTGATCCTACGGTCCAGATTTACTCCGACCAAAGAAAACCCTCCTCTTATATTCGGGTCTTCATCTCTCTCCTTCATTCTTACCACCACTTTCACCTCTCCAAACATATTTTTACAAACCCTAACCCTAGTTTTCTCTCCAAAGTGCTCCATTGCTCATCAAAATCAAGGAGAAGGGCTATTTCCTCATTCTCTTTCACTGTTCATTGTTGATTTGAGGTATAACTCCTTCTCCCTCTATCTCAAGTTCTCTATTTGTTTGCAAATGGCTCCTCGCTTGTTTAACCGTGGGAAGAGAATTCAGCTCGAGGGTGCGTCCTCGTCGAATGCTCCACCTCCCGTTAAGCAACCCTTTGAACAAAATCAACCACCTCATCCTTTGTTCAACCCTTCTCGTCCACGTGATCCAAACACCTATGATGACCGACTTTTTATATCACTAGACGTGTCCAATGCATGGTTTAGTGATTTTCGGACACGTTCGGTGTTTGCGGGATACCCTATTGACTTCTCAATTTTCTCTCATTATGATACACTCTTTCATGACCTATATCTTGACGATCTTGTTACTTCTACTTCGGTCATATATCGTAGTGCCATACAGATGTTTTACTGCAACTTGACTTTTGATGATACTCACATCTATTCACGTGTTGCGGGTATCGATATCTCCTTTGATTATTTTGACTTAGCCGAATATCTTGATCTTCAAGAGCCCAATTCTTGGGAAAAGCTTGTTGATGCTCGGTCGCTCCGTTTTCCCGACGGGATTTCCCTTGAAAGCTTCAAGGACGATATATGTACTCCATACACTCGTCATCGCAAGCTTATGGCTAAATATCTAAATCCTTACTTCTATGACCTTCATCGGATTGTTTTCAATACCATTATACCCAAGGCAGGTTTTATCGATGAAGTTACATATTTTGAGATCTCTGCTTTATATCATCTCCACTTTGGTGTTTCTTTCAATCTTCCACGAACCATGATGGACTGGATGATTAACTGTAGGAAGAAACCACGAGCCTTGGTTTATGCCTTATATCTTCCTATGGTCTTTCGTGCATTCCATATATCTCTTCTTGCTTGTCCTTTCTTGCCTGCTCCTGCATTTCTTACCAAGGCACGACGTCTTCAGGCAGTCGTTGCTTCTCCTAATACTTCTGAGCATTCTGATGATGAGGAGCCCGACGCCCCTCCACTTGGACAGGATGCGCCACCTCCTCCTGCTACTCTTGACTCCATCCAGACCATGCTCAGAGATCGTTTCGCATTGGAGGACAATCCCTGGACTCAGATGGACTACCGGACTACCCTGCAGATGAGTGCCCTCAGCAACTCGCTGCACGATATTCGGTATTCCATGTCTCGTCACCCCTCTATGCCCATTCCCATGGAGCGGGATCCTGGTCGTGCTGGTTATCGCATTGACGACCCCTGGGTCATGCGCTATCTGGATCCGGATGCTGCTATTGTGGACCCCAGTCGTTCATTTACTGATCATTCAGACTCTGCTGGGCCTTCTCGTGCTCCATGATGGAGATGGCATTTACTATCTGCTGATGATTCTAGTTTCTGTTTTCTGATTTCCAGTTATTTAGTTTTATTTGGTTTTATGTACTTGGGTTGTACTAAAACTCTGGTAGTTTGATGACTCTGGTTATGTGTGATGACATTTTATGCTTATCATAGTTTATTATTCTATGCTAGTTGCTTGTTTTGATCATTCATATATAGTTTCTTCTCTATTTGGTGTGGTTGCATCCTTATTATTCATATGCAGTTTATATTGCTAATGCCAAAGGGGTAGAAATATGTATATTCTTGTCATACTACTTTTAGTATATATGTGCTATTTGGTGCTTTTGGGAGATATTATTTATCAGGCCAACAGGTTCAATGCATTAGTTACGGGGGAGCTATTGATTCTAGCTCGGCACCGTTCACCGGTTACGGGGGAGCTATTATTTCTGCTTGGCATTGATTATGGGGGAGCTATGTTTTTTTGTGATCAACTGTATCCAGGTATGAATATTGAATATACATATATTATTTTGTCAATTATCAATATGGGGGAGATTGTTGACACAAAGTCACAGTCAACCAGATATTGATAACATTGACTAAATAATATTTGTAATAATTCAATACGACACACGACATCTACATTAAGCTCAAGTCAGACGACAGCTCAGTCTCAGCTTCTCAGTTATATTTGAGTCTGTATTTTACACTTTTGTTGAGTCTAGACTGATGTAAACTGTGTCATGCTGAGCTCTTGAGACTTGACCTATAGCCTACCCAATATTCCTCAAACTCCACCATCCAGAAAAATATCCACTGGCCACTTAGACCAGCTCTGTGCTCTGGAGACAGAGTTCGGGCCGAACTCTGCCTCCATACAGAGTTCGGGCCGAACTCTGTCCCCTAGAAATCAGTATCCCTAATTTTAGGATTAGCTGGTTGCTAGTTGTCCAACGGCCAAATATTTGAAATTTTCTACCCGAATTCTGGCCGAATTCTGCCTACAAAAATACTATAAATAGGCCATGAATTCTCTCATTTCAAATCATCTAATCTTCTCTTCTCTTCTCTCTTATAGCTCAAATAAGCCATACCCTTCCCATCTACTAGCCACAAGCCTCCTAAGTCTCGAGTGCTCAGCATCTCTCAGTTAGGATTCTTGTGCAAGAGTTGAAAAAGTCGCTTGGACAATTCCAAGCAAATCGCCACTGCGATCCTCTGTAAGAAGTTGACGTGCTCTTCTGAAGTAAAGGCACGGGTTGTAAACTACTATTTCACAAATAGTGGATTTAATCCTGAGCTAGAGTTCTCAGGCCGGGACTAGTCCTCCACGAGGGAAACCAGGTTAAAATTGCTGTGTTTGCGTATGCTTTCTTGCTCTTTATTTACTTTCCGTATTTTACTCTGATTATTTATTATTCGTGAAAGAGTTAATTTTTAATTGGTTATTTTCTATATAAACTCTATTCACCCCCCTCTAGAGTTGCCACTTGTTCTTTAATATATATATATATATATTTATATATATATATATATATATATATATATATATATATATATATATATATATATATATATATATATATATATATATATATATATATATATATATATATATGATAAATGTTGTCCCCGTGGCCGTAGCCCGTTGGGAATGGTGGAGCACCCCGGCGCAGTGGCGCGGGTTCGAGCCCCCTTGGAGGTATGCCTCCAAGCACCATTAAGAAGTGGACACCCTCAATATATATATATATATATATATATATATATATATATATATATATATATATATATATATATATATATATATATATATATATATATATATATATGTTATATGAATGATAGATTCTTGGATATATATAGTTGATGTATATATATATATATTATAGAGACAATTGGTACCATAGGATATGTGAGTCTATGGTATAGATTAGAGCGGACTACAGAATTGACTAGCTAAGTTGACCAAACCCTAGATATTTGGAACACCCAGTTTCTAAAATGAGGGTAATTTTGAAATTTTTTAATTATAATTATTATTTATTGATAATTATTACATATTATGATTTTTGGTAATTTTTAATAATTTTTAAACTATTTAAAAACTGTTTTAAGTGATGACTTGTGATTTTGATGTGCTGCTAGTGAAACCCTAGAGACTGCATGACCTAGAGCCTAACCATGTCATTAGGATGATTTAATTATTATTTTTAGCCTAGGGGTAATTTGGTCATTTTGACTTATTTGAATTATTTGATGATTTATTTAATTGGCAAATTCTAGTTGACTTTGACTTATTGAGACCTAGTGGACTAGCCTAGAAGCTAACCCTAGCTATGGTGACCCTAGTCTAGCTTGAGTTAACTCATTTTAGTCCTTAGAGATTAGTTTTAGAATGAGGGGATTTGGTTTAATGAATTTAAGTCATGGCTTGTGGTTTCATGAAATGACTTACGGCTTAATGATTTGATTGATCATGACTTAAGACCATGGGCCATTTAGTAAACAATAACCCTAACCAAACCCTAAATGACCAGCCATAGGGATCCCCACCCTATATAAACACTTATTCATTAGGGCTTGCCTCTTTCTTTTATTCATTTCAACATTGGAAAAGAAAGGTATTTTTCCCCCTTCCAAAAATCTCCACAAATCTATTTTAATTCCTTTTTAATCCTAGTTTCTTGCATTAGAACCTAATACTCTCTTATTTTCTGATTTTGGGGTTTAATCTCAGCTTTGGGACAATTTGGGAGCATTTGGCTAGCAAGGAAGAATCCCCCATTTGAAGCTTTTCCAAGCTTTTTGCACATATAGGTAAAACCCTTTAAATTGATTTAAATTTTGGTTTTCTTTCCATTTAGGGCAAGATCTAGGAGTCGCCTAGGAGTCCCCGAAATTTGGATGGATTTCGTGTCCGTTTGGTGTCCATATCGGACACGTGTCGTAGCGTATCCTAGGTGTTTGATGAAATGCCTAAGAGGGATTTTCTTTTTTTTTCCAAATCTTTTTGATTGAATTCCTAGATCTATATGTGTACTTCATATTAGTGTCCTATTGAGCACATTTCTGGACACGTTCGTGTCCATATTTAGACACGCACGCACGTACGAGGCCCCGGTGCGCTGCACTGCTGCTCGGGTGCCATTGCAGACACGACACGGCGACTCAGGTCACAAAATTCGGTGGACACTCCCCTAGTGACTGACACGACACCTACAAAGTTTCATAGGTTCTCGTTTAGTATACACGGAGAAAACTGACTCACACTGGCCGCGCGCGCTGTGCACGCGAGCTTTTCGACCACTGACACGGCCCTAAATCTGACACGACACGAGACTTGGACACATTTCAGGCACCCTAGGACCTAGCCCTAGTCCTGGCGAACCTAGGGACACGTCCATGTGGCACGAAGTGACACGAGTCGTGTCCACGAGTTGACTGCATCGCAGCACGATACAGTCTGTATACGCGAAGTGTCTGTACGTGTTTCATGACTTGGACATACCGTATCCAGTCGTGGAGACACCTGGAGACTCGTGTGGACTCTGGACACGTGTACGACTCTACCCTAACCTAATTTGTATGTATTCCATTTCATTTTTGAATTCAAATTGAAATTCCCATTTTTACTGATACTGTGACTGTTTCAGAGTTTAAATGTAAATTAAATTATTAAATAATATAAATTGATACCCATTTTATAATGCCTACATATATGTATATGCCTGAGTAATAGAGTTACAATCCTATAGGCTTGGTTCAGTCTTGGATTTGAGATTTGGATGTTTAACTGATATGAGTTAGTTTGTATTAAGCACATTGAATAACTGAAACCTGTCACATTGTTCCCTGTTAATCAAACTGAGAACATGGTGTTCTCCTCTACACACATTGCACACGCTCTTGTATTGACACTACACACATTTACCTTCAACTGTATACACACTTGCATTGCCTATGCACATATGTACACAAGTATGCACACCCACACACATTCCCTGTCTTTCTAAATTCCTGAGAACAGTTCATACACATATACAGTTCTGTAATCTTGACAACCATGTTGATCCACTACACTTGTATACCTGTGTTTGAGTTTAGATAGGGTGATTGGAAGAGCTGTGTTCTGATTTGGGTTCAATGTACTTCATATAAGGGTTGGTTTTGGTTTTAAAATGGTTTTGAATGGTTATAGCTACATTGGTTTCCTTTCCCTGAGAATGGTGCACTCTGATTTCACACATTTGATCATTGTTCTCAGGTTCCTGAGAACCTGAGATACATATGACATTCCATCTCCCTTGATATGTAATCCAGTCCCTATTTCCTATTTGTTCAGTCCCAACCTCATAGAGTAGCAGTTATTAGTTTTGAGAGTTAGGAGGTTATTCAGGGTTAGATTTAGTATCAAAAATTTATATGGGAATGTTGTATCAGAGTTTTGTTGGGTATCAGTTAGTATAAATGAATGTGGGTTGAGTGAGTAGAAGAAAAACTGGACATGGGTTGGGGTACCATTGGATATTGGGTTGTATCTGAGACTAGGTGTATGGTTTGGCCCGGGTTGGCTTTCCTAGGCCATTGGCTTTACATTGCGAGCAATGCAGCACTTGGCATGCCTTAGCAGCAGCCATGGCATTAGCAGTGTATGCAATACCAGCAGCAGCATGCTGCAGTAGCAGGGGATGACCTTGGGGTCATGGTTGGCCATTGGCCTTGTATCATAGAATCCTATTGAGGGGCAGGGGTAGTGTCCTAAGGTACCTGTGATTTAGTTTGAGTGTTTGTGTATGTATTAGATATATAAGGGTTTGGCTTTAGACTGAATATTAGGGAGCTCGGGTCTGGTGCAGGAAGTGCACTGCCATTTTGTACAACTATGTACAGGCTTGGGCTTGGTCTGCAGAGTGTTAGTAAGAAGTCAGGACTATTCGAGCAGAGTTTGAGTGATGAGGGAGTGATCACAAGTGTGAGAGGTTTCCAGTCCAGTCCAGTGTGAGTTGGGTAGTGTTGATGTTGGCATGGGGTTGGTAGAAAATGTATTAGTATTAAAGAATGCATATATATAGTTGTCTGAATATATAGATACCTATCTAGATATATATAATATGAGTTATAGGTAATGTAATTCAAGCTATATTGTTAAGATAGATAAGGGATATTGGGTAATCTGATACCTTATAGGCTAAGGTAATAATTAGGATACCTATAATAGTATATACTATGGATAACATAGGATACCTTATATAAATAGCTATGTAATAGGTAATATATTAGGATAATAGGATATGAATGCAAGGTACCAAGTGTAGATATTAGTATGTATGTAACTAAGTATATATATATATATATATATTTACATGTGATAGTTGTATGTATATGGGATACTAAGGTAATTAGGGTTATTGGACGTGATTAAGATACTAAGGGTATATCAAATTGGTAAAAGAATATGATACTAAGGTAAATATGATATTGGGTTCAAGGGAGTTCAAATGATGTTGGTTTTAAGTTAGCCTTATAGAGATTGACCTAGATTGGCCTAGAAATCATGTAGTTGCATTGTAGCTTTCATTTATCTTGTTTTAAACACATTATAACCTGTACTGTTCTATTTAGGACATTGTGACTCCGGTGCAGACATCTGATATTACACTACTCTTTTCAGAGTAGCAGGCGAGTACATTCTCTGATAGTTCTTCCAATTACTTGTCGTTTACTATATTTCAGTTGTAGCTAGTTCTATCTGATTCTCCGTTTCAAACACGATTTGATATTGCTGGATCCATTTCATGCGACACTCACTTATTTAAGTCTGGCCTCTATTTCTGGAACCACCTACTGGAACCACCCTGGAATCAAATACTGAAACCATTCGTGTACTGGCTGGACTTATACCTATTTTTGTGTCGGATTATGGATTCACTTGTATTTGCTGGGCGGGGAAATATTGGAATAGGCATGTGAACATACCCAAATACTGGAACCACTCCCTTGGAATTATACTGGAACGATAGCCATCCCACACTTGGCCGAGTGTACGGTATGCCGTATTACCTACAGCCGTTCACATGTCGATCCCGATATTTTAAAACACACTGTTAGAGTATAGGCTGGACTCATCCTGGAACCTTTGATCACCGACTAGACTCACCTTATACCGGACTCATCTTGTACTGGAACCACCTGGTATCAGATTCATGTTGTCTGGATTTACTTGGGTTTTGTACTTGTTTACATTTATATTCTGGGCTTATATCATGTTGCTCTAGTTCAGCTAGTTTTTATTTACAGTCTTTATTGCTATAATTCTTCTCTTGTTTTACTTACCTTACTTTTCTTGTATCTTAACTGTTTCTCTATACCATCATCTGTATACAAACTACCATGTTCATCAATAAAACTGTCCATAACTGCTTTATAGTTCTCTATCATTTACTTGGGATTTATAGATGAGATTGTGCTCGTTCCTGTCCTGACTGGACCTGTTAAAATTTTTACAGATGATTGTCCTGAGGATACACGCCCTACGTATTATAGACCAGGAGACGGCTTAGCTACCTATGGTCCCGACACTCAGGAGTGATCGGGAGTTTAGCTAGTTGTCTTGTTTTAGCTTTCATGTTTTAGAACTGGAGTTGTATATAAGTTGAGTTTTATAGTTGAGATTGTCTGAGATTATATTATTTAGTTGTTGGTTTTATTTATGTTATTTAGTCTTAGTTATAATCTTCTGTGTTATCATATCGTGCTTAGACTGTGACTGAGATTACATTATATCTATACTTGTTCTCTGTTCGGAGTTGAGATTTTGACAAGTACATTTTATAATTGCGTGAGTTGTTGGTTAGAACAGCGTTCTACCGCCGATACTGCGGCGTAGGCTGGGCATTGTTACGCACTCGTACCCTCACAGTGGGTACGGGTCGTGACACGTTTTTAGTGGTGGCCCATGCAGGTCGAGTTTATGTAGTGGTTTTCGAACTAGAGTATCACTACAGCCTGCGATAGGAACTAAGGAATAGGCTTTAGCAGAGAGGTTACTCAATCACAGTTAGGACTACTTGAGAGATTCCTGGACGACCCTTGAGAATCTCATTATGAACTTCGATTTGAAAATCCTTTTCCTCTTGTTTTGATTCACCCTCACTCCTTGATGTTTAAAGGATCTTAGACTATTAACTTCCTTCATCATTATCCTTACTTATATTTTGTCTATCTTATGTTGCTAATTTAGCACCAGTTTTGTAAGCTTATCTTTTCGAGCTTGATCATGACATATTTTATTGGGGGCTGGCATCCACTAACATATTGTCTAATCAGAACCGGTGCATGATGGTCTGATCAACCTATTGTACTTTGGTTCGCTTTTCATATATTAATCTATGTGGAGGGAGACATAGTTAAATTTGCCCTAGAGTCTCATCCACGACAGCTTTGGCAATTCTCTTTTGAATTATTTCTATCGCCTATGA
Source organism: Iris pallida (assembly GCA_029216955.1). Taxonomy (NCBI): domain Eukaryota; kingdom Viridiplantae; phylum Streptophyta; class Magnoliopsida; order Asparagales; family Iridaceae; genus Iris; species Iris pallida. The sequence continues at coordinate 3,422,956 of JANAVB010011398.1, read as the reverse complement.
ACCACGTATTGTACTTAATAACATCGTCCTTGAACTCTTTATTGTTTTGCCTTTCACATATTTCAGAAGAAAAGGCACTGTACTTGATAGATCAACCCAAGGTATCACATTTAGTTTCCCTATCCAAAGGAGGAAATTGACTTATTTCTATATCCTTGCATCATCCCTTAAATTCTAATTCCTTGATCGTGACCAGTCGACCGGGTCATCCTCCTTATCATCCAGGGTTTGGAGTCTTATTCAATTGAATTAATTTAATTGTGACATGGATATCAAATCTTGGATACTCGTGCTCAGACTCCAATGGCCTCGTTCTCCATCTTGCCCAAACTTTTATTTATCCTAAAATTGATCAACTTAGATCGTGCTGGGACTAAATCTTCTTTTATATATATTGTGTTATTGGATTTCAATGCTATTGACACTCGTGCTTTAAACTTCCAATTTTGATCATCTTTGGAATGGTAACCCTTCATAATTAATTCCTACTTGTCCTTACCAGTTTTATATAGGATAGTAGACTGTCCCACACCTTAATGATTTGTTGCTTCCTTATCTTTCCAGCAGAACACCCTATATTGCTTGCATGTTGATACCATGGGACTGTTTGATCTAATATGACTAGTCCATCTAGATGAGACCTTCAACTGCTATGGTTGACCATGACTCTATATATTATTCTTCAAATTGTATGAGTTAGAAATTTCTTAGAGACTTTGATTGTGGGTGGTTGACCTAGAAGGAGTACGACCAACTTAAATTTCGAGGACGAAATTTTTCTAAGAGGGGTAGGATTATAACACCCAGTTTCTGAAATGAGGGTAATTTTGAAATTTTGTAATTATAATTATTATTTATTGATAATTATTACATATTATGATTTTTTGGTGATTTTTAATAATTTTTAAACTATTTAAAAACTGTTTTAAGTCATGACTTGTGATTTTGATGTGCTGCTAGTGAAACCCTAGAGACTGCATGACCTAGAGCCTAACCATGTCATTAGGATGATTTAATTATCATTTTTAGCCTAGAGATAATTTGGTCATTTTGACTTATTTGAATTATTTGATAATTTATTTAATTGGCAAATTCTAGTTGACTTTGACTTGTTGAGACCTAGTGGACTAGCCTAGAAGCTAACCCTAGCTATGGTAACCCTAGTCTAGCTTGAGTTAACTCATTTTAGTCCTTAGAGATTAGTTTTAGAATGAGGGGATTTGGTTTAGTGAATTTAAGTCATGGCTTGTGGTTTCATGAAATGACTTACGGCTTAATGATTTAATTGATCATGACTTAAGCCCATGGGCCATTTAGTAAACCCTAACCCTAACCAAACCCTAAATGACCAGCCATAGGAATCCCCACCCTATATAAACACTTATTCATTAGGGCTTGCCTCTTTCTTTAATTCATTTCAACATTGGAAAAGAAAGGTATTTTTTTTCCTACCAAAAATCCCCACAAATCCATTTTAATTCCTTTTTAATCCTAGTTTCTTGCATTAGAACCTAATACTCTCTTATTTTCTAATTTTGGGGTTTAATCCCAGCTTTGGGACAATTTGGGAGCATTTGGCTAGCAAGGAAGAATCCCCCATTTGAAGCTTTTCCAAGCTTTTTGCACATATAGGTAAAACCCTTTAAATTGATTTAAATTTTCATTTTCTTTGCATTTAGGGCTAGATCTAGGAGTCCCCTAGGAGTCCCCAAAATTTGGGTGGATTTCGTGTCCGTTTAGTGTCCGTATCGGACACGTATCGTAGCGTATCCTAGGTGTTTGATGAAATACCTAAGAGGGATTTTCTTATTGTTTTCCCAAATCTTTTTGATTGAATTCCTAGATCTATATGTGTACTTCATATTCGTGTCCTACTGAGCACATTTCTGGACACGTTCGTGTCCATATTTAGACACGCACGCACGAGGCCCCGGTGCGCTGTCCTGCTGCTCGGGTGCCATTGCGGACACGACACGATGACTCAGGTCACGAAATTCGGTGGACGTGTTCCCCTAGTGACTAATACGACACCTATAAAGTTTCATAGGTTCTCGTTTAGTGTGTACGGAGAAAACTGACTCGCACTGGCCGCGCGCGCTGTGCACACGAGCTTTTCGACCACTAACACGGCCCTAAATCTGACACGACACGAGACTTGGACACGTTTTAGGCACCCTAGGACCTAGCCCTAGTCCTGGCGAACCTAGGGACACGTCCACGTGGCACGAAGTGACACGAGTCGTGTCCACGAGTTGACTGCATCGCAATACGATGCAGTCTGTGTACGCGAAGTGTCTGTACGTGCTTCATGACTTGGACACGCCGTATCCAGTCATGGAGTCACCTGGAGACTCGTGTGGACTCTGGACACGTGTACGACTCTACCCTAACCTAATTTGTATGTATTCCATTTCATTTTTGAATTCAAATTGAAATTCTCATTTTTACTGATACTGTGACTGTTTCAGAGTTTAAATATAAATTAAATTATTAAATAATATAAATTGATACCCATTTTATAATGCCTACATTTATGTATATGCCTGAGTAATAGAGTTACAGTCCTATGGGCTTGGTTCAGTCTTGGATTTGACATTTAGAAGTTTAACTGATATGAGTTGGTTTGTATTAAGCACATTGAATAACTGAAACCTGTCACATTGTTCCCTGTTAAACAAACTTAGAACATGGTATTCTCCTCTACACACATTGCACACACTCTTGTTCAACACTATACTCATTTACCTTCAACTGTATACACACTTGCATTGCCTATGCACATATGTACACAAGTATGCACACCCACACACATTCCCTGTCTTTCTAAATTCCTGAGAACAGTTCATACACATACAGTTCGGTAATCTTGACAACCATATTGATCCACTACACTTGCATACCTGTGTTTGAGTTTAGATAGGGTGATTGGAAGAGCTGTGTTCTGATTTGGGTTCAATGTACTTCATATAAGGGTTGGTTTTGGTTTTAAAATGGTTTTGAATGGTTATAGCTATATTGGTTTCCTTTTTCTGAGAATGGTGCACTCTGATTTCACACATTTGATCATTGTTCTCAGGTTCCTGAGAACCTGAGATGTATATGACAGTCCATCTCCCTTGATATGTAATCTAGTCCCTATTTCCTATTTTTTTAGTCCCAGCCTCATAGAGTAGCAGTTATTAGTTTTGAGAGTTAGGAGGTTAGTCAGGGTTAGATTTAGTATCAGAAATTTATATGGGGATGTTGTATCAGAGTTTTGTTGGGTATCAGTTAGTATAAATGAATGTGGGTTGAGTGAGTAGAAGGAAAACTGGACATGGGTTGGGGTACCATTGGATATTTGGTTGTATCTGAGACTAGGTGTTTGGTTTGGCCCGAGTTGCCTTGCCTAGGCCATTGGCTTTGCATTGCGAGCAATGCAGCACTTGGCCTGCCTTAGCAGCAGCCATTGCATTAGCAGTGTATGCAATACCAGCAGCAGCATGCTGCAGTAGCAGGGGATGACCTTGGGGTCATGGTTGGCCATTGGCCTTGTATCTTAGAATCCTAGTGAGGGGCAGGGGTAGTGTCCTAAGGTACCTGTGATTTAGTTTGAGTGTTTGTGTGTGTGTGTGTTAGATAGATAAGGGTTTAGCTTTAGACTGAATGTTAGGAAGCTCGGGTCTGGTGCAGAAAGTGTACTGCCATTTTGTACAGCTATGTACAGGCTTGGGCTTGGTCTGCAGAGTGTTAGTAAGAAGTCAGGACTATTCGAGCAGAGTTTGAGTGATGAGGGAGTGATCACAAGTGTGAGAGGTTTCCAGTCCAGTCCAGTGTGAGTTATGTAGTGTTAATGTTGGCATAGGGTTGGTAGGAAATGTATTAGTATTAAAGAATGCATATATATAGTTGTCTGAATATATATATACCTATCTAGATATATATATATAATATGAGTTATAGGTAATGTAATTCAAGCTATATTGTTAAGATAGATATGGGATATTGGGTAATCTGATACCTTATAGGCTAAGGTAATAATTAGGATACCTATAATAGTATATACTATTGATAACATAGGATACCTTATATAAATAGCTATGTAATAGGTAATATATTAGGATAATAGGATATGAATGCAAGGTACCAAGTGTAGATATTAGTATGTATGTAACTAAGTATATATATATATTTACATATGATAGTTGTATGTATATGGGATACTAAGGTAATTAGGGTTATTAGACTTGATTAAGATACTAAGGGTATATCAAATTGGTAAAAGAATATGATACTAAGGTAAGTGTGATATTGGGTTCAAGGGAGTTCAAATGCTGTTGGTATTAAGTTAGCCTTATAGAAATTGACCTAGATTGGCCTAGAAATTATGTAGTTGCATTGTATCTTTCATTTACCTTGTTTTAAACACATTATAAACTGTACTGTTCTATTTAGGACATTGTGACTCCGGTACAGACATCTGATATTACACTACTCTTTTTAGAGTTGCAGGCGAGAACATTATCTGATATTTCTTCCAATTACTTGTCGTTTACTATATTTCAGTTGTAGCTAGTTCTATCTGATTCTCCGTTTCAAACACGATTTGATATTGCTGGATCCATTTCATGCGACACTCACTTATTTAAGTCTGGCCTCTATTTCTGGAACCACCTACTGGAACCACCTACTGGAACCACCCTGGAATCAAATACTGGAACCATTCGTGTACTGGCTGGACTTATACCTATTTTTGTGTCGGATTATGGAATCACTTGTACTTGCTGGGCGGGGAAATATTGGAATAGGCATGTGAACATACCCAAATACTGGAACCACTCTCTTGAAATTATACTGGAACGATAGCCATCCCACACTTGGCCGAGTGTGCGGTGTGCCGTATTACCTACAGCCGTTCACATGTCGATCCCGATATTTTAAAACACATTATTAGAGTATAGGCTAGACTCACCCTGGAACCTTTGATCACCGACTGGACTCACCTTATACCGGACTCATCTTGTACTGGAACCACCTGGTATCAGATTCATGTTGTCTGGATTTACTTGGGTTTTGCACTTGTTTATATTTACATTCTGGACTTATATCATGTTGCTCTAGTTCAGCTAGTTTCTATTTACAGTCTTTATTGCTATGATTTTTCTCTTGTTTTACTTACCTTAATTTCCTTGTATCTTAACTGTTTCTCTATACCATCACCTGTATACAAACTACCATGTTCATCAATAAAATTGTCTATAACTGTTTTATAGTTCTCTGTCATTTACTTGGGATTTCTAGATGAGATTGTGCTCGTTCCTGTCCTGACTGGACCTGTTAAAAATTTTACAGATGATTGCCCTGAGGACACACGCCCTACGTATTATGGACCAGGAGACGGCTTAGCTACCTATGGTCCCGACACTCAGGAGTGATCGGGAGTTTAGCTAGTTGTCTTGTTTTAGCTTTCATGTTTTAGAACTGGAGTTGTATATAAGTTGAGTTTTATAGTTGAGATTGTCTGAGATTATATTATTTAGTTGTTGGTTTAATTTATGTTATTTAGTCTTAGTTATAATCTTCTGTGTTATCATATCGTGCTTAGACTGTGATTGAGATTACATTATGTCTATACTTGTCCTCCGTTCGGAGTTGAAATTTTGACAAGTACATTATATAATTGCGTGAGTTGTTGGTTAGATAGTGACCTAGAACAGCGTTCTACCGCCGACACTGTGGCGTAGGCTGGGCGTTGTTACGCACTCGTACCCTCACAGTGGGTGCGGGTCGTGACAATATTTGACCTTTGACTCTAAGTTGACCAGAGGGTTGACCAGAGTTGACTTTAGAATTGACTTTGACCTAGATTGACCTAGTATCATGTATATTGTATTGTACATTTCAATTATCATAATTTGAACTCTTTATAACCTGTGTTGCTTTAGATAGGACACTGTGACTCCAATTTGGACATCTAAATATATCAGCTGTTCAGGTTACCAGGCGAGTACATTCTCTGATCGTTTCATACTTGTTAGGACTTATATTCTTGCTCTAGACTACTTTACTTGATGCTGTCACATTGTTATCACGGATTGGTACTATATGGATCTTTTTATGAGATGTTATCCTCCTCTAGTGTATCGGGTATTTCATGTCATATACTTTTCACGAATATCATGTACTTCTTGTGCTCACATTATTCATGTACACTCATGTGCTCTCATGTACTCTCATGTTCGCATGAGCTTCATGTATAAAACTTACATATGCAATAACATAATTTGACTAGATCCTTGTGTATTGATTGGGGTAGGGGTGAGTAGAAGTGGTTATGTGATTAATATCCCTAGTAGGTATTCATGTGCAACTCTGTAGCTTATTCATGTGTAACCCAACCCGGTTACATAACCATCTTGTGCTCTAAATCACTTAGTCACTTACAGTTCTTACTTTTTATATATATATTTCTAGTTTTCAGATATCTCTCTTACTCTTCATGTACATTTCTTACAGCGTTTCATGTATCTTATTCTATTACTTGTTTTATATTTTCTGCCATGATATGAACTGTTTGAGAGATATGTGCTCGTTCTTGCCTGACTAGACCTGTTGAAAATATTACAGAGGATAAGGAGGAGTTCCGCCCTACCTATTATGGAGCCAGCTTAGACGACACTTGTGAGCTGGACCCTCAGCAGGATCTAGCTTGCGTTGAGGATGCTACCCTATTGCCTAGGATAGATTGCTAGACTTATCTTATATTACTTTATGTTATCATTTCATGAGTTGTATTATTCAGATGTTGGGATTTTGTGTTTCTTGACACTTAGACTTATTTTTTTCTGGTTGTACCTCACTTTTGAGGATTTCATTATCTATCTTATCGTGCTGTTTATCCACCTTAGTTCTGTGATTGAGTTGTACCTTCTGTATTGTCCTCCGATTGAAGAGTATATCTTGTACAGGTACATTTATACTGTGTTAGGTATTATGACCTAGGACGGTGTTATACCACCGACACTGCAGCGCATCCTAGACGTACCCACTTCTTGTGTCCCTATGCAGGTCGAGATTCGTATTAGTACGAAGTCGTGGTAGTGCGATAATTAGTTGTACTGCTGCGCGCCTACGATAAGAGATTAGGAATAGGTTTTAGAATGAGAGGATACTCAATCATAGTTATAATTCCTTGAGAGATTCCTGGGATGACCCTTTGAGAATCTTATTATAAACTATCTCGAAATTTGATTCCAACAGTTTCTGTCTACCTTCCTTGTTCATTGATGGATTTGATTCTTGGTAATCAATGTTGATTTAATTTTCTACCAAGATAAATCTTATGGGCTAGGTCACCTCAGTTATGGAATCTAGAGTCTTCTACAACCATTTTAGCAGGTATGGCGATGAGATAGAGTCTGGTTTTGGATATATTTCTCGGGTGTAGGAATTTAAAGTTTTCGCAGCCAAGCTAGCGACAATGCAAAAATTTTAAATACCATGATTCTAGAGGTGTGTACCTTAGTTGCGTACTCTATGGTTTATCGTAGCCTTGCTTACTAGTATGACGAGGATTCTGAGTATCATAATTTTGGACAGACGCATAGGATTATCAGATTGTATCTTTAGAAGGTTCTTAAACATATTATCTCTACCTTTCATTTTAGTCTTTAAAAAAAATTGTTTTTCCATCATCAATTAACTTAGGAGTAGGGATAGTTTTAGTTACTTAGTCAAATTCTTTGTAAAACTTCTTCTAGATATAATTCTTTCATAGCACAATGATTTGATGACTTGTGTTAGGCCTTTATCTTAGAGATGATAGTATAGCTCTGACATTAGAATAGAGAACCCTTGTAGCTCGTTCTTTGCTGATTATAATTACCAGTTTTCACATAGGATGTTAGTCTGCCTTACAGCCTTCGATGATTTCCTGTTTTCCCTTTCTACTTCCAGTATGGCACCCATGACCAGAGCCTGTCCCCTGAGCGTAGCTGCAATTTCAGATATGACTGGAAGCGTATTTCCACCTCCTATTGCTCAGGAGGTAGTGACCCCTCCGGCTGACTAGAAGGATAGTAGGTTTTATATATTGATGGTTAGAACGGTAATATTTCGTAGGTATACTTGAGAAATAACAAGGATATTCGAGGTCGGTTTGTTTTTTTGAACTTGAATAATTTTAGGGTATTGATCCTCGAGATATTCTACTTAAGGTTGTGATGCTAAATTTAGAAATTTTGAAATAGAGAAGAGAATTTAACTATAATGCGATGATGAGGCAAAATTGAATAAGATGTTGGTAAGAGGATGACTAGGAACAGAGTGAACATAAGGATTTTGAGTTAATTTTTTTAAAGATTTTGTGGAGGTTTTAAAATTTTAAGAAGGATAATATTTGAAGGTGTACGTGAAGGAAATACGAAGGTTAATTTTTCAATAGAGAATAAGTTCCTGCATGACATAGTAGTATTAGCTTCGAATAATTTCGAGGACAGTGATTTGAACAAGTTCGAGGATTTCATAAACTTGATTAGAGATTTCGGATCCAAGTTAGGACAAGGTGTTGGAATTTAAATTTTGGGATGATTAAGTTGATAGAGGAGAATAAAATAAAAAAAAGAGGAAGAAGAGTTTTAACAAGAGCATGATTCATGAGAAGTGCCTTGGGGATTAAGGCCCCGCCTCCAGGAGAGAGTTCCAGCCACCAGACCTAGTTGGAGGTGAGTTCTTGATCTAGACCTTAGCATGTATTTTTAGATGTTTTGATGCACCCTACACTATTTATATGTTTTGATACCTTGTGATTGCCTAGTGCTGTAGAATGACTAGTATAGCTAGATGAGACCCCAGACTAATATTGTTTGCCATGACCCTGTATGTTATTCTTTCAAATTGCATGATTTAGACAAGTTTTCTGGGACCATGATTGTTGGGGACGTGACCCTAAGAGGAGTACGACAAACCTAAATTTCGAGGACAAAATTTTTCTAAGGGGGTAGACTTGTAACCACCACTTTTCTAAAATGAAGGTAATTTTGAACTTTTGGAAAATTGATCATGATAGTTATTAAATAATAGATTTAAATCATGTTAATAAATAATTGGTGAATTTTGATTATTTTTATAATATTTAAATTGATGTATTGTGATTGTGTCTCTTGTTAGTGAAACCTTAGAACAACTTAGCCTAGAGACTAACCATGACCACGGAGGCCTAGCTAACATAATTAGATTAATAATTAGGCTCTAATCTAGCTAAGAATGACTTAGAATTGATTTGGGGGTTTTAATTAAGATGTTAGTTTGGGCCTTTAGTAGAGGGGCTTGATTTGATGACTTAGAAAGGGGCTTTGGACCATTGTGACTTAACCAAACCCTAGCCCAACCATGTGACCAGCCAAGAGCAGCCTCCTCTCCCTATATAAAACATTATTAGCCTACCTCTTTGCCTCTTTCATTGAAACCCTTACCCTAATTTATGTTCTTC
>JANAVB010011398.1:3190987-3408487 GCA_029216955.1 Iris pallida | reverse complement strand
TTGACCAAAACCCTAGGTGTTGACCTAATTTGACCAGAGTTGACCAGAGTTGACCAAGAGTTGACTTTGACCTAGATTGACCTAGAATCATGTAGATTGTATTGTAAACTTTAATTACTACATATTGAACACATTATAACCTGTATTGCTCTAAACAGGACCTTCTGACTCCAGTTCGGACATCTGTTTACATTATTCGCTCAGAGTATCAGGCGAGCACATTCTCTGATAGTTGTTTCATTTACTTGATGATTTCTGTGATTCAGTTTCTAGTATAGTTCTATTTGATTCTCTGTCACAAACACGGATTGGTATTTCTAGATTCATTACATACGACACACATACTTTACTTGTCTGGCCTCTATTTCTGGAATCACTATTGGAATCACTACTGGAATCATCTACTGGCATTATCATGTTCTGGCTGGACTTGTACTCGATTTACGTGTCGGGTTATGGATTCACTTGTACTTGTCGGGCAGGAAAGTACACGAGTAGACATATAAACATTCCTAAATACTGGAATCACCCCCTATTGGTCTATTCTGGAATGATAGCAGTCCCACACTTGCCAAGTGTGCGATGAGCCGTATTTACCCCCAGCCGTTTACATGTCGAACTCGGTATTTTAAAACACACTGTTAGAGTCTTGTACTTGACTCACATTGGAATCACACTTGACTCATATTATACTATCTAGAGTCATACTGGATTCACACTGGACTCACATTGTATTGTCTAGACTCATAACACATTACTCTAGTTCAGTTAGCTCTATTTTTACAGTCTTTATTGCCATGATCTCTTGATTCACTATATTTACTTTCCTGTTCTAAATAGTTGTTCTATTTCGATTCATGTCTCAGACTTGCCATGTTCATCAAGTATAATAGTCTATAACTGCTTTATAGTCTTTGCTATTTATTTGGGATGGCTAGGGGAGTTGTGCTCGTTCCAATCCTGACTGTATATGTTGACAAAATTTTACAGAGAATCCAGGGGATACGCGTCCTACTTGCTATGGACCTGAGGAGGGATTAGCCACACTGCGCCCTGATCTTCAGGTGTGACCAGATGACTAGTTATAGGACTTGTTCTAGATTTTTATGTTTGAACTTCAATTATAATAAGTAGAGATATTGACTTTGTATTTGAGATTGTTTTAGATAGTATTATTTAGTAGTTTATTTAGTTGTTGTTGTTTAGTCTTATTAGTTCTAGATTTCTGTGTCATCTTATCGTGCTTAGACTGTGATTGAGTTTTACTATATCTTTACTTGTCCTCCATTCGGAGTTGAGATCTATGACAGGTACATTATATATTTGCGTGAGGTGTTAGATAGCGACCTAGAATAGCATATTACCGCCGATTCTGTGATGTAGGCTGGGTGCTTTTACGAACTCGTACCCTTATACCGGGTACGGGTCGTGACATTCCTCTAGTGGCCTTTCTTGCTACAGTTAAAACAAGTCCCAGGTTCATTAGATTTTGGCTTGAACTGAGCTATCTTCACCTTCAGATGGTGAACGTCCTTCTTCTTATGATAGGGAGCCTTGGGCTTCCCCCTTAGAGTTTTCTCCTTGCACTAAGTTGGACTTGGCCATCTGTTTGGACAAGGTTTTCACTTTAACTTGAGCCCTCAACTCGTCTTCAATATGTATCCAGTGCAGGAGCGCTCAAGATCCACCTCTATCTTCTTGCGGTGCATGTCCGCGATGAAATTGCTCCACCCAAGTAGAAGTTTGGCGATAATACCCCCAATGATGAAAGCATCGACCAAGAGCATGCCTTCATCCTCAAGTTTCTTATGTAACTTGAAAAATTATTTGACTTAAGGAAACATCGTCTTGTCGTCCTCAAATCGCATCTTTCAGACCTTTTCGGTCACATGGATCTTGTTCCTGTTTTCATCTGCCTTGTAGAGATTTCTCCATAGAATCCTAGACATCCTTGGAATTGATCGTCTTGTTGTATGACTGAGCTAGAGAGTCCTCCATCGAATTTAAGATAAGCAACTTGTAGAGGTTGTTATCTCTCCTCCACTTGGACTACACAACAGTGGCCTCACTGACCCTTCGAGCATTTTTACCTTCTAGAAGGGCTTAGGATCTGTCAACATGTAGTTGACACTCACGAGTTGAAGATTAAGGCTGATTTTTTCCTTCTGGATGTTGTAATGCTTTTCGTCAAACTTTTCAAGTTTGTTAAAACTTGTGTCGAGAAGGTTTGCACAGTTGTTCTCCAACGGATTTGGATCTTGCTTTGAAATTGTTATTCCCGGAACAGATCTAGATGGAAGAACGATCAGAATTTAGAGACCACTTACAAATAAATTTGCTCTCTATTCTGATATAGCAACTGTCAAAAGCAAATACATCTTGTAAATAAATTTGCTCTCTATTCTGACTTCGTAGGATTTCAGAGACTTCAGGTAAACAAATTTGCTCTCATAATTTCCTTGAGCCATTCAAAAAAGAAGAAGAAGAAAGTAGGAAGAGAGAAGGAAAACTATGCTGGGTGATAAAGATCACCGTTGCTCAAAGCAAGATTCACCCTACCGCGATCTGCTTCCAGGAACTAGCAAGTTCTGAAGGAACTTCTGGAACGCTCGCCGTCATCTCTTTTATGAACTCGCTGAACTCCTATGAACTCTGAAGGCAGCAGCTACACATTTCTCTTCGTCTTTTAATTTCGAAGTAAGTCCTCAAAGGAGGCACGAAGAGAGTATTTATAAAGTTGGATGGAAGCCCTAACCTTAATCCTGGTCGCCAACTGATTGCTAAAAGATAGGAGTAAATAATAGAAAGATATAACTAAAATTAAATTCAAATCCCACAAAAAACGGATATGAATAACTGACACAATCTTTCCATAACCGCTCAAATATACCAATCAGCCTAATTTATCGCCAATATCGCTCATGCATGCAATAGCCCATCATCCTATGCATCTGCATGTGCAACCGCCCAACAACATAGGCACACCGGCCTGTATGTACGCAGCAACGTAGCAACGCAAGAGTGCAGCCCCGCAACGAAGCATACGCGCACAACATGCACAAGCCACTGTGCATGCGACTCGCGCCTAAGACAAGTGCAACAACAACGCATAAAGCACCGATGCTGAAGTGCTAAGTGCTAAGTGCGCCAATAAAGTACCATTTTGCGTCCTTGAGCCCGGGTCCGAGTCGCTAAGCCCCTTCGGAGCTTAGCTCCTAAGGGAATAATCCCATGAGCATGACAAAAAGCATAAATGCTTCACTGAGGAGTTAATCCTTTTTTTTACTAGAAAAATACCCCAACATGGCACCCATGTGCCCTACCACACCTCATATGCACATCTCAACACAAGCAAAGTTTTATATAGAGAGACTCACTTTTTGTTGTGAGCAATGTGGGACTATCTTTCTAGTCTCCAAAGGCAAAAACACAAACATGTTTTGTTACGTTCTGGTTACTATGCTTGTGATTGGACAATATTTTAGTACTATTTTGTACTGAAATAACTAAGAAGATCAATTGCATATTAAAGAAAATTGATATTAATGTGATGTGCGAAAAAGTACATGAAGAAGTTGGGTTCAAGACCGGCCCGACAGTTGGGTTGTCCTATCCGGAACTAATTTTTGTTCTCTTAATCCTTATTGTGGGTCTATCCTTGAGGGTCACCCGTAATTCTGACCTCTTGTAGGGTCACGTTGAGCCTGGGGGTTGCCCTAAGAGAGGATTGTCCAAGCTTGAAGTCTTGTCTTGCTTATACCTAGGCCGGTCATGGTTTCCCTGGTTGGGTCCAGTGCCCTGTTAGCAATCATCCGAATAAAATTCATATCATATGCAAATTTTTTCGTATCTTTAAGAAACATATACTTTTGAAAGATTCAGATTAGTATACAAATTTTAAGCATGTGAAGTTTTACACGTGTTCCGTACGAATTATTGACAAATTTGGCAGAAAAAACGTAGTTGCAACCTGTTTAATTGACCAAATTGGACCACCTGTTTAAGTGAAGTTTCTAACCTCAATATTTTTGTTTAACGAATATTTGACCAAATTTGTAAACGTATTTTACATGCATTGTGCAAATTTATACTCGTACATTTGTCAGTCCAATTTTTTTTATTTGCCGAATAGCTAGTAAGGGTCCAGTGTGTGCAAATATTTGGATCGGATCAGTCGGAGAACTCTATCCCGAATAGTTTTAGGGAAAATCTATTGGTCTTACCTGCCCCCCCATAGTTCGACCCATTCACTGGTCTGTAATCAAATATGAAAATTTGCACAATATTCGACAATTCGCCTGATATTCGAAACTATTAACTATAGTTGTTGATCAGTTTTGAACAACAGTTCAGATAAGTTATTACAATAATATCTTGGACAGTGATCCCCCCGACCCAATGTCTCTAGTAATGTCTTCTAATACTAAAGCAAAATTAGAAAATTTTATAAGATATTGAAATATCTGAAGAAAAATATTGTCACGAGAAATATATTAGCATTTACTAAGATTATGAGTCGACTCGACCTTAATTCTCTTATACTTCACCCGATGCTGTCTCTCTGGATCATCGTCTATCGTGCCTCTCATGATTCTAGTTGTCGAATTCGAATTACCATCAAGATTCCATGTCCTTCGTGACTTCCTGCTAGCTTTTTGATCATTGATAATATTCAGGGTGTTAATTGGGCCAATGTTGGGCCGGTCCGGACCTAGATTTGATCGAACTTGGGCTTTGCCAATCCGATCTTAAGCATCAGGTCGGGTCGGCCTGATATTAAAACCAAATCTAGATCAACTAGCTTCGGTCTAGGCTGGGTTTGAAATAAATTCGGCTAGGGCCCAGTCCGACTCGTGGGCCATTCAATTTACAGAAAAAGAAAACAATAAATTTTATATAGTTATAATACCAAACATAGGAGTATTGATTAACTAAGAAAGTTTAGAGTCTCCTTAGGTACAATAGGGTTCAAATCCCTTTATACCCACTTAATTTTTTTCCAAGTGTTTATATTTGTATATATAGGTCAGGTTCTTGCCGAATTGGGCCGGTCTGGGTTGGGCCTGCGTGACTGAGAGACAAACCCATCATGACCTGGATCAAGTAATGGGCTAGGTCGGGCTAGCCTGTTGACCGAGTCCGAGCCGACCTAGCCCTTGTTTGACCGAATTAAGTCCGGAGCGGGCACCCAAATAACATGTTGGGGTAATATTGTATGGTGGTTACGAGGTTGCTTGACTATAGCTTTCGTGGACAAGTACCAAACACCTTTTGACACTACCTTCCAAAAAAATAGAAAATCTTTTGACACTAGCTTCCAAAAACATAAAATTATGGTGAGGATAATAAACATTAACAAAATTAAAGGAGGAAGGAGGGGTAACAAGTTTAGAAAAAATGTGGCATAGGCTTTGGTGATGATTTACGTGGAAAACACAATACTCGCCATAGGCTATGGTGATGTATATGCATAGCACAATACTCGCCATAGCCTATGGTAATTTATGTGCATTGCACACATATCTATAGAAGCATGGAAAATACAAAAATCATGCGTCCTATAAACTCTACATGTTCCAACTCATGTGCTCCATAAATCATGCGCCCTAGGTGTAGCACCCAGTTTTCCAAATGAGGATAATTTCGAAATTTTATGTTTATAATTATTTTAATAATGATATTTAATTCATGATATAATTTTTGGTATTTTTAAATTATTTTAAAATTATTTAAATCAATGACTTGTGGTTTTGACGTTTTGCTAGTGAAACCCTAGAGACTGTTTGACCTAGAGCCTAACCATGTGATTATGATATTTTAATATCATTTCTGGCCTAAGGATATTTTGCATTTGACCTCTTTGAATTATTTTGATATTTATTTTATTATTTATGATATTGTTTTGGGGTTATTTGAGTCGAGTTCGAATTTCATCTCAATCCGACTTGTAACGGGGACCCGTGGTAACTTAGACTCTAGTTGGACCCATGCATTAGTTAGTCATGGCCCACATTTTAATTAGTCATGTTAGAAAGATTAGTCATAATCCTAATTATTAGGTTAACTATTTAGAGTTTTTATTTTGACCCTTTTACCCCCAAACCCTAACCAAAATTGTTTTAAACACTTGTAACTAAGGGATGGGCAAACTTGTAATATTCAATAAAGAGGGGATATAACCATTGTGGCCGGCACTAATAGGACTCCCATCTCATTTCCTTTCTTTGAGAAGTCTTCTTCCCCAAGTGCTCTCAAGCTCTCCCAAGGAAGAAGCCTTTCTCCTTGGATTTTCTCTCCTTTAGGTAATATTTCCTTCTCTTTTATTTCTCCATTTTGCAAAGAAAAGTTTTAACCATAGGAATGACCCCCATTGTTGTGTCCCTATTTTGTGTCCTCTTGTGTCCATTATGTGTCCTTTAAGGATTTCTATTGTATTATTTTTGTGTCTTGTGTTCTTGGGAAAAACCCCCAAACTTGGACACACTTTATATTTAAAATATTAATTAAATGAATTAATTCATATTAAATCTCAGATTTGAATATGTAGAGATGTGTTCTTGAGTACTTTACATTTCATTCATGTATCTCTTATAGATGTGTTCATGTTACATATATAGATTTGTGTATGTATATATATATATATATATATATATATATATATATATATATATATATATATATATTGTAAAAAAAATATATATATATATATTGTAATGAGAGTGTATCTATATTTATATATGTAATAAATGGTTCATGATGATTATATAATCAAGTTTGTGAGTGTGGTTCCTCATATTATTATTGTCATTATTGTTGTGGATAATTAGGATATATATTGTGTATTCTTTTGGCTCAAACTATCTAAATCCGTCATAATTTTTATCCACGTTTTTAATTTCAGACCTTACTTAGAAATGTCATTACTTCTAGCTCAAAGCTCAGTTTAATCTTCTATTTTTTTAAAAAAAGCGTATTGAAGTTAGCTTTCCAAAAACATGTATTAATAGGCCTAATTCTTTATGTAACTTTCTGGAGAATTATTTGAGTGTCAGCTGTACGAAAGACAAATGCGTTCTCGGTGTTTTCGCGATTCCGGGAGTTTCCGGAAACGAAAACGCGATCCGTTTAAAGTTTCGGAAAGCTAACACATAGATCTATAACATAATTTAATCTTAGATTTTAATTCATGCTGAGATGGTACAGTATTGATTGTTAGTAAGGGTTACTATTCGGCATATGCATTTTGTGCACCCTAGTGTGTAATATAATGTTCTATTTGATTTTAACCCATGTTAATGTATATACATTATGTAATTAAATAGAGAATGCAAGCATGAGTAAATGGTTAAATAAATAATGTATGAGGTATAAGTATCATATCTAATGTAAGCATGTATAAGTATGGCTTGTAATGAATATGTAGGTTCCATAGTATATAATGTATGGTGCATATAGTAGTGCAAAAGAATAAATGAATGACGAATGAATGCAAGCATGAATGTGATGTAATAATAGATGTAATGTATGCAATATACAAGTCAATGAGATATAATGTTCTATGTTAACACAAATCCTATATCACCTCATGTACTCCCTTACACTATGTTGACACTATCACACTTGACACTTTGTTCACTTACACTTTGACACTCTTTGATATGTATACACTATGTATGCCCATTTAACCCTCACTTGCCCCTTTGCCATGTTCACATACACACACATAGCCTCTTAAATAAGTATTTATGAATACAGTTAACTTAGCTATGTATGTATATTATATATATGTTAGCATATTGTGTTGTAATATATAAGTTTATATAACCATTTGAAATGCCATGATTATAGACCTAATGTTGAATACCAATATATGCATGTGTATATATGTGTAGACATATATAGCTTAAAGTAATAGATTACCTAGTGTATATCCAATGTGAATTCTTGCCTATTTGAGTATTGAATAATTACATGCTATATAGAGTTGGGAGTATGTTGGCTTGTATAGCCTTGTATTGATGTGTGCTTGCTAGGATAGTCTTGGTTAGGCCTAGTAAGACTTGCTGGGCTAGGACATGACCTAGTTTGACTAGTGCAGTTGACCAGAGTTGACCAAGGGTTGACTTTGGCCTAGTTTGACCTAGATTCATGTAGAATGCATTATAGTGCTTTATATTACCCTTCTGGATATGTTGTGACTTGTGCTGTTCTAATTAGGAGCCAGACACCTTTTCTCGGACAGTATCTTTACCTTGGACATTCAGATATCAGGCGAGTATATTCTCTGATCTTTTCATACTTATCTGGATTATATTCTTGCTCTAGATTACTCTACTTGATGCTGACACGTATCTTCACGGATTAGTACTATATGGATCCTTTCCTGAGATGTTATCCCTCTTCGGGTGCATCGGGTATTTCATGTTCATGTACTTTATCATGTGCATTAGGTACTCCTTGTACTCGTACTAGTTCATGTTTTTACATGTTCTCATGTGGTTCATGTGCTTTCATGTGCTTATCATGTACCTCATATACTACTTATTACATGAGTTCACGTATCTTAGCTGTATTCATGTGCTTATAACATAACTTGAACGGATCCTTGTGTATTGATTGGGGCGGGGTGAGTAGAATTGGTTATGTGATCACTATCCCCAGTAGCTGTATTCATGTGCCTCCTTATTTGTATTCATGTGCCCCCAAGCCGTTTACATAACCATTGTGCTCTAAATCACGTAGCCACTTACAGTCTCTACTATCATGTATTTACTTTCAGTTACAAAATACCTCCTATTTACTCGTACTTCCTATTCAGCACTTCCTGTATTTTACTCTATTGCATGATTTATACTCCTAACCTGCTATGAACTGTTTTAGAGATATGTGCTCGTTCCCGTCCTGACTGGACCTGTTGATAAATTTTACATATAGCTTGGAGGTTGCCTGCTAGCCTAGAGGAGACACATTAGAGGTTGTTTAGTTAGCTATTTTCAATTGTCTGGAGTTGTATTTACTTTTTGGATTACTGTATCTGAGTTTAGAGATTTGAGATGTATTTTTGGATTTGTGTATCTTAGACACTTAGATTTCTCTCTGTTGTACCTATTTTGGATTTTATGTTTTATCTATCCTTATCATGCTCTACCTTAGATGTGATTGAGTCTGTATCTGCTATGTCACCCCCATTCGGGGAGTATAAACTGTTTAGCCTTATACTGTTAGATGCATGAGACCTAGGACAGCGTTCTACCGTCGACACTGCAGCGTAGGCTGGACGTACCCACTTTTCGTGCCCTTATTCTAGGGTGCGGGTCGTGACACGTTTTTAGTGGTGGCCCATGCAGGTCGAGATTCGCATTAGTACGATTTCGTAGTAGCACAACGACTTAGTTGTACTACTATGAGCCTGTTATAGGTTATATAAATTAAGATGTTAGGATGAGAGGATACTCAATCACTGTTAGGATTCCTTGAGAGATTCCTGGGATGCCCCTTGAGAATCTTATTTTGAATTCTGATTTAAACTCCTTTTCCTTGTTTTGATTCACCTTTTTCCTTGATTTGAATTTGATTTTGTGGATTCATTGTAGAACTTTGAATCCTGGTATTAGTTGATGATTTTGATAAAATTTTGTAGTTGTTGATTTAGTTTTGTATTTAGATTAATATTTTCAAATCCAAGGTACTCAATCACACTTAGGATTCTTTGAGAGATTTCTGGGACGACCCCTGAGAAACTCATTTTGAACTTCAATTGGAATTCCTTTTCCTCTTGTTTGGATTCACCCTCATTCCTTGCTATTGAATTTAAGCTTGATGGGTTCCTCTCATTTGAACCGATGAGAAGGAACATATCTTCATTATTCATTCTCGCCATTATTCCCTTACATTCTTATTTACCTCTTATCTTAAACTCTGTCTCATTACATTAATTACCCATATCTTGTCGTCCCTACCAGATATACTTTGAAACCCTTGAATCTTCGTATCTTTTGCATGGGGAAGGCTAAGGAAGTGACGTAAATTATGTAGCTCAGAGAAGACATAACTGGTTATTTTATGATGATCTAAAGGAAATCAAATGTGGAGTGTTCCATATGGAAACTTGAGATAGAAATGTGGTAAAGGTCTCGAATAGAATAAAGAGACGTATACTGCCAATCTGGAAACAATTATATTAAGAGAAATTTTGGGGTTATGAGATAGTTTATAGGTGTATTCAAAACTAATGAGGATATCAGAGGTCAACCTAGTTTTGAGAACTTAGAAAATCTTGGTTATTGATTCTGGGGAAAACTTTTACTCTGAGGCTATGTAGAAGGCTAGTAATGGAAAAGAGAAGTTAATTGTGTTTAATAAGGATATTAAACAAGATGTTGCGAGGAAATGACTAGGGATAGAGAGAACACAAAGTTATGGAAGTTTAGAGATTGTTGTGAAATGTTTTTAGGAGAATAATATTCAAGGGTGTATATCGAAGAAAATACGGAAGTTGATTTTATGATGGAAGATAAGTTTTGTAACGCCTAGAGATTTAAATTAAATAATACGAGGAGAACAATTTGAACAAGTTCAAGGAATTCGTAAACGGGATTTAGAGGTTTTGGGTCAAATTTAAGACAAGGTGAAAGAACTTGAAAATTTAAATAAATGGTTAATGTTGATTCCTAAATGTGAGGGCTGCGCTTCAAGAGTGATATTTGGAAATTGGAAATTGCCTACGGTAGTCATGGTAAGGGTTGAAGTAAAGGTTAAATTTTCATATGGAGACTGGTGAGGTAAAGATATGATTGGCAAGTTATGACCCGATGAACTTAAGAGTATCAGAAGCAGATGACTAACTCGATCTTCATTATTTTTGTGCATTAATTACCACCTCTTGAACTCCCACTTTCTAATTGAGATCCTTGACGTTCCTTATCATGACTTTGATATTCGGAATGTAATACTAGCTGTTACCCTCCAACAAATCTTATATGCAAGACCTAGACGAGCTTACCTTCGTGTAGGTATATCATGTCCCACTAAAACCCGTCTTCTTGTACTCTATTTTCTTGATATGATTTTCTGGTCAACTGGCTAAACTATAACCTCTACCATTATACTAAATTTCTTCTTATTTCAATTAGAAATCCAGCCTTGACTCAATTCTTTCGACCCGACATGTGATGGTGTTCTGCTTGTTTCCTTAGATGCTTAACCTTGTACCTTATCTGATTACTTGACCCGTTGGTTAAGAAACTTGGACTATGTAATTCCTTTCATCATTACCACCCTTATATCTTGTGCTGCTAAATTAACCTTAGTTTTGCAAGCTTATCTATTTTCGAGCTTGGTCATGACATATTTTATTGGGTGGCCACCCATTAACATATTGTCTAATCAGAACTGGTACATGATGATCTGATCAACCTATTGCACTTTGGTTCGCTTTTTCATGTATCAATCTACGAGAATGGAGACATAGTTAAACTTAACCCTAGAGTCTCATTCACGACAGCCTTGACAATTCTCCTTGAAATCTTTTCATCGCCTATGAACCTCGTATTCGTACTCAGTCGAATTAAATTTAATCATGACCTGAACCTCCATCATTGGATGCTCGTGCTCATACTTTAATTTTATTGATTTTTCTTCTTGTCCAAATCTCGTTTTATCCCGAAATTGATCAACTTAGATCGTGTCAAGACAAAAATCTATTTGTGATTTGTTGTACCTAAATTTTACAATTTTTGCCATTTTATGGAATAGTAACCTTTTAATAATTTCCTAGTTGCTTGTTAATGACCAATTTTTATATAGGATGGTAGACAGCCCTACAACCTTGATGATTGTTGTTCCCTTACCTTCCCAATTAGGACACCCTAGATTGTTTGTGTGTTGATACCATAGTACTGTTTTGACCTAGAATGATTAGTGTACCTAGGTGAGACTTCCAACTGCTACGGTATGCCCTGACCTTGTATACTATTCCTTCAAATTGCATGATTTAGATAAAAAAAATTCAGACCTTGATTGTTGGGAAATAGGGACGTCACCCCATTAGTATCAGTTGTAGATATATAGGTTAGTCCTTGATATGGGGATGTGTGTTTATAAACATATAGCTTATGAGATTTATGAGAGATTATAGTATCAGCCTGGATAGGATGTACTAGTCTTTTGGTGAGTATAAATGTGTTATGAGAGATAGGGGCCTATATGTCTTAGTAATGCATCGTTCTTATGGTAATAGAATGTATTAATAGATGGTTAATAGGAAGATAATAGTTTGAGCATACCTATAGCCTATGATCAGTTCCTTTTCATCCTTAGTTAAGACCACTTTAAAATAGGTCCAGTCCCTTGGATATAAGTTCCAGTCCATATTTTATTGAAGTTCCATTACCGCCGTACAGCAGAGCAGTGTTGGAGGTATTCCTAGATTGACACTATTTAGATGTCGTTTATTCCAGTGTTAGGAAGTGTTACCTTAGATATTGGGTAGGTTAGAGGCTCTAAAAGGATACTATCGATCTTAAATTTTGAGGACGAAATTTTTCTAAGGTGGGTAGAGTTGTAGCATCCAGTTTTCCAAATGAGGGTAATTTCGAAATTTCGTGTTTATAATTATTTTAATAATGATATTTAATTCATGATATGATTTTTGGTGTTTTTAAATTATTTTAAAATTATTTAAATCAATGACTTGTGGTTTTGACGTTTTGCTAGTGAAACCCTAGAGACTGTTTGACCTAGAGCCTAACCATATGATTATAATATTTTAATATTATTTTTGGCCAAATAATATTTTGTATTTGACCTCTTTGAATTATTTTGATATTTATTTTATTATTTATGATATTGTTTTGGGGTTATTTGAGTCGGGTTCGAATTTCATTTCAATCCGACTTGTAATGGGGACCCGTGGTAACTTAGACTCTAGTTGGACCCATGCATTAGTTATCCATGGCCCACATTTTAATAAGTCATGTTAGAAAGATTAGTCATAATCCTAATTATTAGGTTAACCATTTAGAGTTTTTATTTTGACCCTTTTACCCCCAAACCCTAACCAAAATTATTTTAAACACTTGTAACTAAGGGAGGGGCAAACTTGTACTATTCAATGAAGAGGGGATATAACCATTGTGGCCGGCCCTAATAGGACTCCCATCTCATTTTCTTTCTTTGAGAAGTCTTCTTCCCCAAGTGCTCTCAAGCTCTCCCAAGGAAGAAGCATTTCTCCTTGGATTTTCTCTCCTTTAGGTAATATTTCCTTCTCTTTTATTTCTCCATTTTACATTTAGGAAAGTTTTAACCATAGGAATGACCCCCATTGTTGTGTCCCTATTTTGTGTGCTCTTGTGTCCATTATGTGTCCATTAAGGATTTCTATTGTGTTATTGTTGTGTCTTGTGTTCATGGGGAAAACCCCCAAACTTGGACACACTTTATATTTAAAATATTGATTAAATGAATTAATTCATATTAAATCTCAGATTTGAATATGTAGAGATGTGTTCTTGAGTACTTTACATTTCATTCATGTATCTCTTATAGATGTGTTCATGTTACATATATAGATTTGTGTATGTATGTATATATATATATATATATATATATATATATATATATATATATATATATATATATATATATTATATTTTTTTTTATATATAGATTTGTGTATGTATACATACATACACAAATCTATATATAAAAAAAAATATAATATATATATATATATATATATATATATATATATATATATATATATATATATATATATATATATATATATATATATATATATATTGTAATGAGAGTGTATATATTGTAATGATAGTGTATCTATATTTATATATGTAATAAATGGTTCATGATGATTATATAATCAAGTTTGTGAGTTTGGTTCCTCATATTATTATTGTCATTATTGTTGTGGATAATTAGGATATATATTGTGTATTCTTTTGGCTCAAACTATCTAAATCCGTCATGATTTTTATCCACGTTTTTAATTTCAGACCTAACTTAGAAATGTCATAACTTCTAGCTCAAAGCTCGGTTTAATCTTCCGTTTTAAAAAAAAAAGCGTATTGAAGTTAGCTTTCCAAAAACATGTATTAATAGGCCTAATTCTTTCTGTAACTTTCTGGAAAATTATTTGAGTGTCAGCTGTACGAAAGACAAACGCGTTCTCTGTGTTTTCGCGATTCTGGGAGTTTTCGGAAATGAAAACGCGATACGTTTGAAGTTTCGGAAAGCTAACACATAGATCTATAACATACTTTAATCCTAGATTTTAATTCATGCTAAGATTGTACAGTATTGATTATTAGTAGGAGTTACTATTCGACATATGCATTTTGTGCACCCTTGTGTGTAATATAATGTTCTATTTGATTTTAACCCATGTTAATGTATATACATTATGTAATTAAATAGAGAATGCAAGCATGAGTAAATGGTTAAATAAATGATGTATGAGATATAAGTATCCTATCTAATGTAAGCATGTATAAGTATGGCTTGTAATGAATATGTAGGTTCCATAGAATGTAATGTATGGTGCATATAGTAGTGCAAAAGAATAAATGAATGATGAATGAATGCAAGCATGAATGTAATATAATAATATATGTAATGTATGCAATATACAAGTTAATGAGATATAATGTTCTATGTTAACACAAATCCTATATTACCTCATGTACCCCCTTACACTATGTTGACACTATCACACTTGACACTTTGTTTACTTACACTTTGATACTCTTTGATATGTATACACTATGTATGCCCATTTAACTCTCACTTGCCCCTTTGCCATGTTCACATACATATACATAGCCTCTTAAATAAGTATTTATGAATACAGTTAACTTAGCTATGTATGTATATTATATATATGTTAGCATATTGTGTTATAATATATAAGTTTATATAACCATTTGAAATGCCATGATTATAGACCTAATGTTGAATACCAATATATGCATGTGTATATATGTGTAGACATATATAGCTTAAAGTAATAGATTACCTAGTGTATATCCAATGTGAATTCTTGCCTATTTGAGTATTGAATAATTGCATGCTATATAGAGTTGGGTGCATGTTGAATTGTATATCCTTGTATTGATGTGTGCTTGCTAGGATAGTCTTGGTTAAGCCTAGTAAGACTTGCTGGGTTAGGACATGACCTAGTTTGACTAGTGCAGTTGACCAGAGTTGACCAAGGGTTGACTTTGGCCTAGTTTGACCTAGATTCATGTAGAATGCATTGTAGTACTTTATATTACCCTTCTAGATATGTTGTGACTTGTGCTGTTCTAATTAGGAGCCAGACACCTCTGCTCGGACAGTATCTTTACCTTGGACATTCAGATATCAGGCGAGTACATTCTCTGATCTTTTCATACTTATCTGGATTATATTCTTGCTCTAGATTACTCTACTTGATGCTGACACGTATCTTCACGGATTAGTACTATATGGATCCTTTCCTGAGATGTTATCCCTCTATGGGTGCATCGGGTATTTCATGTTCATGTACTTTATCATGTGCATCAGGTACTCCTTGTACTCGTACTAGTTCATATTTTTACATGTTCTCATGTGCTTCATGTGCTTATCATGGGCCTCATGTACTACTCATTACATGAGTTCACGTATCTTAGCTGTATTCATGTGCTTATAACATAACTTGAACGGATCCTTGTGTATTGATTGGGGCGGGATGAGTAGAATTGGTTATGTGATCACTATCCCCAGTAGCTGTATTCATGTGCCTCCTTATTTGTATTCATGTGCCCCCAAGCCATTTACATAACCATTGTGCTCCAAAACACGTAGCCACTTACAGTCTCTACTATCATGTATTTACTTTCAGTTACAAAATATCTTCTGTTTACTCGTACTTCCTATTTCGCACTTCCTATATTTTACTCTATTGTATGATTTATACTCCTAACCTGCTATGAACTTTTTAGAGATATGTGCTCGTTCCCGTCTTGACTGGACCTGTTGATAAATTTTACAGATAGCTTGGAGGTTGCCTGCTAGCCTAGAGGAGACACATTAGAGGTTGTTTAGTTAGCTATTTTCAATTGTTTGGAGTTGTATTTACTTTATGGATTACTGTATCTGATATTGGAGATTTGAGATGTATTTTTGGATTTGTGTATCTTAGATACTTAGATTTCTCTCTGTTGTACCTCTTTTGGATTTCATGTTTTATCTATCCTTATCATGCTCTACCTTAGATGTGATTGAGTCTGTATATGCTATGTCACCCCCATTCGGGGAGTATAAACTGTTTAGCCTTATACTGTTAGATGCATGAGACCTAGGACAACGTTCTACCGCCGATACTGCGGCATAGGCTGGACGTACCTACTTCTCGTACCCTTATTCTAGGGTGCGAGTCGTGACACTAGGATCATGCGCCTAGATCCAAAGGTGTCAAAAGCTACAACTACTCCTATGGAGTCCCTTCAACGAGAATAGCATTTAATTCTCCACTAACAAGTATGTCAGATGTCATCTTTTAACCCGAACGTGCAGCGTGCATCTTAAATCCTATGCAGACGATGTGACATCGCAGAAATTGATGAGTCACTACCCTCACAAGCCCATGTGCCCAATAATATAGCAACACTTAGCATAGGATGATGTAGGCATAGCCAAGCCATCTTCACTAAAGACAAAACTGCTTCGAAGTTTGGGCTGAGTTTACGTCAGCATGATTATGACTGCTTTTGTCAGTTACAACTGTGCAATGCCACGTGGCTTGACCCGACCAACCCTTCCACGCGTCCCTAAAGCCATGCATCCGGACTTGCTATGTGCCCCTAGAAGCCATGCGCCAAGTCTATCTCATGTGCAGCGCATCAGAATGTTTTTGTTCTAATATAATGAAATCTTCGAGTCATCAGCATGCGCCATGTGTCAAATGACTCAGTCATGCCTATGGCAGGTGTTGACAGTCCAAGATCCAACAATCACCCAATCCTAACCATGGTCACATGGCAATTAGATGCGCAATATGTGCACAGTTACAACTGTATTCTGTTGAGAAATGCCACGTTGATATAAAACTCATGCACAGTGCTCCTGCGTGCCAAAAGCCATTCAAGCATCGTATATGCGTGCATGGTTATATTTTTCCCCAAATGGTTATAAATAGAAGGAGCCTTCCTTCATTTGAAGCCCCAGGTACATAGAGAGTTTGAGCATCCAATCGAGAGAGTCGAATTGTTGTCCTTCTTGTTGTTGAGCAGAGACTTGCAATCCACTTTCACCTTGTCGGATCGTCAACGGAATAAAGCAGTTACCTACAGCATTCGATCTCCATTGTCCTCTTCCTAAAATCAAAAAACTTTGTACTCAGAGTTCTTATTTAGGATTTCTTTATACTTCTATCATTTGTTAATACAAAAGTTTGTTCAACTTTGTTCAATGGCAAACAAGATGGCGACTCTGCTGGGGATTGCCTTCTCCTCCAACGATATGGTAGTGATGTAATTCGACACTGTTTGCTAGATTCAAAGAAAAGGACGCTGGTCGTGTGTTTCGACCAGCAAGCTTACGAGGACCTACTCTCCGAGGACAGCGTAGACCCTTCTCCAAGGCTAGCAAAGCCTATGAAGATGCACAAGGCATGAGTGCCTAAGGACCGTATGGCTCACCAACTATTTGTTGATGAGGCACTGCTTGCCTCTGAAGATGCGCATCATATGCTTGCATAAGCCGCCTCTCTGGAACAATAAGCTCAACTCTCTAGCTCTGGCAAAAGAGGTAAATTTTCCTACAAGTCAGCACGTGGAGCGTAGTATTGACTGCCAGTCCTAAACCACATACCCACAAACCAAGGCACAGCTGAAGAGGAATGCCTCTGTTCAGGAGTGCAAGAACCTCTCTGCATGTGGCAAAGCCAGTATCTTTGACATGCTTTCTTGCCATGTGGATCCCAATCTCCAGGTGCAGAAAGGGGACCAAAACTTGAATTCTGTGTACTACATACCAGTAAATGCTAGTACTAAGAAATCTAAGGAGGTGCATGTTGCATGCGCTCAAACTGCCGTGCCAATGGTCGGCCAGAAGCCCGTATCGCTGACTCTTACGCGTGCAGCTGATGACAAGTTGTACAGAATTGACCCATGAGCTTTTATGCCAGTTTTGGGTTTGTTCTCAAAGACTTCCAAATACTTGGGTGCATCTAATACACATGAACCAAGCATGGAAGCAAACATTGTGTTATCAAACCCATGCGCCTACGTGGACTGTATGTATGAAGTGGGTTTAACTCATAATGCATCTTCTACTAATGTCCTGGGTGCACGTTATATGCTAGAATTTGGCAGGAAGCACCACCCACACATACACCCCTAAGCGCTCGTCTTAGCCATGCGAATGAAGTGGGTGTGTTTGCAAAAACAAAAAGTTCGATTACAAACTGAAAAAAGTACAAGAGTACGATTTAATTTCTGGGGAAGTACAACTGTAGAAATTTGATCAGAAGACAATCACTTTATCCCTTGGATGATGCGATGTTGAAGAAGAAAGCCTTTGGAGAGTGCCGTAGCTAGTGCTCAGGAGATTATGATCATTAGTGATGCTTGTGAAGTGATTTGGAACTCTATTTTATAGAGTTTAGAGATAACTATTAAGTAGTAATCTTGATTGGTGCACACTGCAATTGGCGCGCCATTCACCCAGTCGCACTAATGGTTAACTTAACTGCATATGACGTATGGCATTCTGTGAGAGAGATGCTCTTCGTCGTGGGCAGTATCGTATGTACGTTCTTCGAGATTAGTGGCCTATGCGCCATATCATCTAACTTCTTCTGGATGATTTGATTAGATGGCGCCAACTGTTGAATGGCCTCTGGCGCTATTTGCTGTTTAATGCACTCTGCTTAATATAATGATACTACTTATCTCATGCCAAATGCAAATGGAGCAAGGCAACTGCCAGTCATTATGACAAATCTGACACAATCTTCTTGAGTGTCGCTTGTTCGGGATTCGAACGAATTTTTCTCGACTGACGTGCTGTCAGTCATGATGACAACAATTTTTGGCTTCTCGAGGAAGCTTACCACGTGGCGGCCATTGCCACTTAGCTCCAGCGCTAATTGATTCCATGTGTCATCTGATGACCAGCGCCATACGATGATTTGGTTCCTGGCACCATTTATGAGTAGCGCATGGTGATGTTTATACTTTTTGAACTTCTACAAGACCCCCTTCAAAGTTTTCAAATTTAAGAAACTTCAAAATTTGGAATACTTTGAATAAGAAGCATTTCTGTATGACTGGCGCATGTTAGGGTTGTAACTGACCCCGAGTTTTGGGCGCGATTGGCGCGACTGTTATACTATACTTCGACTAGAAATAACTATGAGGAGAGAGATAGAAAAGTTTTCTCAAAAACTTTATTCTCTTGAACTGCTATCTTCTTCTTCTTTGCAAACCCTCAAAGCTTTGTTCTAATCAAATGGCGCCCAAGATATCCACGATTGAGAAGGGCAAGAAGGTGGCCGGAGCTACGTCACGTGTGCCACCGTTGATGGTGCCGCAGCAAGTTGTGCCATCGGCGAGAGCTAAGGAGGCGAACCCCGCACTTGAAGGTGAGGAGAATTGATCGGAAGAGATGACAATAGAACGCTCGTGCCGTTCATGCACAGCGCAATCACGGGGCAACATTGACCGCTTCTTTCAGAGTGTTGGTTGGTGCTTTGCACCATCTGCAAACTGCGCCACCTCTTTCAGAGTGTTAGGCTAAAAATCAATAAAAAATGACGTTCTATGCCATTTGACATTTCTTAAGCATGATGCCCCATCCGATGTTATGCGCAGGCGCTAACTGACTGATGCGCCATCTATTTGATTTGAGAACTGTTGCACTGTATGTGCTATTGTTTTTAGAGAAAAACTCTGTGTAGAGTTAAAATCACTTATTTCTTACAATCTTTCATGACTCTAACTTTTGTTTCTTTTTGCCTTTCTGCAACATTCATAGTGACACCAAATGCTGAGGTTGCCGTAAAGAGGAAGTACTTTCTCCTTCTATCAAAAAGGAACCGATGACCATTAAGGAGGAAATAACTCCTAAAATTGAAGTCACTGTCAAGGAAGAGATAATTCCAAAAGTTGAAGTGGCTATCAAGGAAGAGCCAGCACCAGAAGATAGTGGTATAGGAAGCACTAGTCAGCCAACTCCTGAAGACCTTGATCAGCTGGATCCTTCATATGCACGATGGTTGAGGGGATGGTACTTCCCCTATCATACTCATCCTCGAGCCAATGAATAAAAGCATCTCATCTTTAATGTTAAATGTAGCTTTCATATATTCCAAGGTGTAGTTTGCTTCCAATGTTGTCCTTTACTCCTTCTTATGGAGAAATAAATAAAGAACATTTCAGTTTCCTCATTTGTTATGATTTTATAGATTTACCATCTTTTGCGTATCTGGGTTCGGTAGTAAGTCATTGATACGATAGTAGAATTCAGAAGTAATGTGGACGTAATGAGTCGTCAATATAGATAGCAAAATTTAGAGGTAATATAGATGTGAATTCGTTGATGTAGATAGCAGAATTCAGAGGTAATGTGGACGTGAATTCGTATATCTGTTATTCATCCTTGGGCCAACTGGGACTCAAGAATAGGATATCTTTTAAAACATCTTGGTTTCAAAAGATGATGTTTGTAATATTGTAGTATATGTTGTAGGTTAATGAGGATGTATTATAAGATCTGGCTAGACTCTGCTAGGGATTTTGTAGACGAGTAAATAATTCAAAGATTCAAAGTATATACAATATTTATCAGAAAATACTGTACACACTTTTAAACATGGTACTTCTTTAGAAACTTGACGTTAATAGGCATCAAAGCGATTCAGCCGACAGTTGATAAGCTCCGTTAGAGAAAAATTTACTTATAATGTAGGGACCTTCCCACTTTGGTTCAAACTTGCCCTTGCTCATGTGTGTCATAGTCATAGGACGTCTGACGGTAAGGACTAGCTCGCCTTTTTGAAATGTCCGTACTTTGACTTTACGGTTGAAGGCTTTTGAGATACGGGCTTGATGTAGCTCGATGTGTTGCTGAGCTAGTAGTCGCTTCTTGTCAAGCGCTTCAAGCTCCTGAAGTCAAAGATGATCATTGTTTTCTGTTGTGAGTTTGTTGGCAATGGCAATCCTTAGAGAAGGGATTTGAATCTCCAATGGCAGGACAACTTCGCATCCGTACACCAAAGAGAAAGGTGTACAACCAGTCGGAGTGCGTATAGTAGTACGATAGGCCTATTGACATTCTCCAAGCTTTTTGCTCCAGTTTTGTTTATTGGTAGAAACAAACTTCTTGAGAAGATTGATGATCGTTTTGTTGAATGCTTCTGCCAAACCGTTAGCTGCAAGATTATATGTTGTCGAAGCAACATTATTGATTCGATTGTTATCACAGAATCGAGTGAACTTTTGACTAACAAATTAAGGTCCGTTGTCATAGATGATTCGCCGAGGAATGTCGAATCTATAGATCACATGATGTTTGATGAAGTTGATGACATTGCTTGTCTTGACTTCAGTTAAGGGTATAGCTTCTGCCCATTTTGAGAAGTAATCGATTATAGCTAGGATAAACTGATATCCTCGAGATAATGGCGGATTGATAGGACCGATAACATCCATGCCCCAAGCTTCAAAGGGCCATGATGCTGCAGTCGGATGCAGAAATCTGATGGTTAATGAATGAAATCTGTATGGATTTGACATGCTCGATATTTTCTTGAATATTTAATGGCATCTGACACCATGGTAGGCCAATAATATCCCATGCGTCAGATTTAATCTTGTAGCTTAGGACCAGGTAGATGTGCACTACACATACCGTCGTAAGCTTCACATAGTATCTGCTTTGCTTCATCTCCTACAAGATAGCGTAAAAGCATACCGTCAAATGATCGTCGGTAAAGTGTCTTGGAGTTGTGATTATAGTAGAATCGGAGTGACCGTCGACGGATTGTCGTTGCTTCTTTGGGATCTTCAAGCAAGATGTCATGAACCGCAAAGTCGATAAAAGGAGCCTGTTTGCCATTAAAATCTTTGAATTGCAATTTCAATTACAAACAGAACAGTATTACAATATAGGACTTAGATGTAGTCCTGGGAGTACACTTTTGTTTTTATCTGGGTCCTGTATTTATGGAGCAAGTGGTAATACGTTGACTCCGTTGATGATCAGACGATGATTTTCGATTCTCTGAAGGTCTGGGTTGCTCTGGATGCTGAAGCTTGCAGAGGAGAAGAAGACATTGAGTGTCTCTTCCGATCTCTGTGAGTAGACGTACGTCTCTGTAACTCTGATGATCTGGTTACTTCTGTCTTTGACGGTGTGTCTCTGTATATGTCTGTCTGTGTTTGGAAGAAGGAAATGATCCCTCTATTTATAAACAACAGGTTGGGCTGCTCATGCACGCATATGTAGGATACGCCTGTATGTGGGAATGCTATATGGCTGATGTTGGCTGGGGCGCATGGTTGATGCGCCCTGATTCGGGGATTGAATCCTTCCTGTTGTGCCTGTGTGCTGCGGAAGGGCTGACACGTGGCGGTGGAGAGGATCTTTCAGTTGCTGAGATCTTAGGTGATTAGCACCCCTTCATAGGCTGAACTGAGTCAAAGGACACATGACGTATGTCCGTAGCTCAAAGATCTCGGATTTGGTGGAGAGTGATCTGACAGAATGTGCCTAGGATTGGGCGTATAAGAAGACTTTGACTTATAACCTTCAGGAGTCATGAACCAGTCTGGGCGCATGGCTTTTGAGGTGCATGCAAATCTTCGAACGCATGACTACGGAGGCGCATGCGAGTGGTTGATCGGCCACGTGGCTTGTAACCGTCAGAGGAGAGTAATGATGATGCTGACATCTGTGGCACTTCATTTTCTGCAGAAAGCTGTCGACTGTTCAGTCCTCGGGGGAGGTGCTGCCAACTCTGTCACTTTCGTATTAATTGCTTGGTGGGTGACAAGCCAAAGTGGGTCCATCGATTTGTACCCTACTAGACGCGTAGGTCCATGTTCACCAGGACGCATGGATCTATACTTTGTTGGACACATCCATATGGGGCGCTTGGTGCTGATGGCGCATCCTTATTAGTCTGCCTGTTGAGTTCTTCAGGTCATTTAATGACTCTCTGATTTAGCTGAATTCGAAGAGGCAAATTCATCATCGTAAATACAAGTTCATTGCACTAACTTTGGGAAGGTTGCCACTTGGCGCATGGGTTTGATTTGCCCTGGCCTATAAATAGCAAAAATTTGAGAGAGTTTTATTGTCTCTTCCTTGACTTCTCGACGAAGATAAACTTCTTTGCCCGAGTATATTCTGTTGCCAAGACGCTCCCCAGGGTGAATGCATCGAGTCGTCTTCGTATACACTCATGAAGGTGACTTTTTCATCGAAAAGTCAGAATCGCGGGCTCCCGACGCAGGCCGAAGGTGCCTGTTGCATCCAAAGATCGGGATGCTCGAGTCCCATCTCTGTTATGCTAGAAGAGCCGCAGATCAGAATTGTGGTGCTCTCCTCTTCCTTGGGCTTTGGAGAGCTCTTCCTCCAGCTAGAGTGGGGTTGATCGCCCACTCTTGTTATGCTCAAAACTGCTTTTTTAGCCGAAGCACTTGATCGAATCGAAGTGGAGCGCATATGCTGAGACTTCGTGATGCGCCTAACTGAGACACTGAAGAGACGCGCCTGACTGAGACGCTGAAGGGACGCACCTGGCTCATGATGCGCCTGGCATGGGGCACATGGCAGTTTGTTGTGCCTGGCTGTAGTCTTAGGATCTTTTTTTTTAGAAGTTCTCCTTTGTAAATTCTTTCTTTAGACATGTAATAGACTTTTAAACAAAATAAAAAAAATCTTCTTTTGATGTCTATACTTTTGCTGTCCTTTGTTGTGCCAAGTACTTCGTTTGAGCTTCCTGGCGCATGTTGTATTATGCGTATAGGAATTCTGGCCTGTAGATGTGCCTGAAATTCCATGCTTCTACAAGACCCCCTTCAAAGTTTTCAAAACTTTTGGTCAAGTTTTGGAATACTTTGAATAAGAAGCATGGTAGTGTCTTCAATGGGGCGCATGACTGTTCGGGGCGCATGATTGTTCCGCCCATCTGTGATGAGGCGCATGTTCCTCTCAGTTTTAAATGCAAATGATAACGCTTCGAAATAAACAAAAAAGATTAATGATGATCTTTTTGGATTATTTGCAGTTATTATTTTACAGAACCCCAAGCGATGGCTGGCGTCACTCTTCATCGGTTTCCGCGTATGCCTAAGCCTATAGATAGGCGTCTGACGGAGAGAGAGAGTTCTTCTTCTCTTTGCTTTCTTCTTCTTTAGAGTTCTTCTTTCAGAAAACCCTAACTTCTTTTTACGAGATGGCTCTGAAAACTCCTCGTGGTGGTGCTGGCCGAGGACGAAGCAAAGGAAAAGAGCCTGCAGAGGCCAATGTTAATGATGTCCCCAGGATGCCCGTCGACGTTCGGCCGACGGTGATTGGTGGGTTTATCATTCTTTGCCGTACCTTTTTGTACTTGAGAAGAAAAATCTTTTTAGGACTCACATACGCTGACGCGCATGGACCTCGGGTCTTGATGATGTGCTGAAGCTTCTTGCTGACGCGCATGGACTTCGAGTCCTGATGATGCGCTAAAGCTTCTTGCTGATGCGCATGGACTTTGAGTCCTGATGATGCGCTGAAGCTTCTTGCTGACGCGCATAGACTTCGAGTCCTGAAAATGTGCTGAAGCTTCTTGCTGACGCACATGGACTTCGAGTCCTGATGATGTGCTGAAGCTTCTTTGCCCGAGTATATTCTGTTGCCAAGACGCTCCCCAGGGTGAATGCATCGAGTCGTCTTCGTATACACTCATGAAGGTGACTTTTTCATCGAAAAGTCAGAATCGCGGGCTCCCGACGCAGGCCGAAGGTGCCTGTTGCATCCAAAGATCGGGATGCTCGAGTCCCATCTCTGTTATGCTAGAAGAGCCGCAGATCAGAATTGTGGTGCTCTCCTCTTCCTTGGGCTTTGGAGAGCTCTTCCTCCAGCTAGAGTGGGGTTGATCGCCCACTCTTGTTATGCTCAAAACTGCTTTTTTAGCCGAAGCACTTGATCGAATCGAAGTGGAGCGCATATGCTGAGACTTCGTGATGCGCCTAACTGAGACACTGAAGAGACGCGCCTGACTGAGACGCTGAAGGGACGCACCTGGCTCATGATGCGCCTGGCATGGGGCACATGGCAGTTTGCTGTGCCTGGCTGTAGTCTTAGGATCTTTTTTTTTTTAGAAGTTCTCCTTTGTAAATTCTTTCTTTAGACATGTAATAGACTTTTAAACAAAATAAAAAAAATCTTCTTTTGATGTCTATACTTTTGCTGTCCTTTGTTGTGCCAAGTACTTCGTTTGAGCTTCCTGGCGCATGTTGTATTATGCGTATAGGAATTCTGGCCTGTAGATGTGCCTGAAATTCCATGCTTCTACAAGACCCCCTTCAAAGTTTTCAAAACTTTTGGTCAAGTTTTGGAATACTTTGAATAAGAAGCATGGTAGTGTCTTCAATGGGGCGCATGACTGTTCGGGGCGCATGATTGTTCCGCCCATCTGTGATGAGGCGCATGTTCCTCTCAGTTTTAAATGCAAATGATAACGCTTCGAAATAAACAAAAAAGATTAATGATGATCTTTTTGGATTATTTGCAGTTATTATTTTACAGAACCCCAAGCGATGGCTGGCGTCACTCTTCATCGGTTTCCGCGTATGCCTAAGCCTATAGATAGGCGTCTGACGGAGAGAGAGAGTTCTTCTTCTCTTTGCTTTCTTCTTCTTTAGAGTTCTTCTTTCAGAAAACCCTAACTTCTTTTTACGAGATGGCTCTGAAAACTCCTCGTGGTGGTGCTGGCCGAGGACGAAGCAAAGGAAAAGAGCCTGCAGAGGCCAATGTTAATGATGTCCCCAGGATGCCCGTCGACGTTCGGCCGACGGTGATTGGTGGGTTTATCATTCTTTGCCATACCTTTTTATACTTGAGAAGAAAAATCTTTTTAGGACTCACATACGCTGACGCGCATGGACCTCGGGTCTTGATGATGTGCTGAAGCTTCTTGCTGACGCGCATGGACTTCGAGTCCTGATGATGCGCTAAAGCTTCTTGCTGATGCGCATGGACTTTGAGTCCTGATGATGCGCTGAAGCTTCTTGCTGACGCGCATAGACTTCGAGTCCTGAAAATGTGCTGAAGCTTCTTGCTGACGCACATGGACTTCGAGTCCTGATGATGTGCTGAAGCTTCTTGCTGACGTGCATGGACTTCGAGTCCTAATGATGCGCTGAAGCTTCTTGCTGACGCTCATGGACTTCGAGTCCTGATGATGCGCTAAAGCTTCCTTTCAGATGCGCCTGAGCCCTGGTTCAGTGCGTGCGCTTCTGA
This sequence comes from Iris pallida, assembly GCA_029216955.1. Lineage (NCBI taxonomy): Eukaryota > Viridiplantae > Streptophyta > Magnoliopsida > Asparagales > Iridaceae > Iris > Iris pallida. Next base: position 3,381,994 of record JANAVB010011398.1, on the reverse strand, counting down.
TGAGAATAAGGCTCCAATTTTTTGGTTGCTTTAATATCTGAGTCTTTGTCATCTTTCCCTGATCGCCAGTTTCGATGATCGTCCCGCTTTTGAACGAAGTACTTCTGGATGATGCTCTTTGTCAGATGGGAGTTGATTATAACGAGGAGGTGATAAATCTTGCCCGAGCTGCCATCATGCTGGATCAGCCTCCCGAGAGAATAACCTAATTCGGGGAACAACAGTATGTGTTCCTCCAACGGATGATGGAGCGTGGCAGTTTATAATCTGCCGTTCCTGGTAATGAGACTTTCCTGAAGCCCGAGTTCCTTTTCGGGGATCGCCTTACTTCTCCCGAGGCAAAGGTGTTGAGGATCAAGGAAGATTGGTTCTTCTCAGCCAAAGGGGTGCACACGTTCATGAAGCAGCTCGAGCGTCAATGGCCTTTGACAGCTTTCTGTCGTCTTGCTTCCAAGAGGAGGATGACATGGGAGCTAACCCCGTCTCAGGAGGGGGCGGTGGCGGGCACCATCAGGATCGATGCTACCTCAAACCAGAGGGATATTTTGGTTACCACGTGGGCTGGGTCTTCTTTCACCTGGCGAACTCTACGTCCTGGGAGTATTTACAGTGACGTCCCTGCCGACACTTTTGGCTTTGGTACTTCGACTTTCGTGAATCGTATGCTGTCATCGAAGCGGTCATACCCGAAGGGTGAATTTTGAGCAGAGGTTTGGTGTCATTATGTATCCAAGTGGGACAAGTTGACACTCTGGGTTCTGACGAAGTTTCGAACCAAACTCGGGGAGATTGGGCAGACTGCCGCTATCCGTGCTACCGAGGCGGGCGTCGACATCAACAGGTATATGTTCCTTGCGCTCCTGGAGATGTTTAATACCCAGACCGGAACCTTCTTCACTCCGGTGGGGGAACTAGGACTTGCACTTCATGAAATGTATGAGGTGTCGAGGCTTCCTTGGGGATCAGAACCCTATGTGGAGTACTTCTCGACTAACGAGGAGTTCCAAGTCCTGGGGGACAAAGAAGAGGAGATGATGGCTGTCTTTAAAGAAGTGGCGAGTCATCATTATTATTTGCAAAAGAAGGATAAGGGCGGGGCGCAGCCCCATGTGACTGCTTGGAGGGATTATGTCTTTGAGCAAGACAAGGAGGATTCCTTTCAGTTCACGACTCCGCCAGCTCTCTCTAGTACTGCGGTGCTTTCTGAAATGAGCAGGCTAAATGAGAAGAGTCCCCAGGAAAACGAGGACCGGGAGTCGGACGAGCGTTCTTATAGCTGTTTCTGGCACCTCACTCATCGGATGTCGTCCAAAGCAGTGTTGGCTGCTTATCTGATGATCTGGCTCCGGGATTACGTCTTTTCAGGCGGGTCAGGCTCTGTGGAGAGGGTAACCTGGAACCTAATCCTGCCAGCTGTGAAGTTGGTTTTTGGCCATCCTTTGGCTCTACTCCCCGCGATGGCATGCAACATGCTGCGAGGTTTACGAGAATTTGCGGGCAACGTCGTTCATGAACGAGGTAAAAATGGTAATTTTTCCCGTGCCGAACTGCCGTTTCATTATCTGATGGGGTGGTTGATTTTGCACCATCCCAACTTGATGAGTTCGGGCCAGAAAGAAGACCAAAAGGCCGGAGATATATTCCTCCGCCGCTTCTACCAGAGGAAATGGCTGCATACGGGCGTTCCTGTTTGTAAGAAAGTTTTATCCTACCTTCAGGGATGGGAGATTACTAAAGTTGGTCCCATTTTTACCGGCTTTGAAGCAAATGAAGATTTAGCTGATTCGGGTGAAGATGCAACAACTCTGTCTCCGTGGGGATTCCGTTGGTTTCAAAGCATCCGGCCGTCCCATTTGGTGTACAGGATTAAAAACCAGTGTTACTTGGAGCCGTACTTGTCGAGCCGTTTCGCACGTCAGTTCGGCTACGCTCAGTTGATGTTGGGGAACCCCAGTACTAGCCTGGGGTATACTGGGAGTCTGCTGGACGGGGCACGAGCTTGGCATTGCTACAATGTCGGATGCATCGGAGCTCGCTTTACCATGCCAGTTTTGAATCCGCAGCCGCCAATTCTTTTCTCAGCCGCCAAATTTTATTGTACGATGAATACCGTATCCCCTGGATATGATAAGGAGACCAGTTTCATTGTCGGCACCTAATTAGAGGCAACTGGAAATATGTTGGCGAAGGCTCGATTGTACTGCCCACCAGAGGTTGGTTATCGAGATACCCCTGCCGTATCCTAGGAGGGTACTCAGGCAGAGCCCTCGGCTGATCGTCCGAAGAGACGTGCCGGCACAGAGGCCGGTTCTTCTGCGTCGAAGAGGTAGAGGAAAGTAATGTCACTGGTAGTATCAACAGTGTCAGCTCCTGTGGAGGTAAGGACGTCCCATATAGTCTAGTTAGTTCTACTATTTTTGTGACATATACTTTCTTTTTGTAGGAGCCGCTGAAAAGGAGACCCGAACTCCAAAATCGGGTGCTAGCAGACCAAAGTGGGTGGCGGGCTCATCTGATGAGCACATTCCGTCGATCGTGATGTCTCCCGTGGAGGAGAAACCGGATGATGTGACTTCTGTAGAGATACAAGCTGCCGTGGGGGCTTCTGGTATCGAAGTCCCAGCAGAAGCTGCGCTTCCGGATGAAGAAGAGGAATGGAGTTCGTCTTCTTCTGATGACGTTCTTCCAGAGGTCCCAGAGCCCACGGTAGGGGGCAACAGGCATGGTTGTATCAGAGGAGAGGGGTGATTTATATCTTCGTTATGATGAAGGGAGGTCGGCCACACCGTTGTCGAGCCTACCCCAGACCCAGCAGTGGAGGCCGAGCTGGCTGTCGCCCAGAAGGTACCGACAGACTCCATTCTCGCGGAGGATTTTGATAAAGGAGGCGCGACTCGTCTGCCTAGTCCGACTCTGGAGGAAATACCGAGTCAGAAAATAGGTGCTGATCCTGCTGCCTTATCGGAGGAGGAAGGACCTGTACTGGCTGCAGGTAGAACTCCAGACGTCGGTGGTCTTGAAAATGGTAAGGGTTTGCGGGTGCAAGAACCCTCTATTGTTCCTCCTACTTGGGGGACGATATCGACACCCCATTCGGCTCCTTCCGTCCTCTTGGCTCCTTGGACTAGCGGCGAAGTTCGAGTCCCCGACGGGGGAGGGTCCGCTGTTGTTGAGGTTCCAGCCTTGCAGATCGAGGTTGGTGCGTCTTCTTCAGGTCCGCCGTCCACAGTAGCTCCTCCAATTCCTGCTATGACGCCTCAAGTGTTGGCTGATGCAGATAAGTATGTGCAGTTTGCCTTTGAGGCAGTGTATAAAATACTGCATAAGGGCATATCGACAGTGCTGAATGCGAATAGAAGTTTTATGACGGCAAAAGCCATGGCGCTCCCTTACATTGGTCTGATCCGTTCCTACCGGGGCCATGGTCATATGGCCAAGATTTTGGAGGCGTCGGTGGCTGAGCTCGACCAGCATCTTTCTGAACTTCAGAGTATTCGACAAAATGACTTTTTTGCTCTGATAGAAGCAGAGAAGGAGAAATTAATAGCTGAAGTTGAGTTATCCTATCAGGCCACAGTGGACATCTAGGACCGCGAGGTGGCCGAAGCGGAGGCTACGGTGGAGAGACTGTCACAGTCCACGCAGGAGAAGGTGGAGCTACGGGCCTCATTAGATGCTAGTATAGCGGAGGTCACAGCCAAGATTCGCCTTCTTGAAGACCAGTAGGCCCAACTTTTGTTAGATGCTGAGCGAGCCCAGGCTGGGCATATATCATCCAAGGAGGAAGAAGCAGTTGTTACCCGCCATATTCTTTCTCTGACCTGCCAGCGGCAAGAGTTGGATGCTAAGCACGAGAATGATACTGCTCCTGAGGCTGTGGAAGTGATGCGTCAAGAAGCTGAACACCGAGTCTTGGCGACTGTAGGGACTCGGGCTGAAAACTTGAAGAATCAGATCGAAAAGCTTTCTGCCAATCCCAATGATGCTTAGGGATTGTAGTCTCTTTTTTTGTTATATTTTGGCAACTTTTGCTGGGGATGTAATCCTTTACTTTTAAATAAAAATAAAGAATTTTCTGGTATGTTTATCTTTGCTGTCATGAACTAGTAATTTGTGTGGACCTATTATCTTTTGCGCACCTTGGTTTTTAGGTACAGATAATAAGTTTGAGAGAACCGACATGTTTGCTCAGAGGTAGTGTGGACGTAGCAAATATGGGGTTCAAATGACAGAATATTCCTACTCAGAGGTGTTATGGACGTGGTAGGAGTGACTCTGGGGGGATACACGGAACTACTCAGAGGTAATATGGACATGAAAGTTCTGCGATCGATGTATGGCAACGCGGGGGTTGTCTGTACGGGATGTTTACTCAAAGGTAATGTGGACATGGTAAACATGATAAGTAGCACAATCCTATGTAGTGTAAGATTCTGCTTTGCAGGGTGTAGAGGAGCAACTCAGAGGTAACGTAGACGTGGTTGTTCTTCTACTGGAGATAGAATGCCACGGAACAACTGGATTCCGAAAGCATAAGATTTTGTGAAAGAGAGGTGTATGTGAGCTACGATGATTAGGTCCACTGATTCCCTTGCTAGGTAGAGATGGAAGTACATATTTGGAAGATGTCAAGAGTAGTACTTCTTTAGGAACTTGCCGTTGATTGGCATCATGAACAAGTCCCCGTTTGATCGGGCGAGGCGATATGCACCGTTTGAGTATACCGTCTCTATGATGAAAGGTCCCTCCCACTTGGGTTCAAACTTTTCTGGTGTCTTGTGAGTCAACACCATCGGCCTCCTGACTGCCAGGACCAAGTCGTCTACTTGGAAAGTCCTTTGCTTGACCTTTTTGTTGAAAGCCTGTGATATACGGGCTTGATAGAGTTCAATGCATCGCTGAGCTAGGAGATGTTTTTCGTTAAGTGCCTCCAATTCTTGCAGACGACGAAGCTGATTGTCCTCTTCTGTCAATTGGTTTGTGATTGCTATACGGAGTGAGGGTATATGGATCTCGAGAGGCAGTACCGCTTCGCTCCCATAGACTAAGGAGAATGGTGTGTTGCCCGTCGGAGTCCGTACCGTTGTATGGTAGGCCCAAAGGCATTCGTCGAGCTTTTTGTCCCAGTCGTGTTTGTTGGATGATACGAACTTTTTGAGTAGCCTGACGATAGTCTTGTTAAAAGCCTCGGCCAATCCGTTCGCTGCCGGATTGTAGGCGGTTGATGCCACGTTCTGAATACGATTCTTGTCACAGAATCTGCTGAAAACATGGCTGATGAACTGAGGACCATTGTCGTGGATAATCCTACAGAGTACCCCGAAACGGTAGATGACATAATGCTTGATGAAGTTGATCACCCTAGAGCTTTTCACTTCCGTCAGTGGAACTGCTTCTGCCCATTTGGAGAAGTAGTCGGTGATGGCTAGGATGAAGCGGTATCCCCTCGATGAAGTAGGGGTGATAGGTCCTACAATGTCCATGTCCCAAGCTTCAAAGGGCCAGGAGGCGACCGTAGGATGTAGTGGAACCGATGGTGTATGGATAAAGTCGGCGTAAAGCTGGCAAGCATGGCACTTTTTAGCATAGTCGATGGCGTCGGCTTCTATGGTTGGCCAGTAGTAACCCATACGTCGCAGTCGATCCTGCAACTTAGGTCCATGTTGATGAGCCTCGCAAGTCCCGTCATGAGCTTCCCGAAGGGCTTCGGCTGCTTCTTAGTTGGATAGACATCGAAGGAGAAGTCCTTCGTAGGAACGTTGGTACAGCGTTTTAGTAGCTGTATCATAATAAAACCGAAGGGAAAGCCTTCTGATCGAGACGGCTTCTTTCGGGTCTTATGGGAGAATTCCATAGACAACAAAGTCGATGAACGGGAACCTCCAGTCTTGGACATTAACACCTGCACTTGTCGTCATGGCATGGGCCATTTGTGTGCATAGATTGTTTTTAGGACAGACCAAGTCTCGTCCTACTACCGTGACGTAGTGTTGAGTCCCGAAGGGTACTGCTAATGAAGCTGCGAGGCCAGCCAGAGCGTCAGCCTCCAGGTTTTGTAGCCGAGGTACGTGTTTTATAAAGAACTTGGTGAAGGTTAAAATAATATTCAATGCAACTTCATGGTAAGGAACCAAATCTTCATGGCGAACTTCGTATTATCCTCGAATTCGATTAACGACGAGTTTTGAGTCGCCGTAAGCTTCTAGATGATCCACCCCCAGCTGTCGCGCCAGTTGGAGTCCCATGATGAGAGCGTTGTACTCGGCAATATTGTTAGAGTACGGCTTTGAAAGGGAGTAAGCACGCTGGATGACCAGCTGATCGGGGGAGACTAAGACCACCCCCACTCCGGCGATGATTTGGCCCTTGGGGCTTGTTCTCAAAGCGCCATCGAAAAACACCCGCCAGACGGAGCTTTCTTCGGTGACATTTGATTCTTGGACCTCATCCGGGATGTCTTTATAGAGTCTGGAGGACTCTGGGATGGGGTGCGCGGCTAAAAAGTCGGCTAGGGCATGACCCTTAACGACTTTTTGTGGAACAAATACCATGTTATAAGGTGTCAACAGGATTTCCCATGTAGCTAGTCGGGAGTTCAAAGATCCCGGCTTCGTCATGAGAACCCTGAATGGATTGACTCGGAAGATAACATGAATTGTCTGGCCCGAAACATAATGGCGAGTCTTCTGGATGGCGAACACCAAAACCAAACACTCCTTTTCGACGGGGTTGTACCGGTGTTCGGCCCCAATCAGTATCCTACTAAGGTAGTATATAGCTTGCTCGTAGCCTGCATCGTTGTTCTGAGCCAACAAAGCATCGAGAGAATGATCCATGGCACGGACGTAGAGGAGAAATGGTTTGCCTGGGACGGGTGCCACCAGGATTGGCTGGCTTGTCAGGTAAGCTTTGATATCGTCGAAAGCTTTCTGGCATTCTTCTGTCCAGACGTAGGAGACTCCCTTCTTCATGAGGTGGGTGAAGGGTTGACATTTTCCGAAAAGGTTTGCTATAAACCTTCGGATGTATGCAAGACGCCCTTACAGGCCTCGAAGTTCTCGGAGGTTCTTCGGAGGGTCCATGTCAAGGATGGCTTTGGTTTTCTCGGGATCGACATGAATGCCTTTGGCCGTGATAATGAAGCCCAAGAACTTTCTGCTAGAACCCCAAGGAAGGATTTAGCAGGGTTCACCTTGAGTTGATGCGCTCACATGAGATCGAAGACTGTCTTTAGGTCTTATAGGTGATCACCTTTGAGACGGCTCTTGACCGCGATATCATCAACATAGCATTCAACTATTTTGTGCAGATGTTGATGGAAGATGGTACTCATAGCTCGTCGGTACGTAGCACCAGCGTTCTTCAAGCCAAAGGGCACCACTGTGTAGTAGAAAACCCCCTTCGGTGTCCTGAATGACGTATGTTTTACGTCATCGGGGAACAGTTTGATCTGGTTGTAGCCCGAATACCCGTCTATAAAAGACTTGCGTTCGAAGCCACATGTATTGTCGATCATCACGTCAGTGATTGGAAGCAGGAATTCGTCTTTCGGGTAAGCAGTATTGAGATTGTTGACACAAAGTCACAGTCAACCAAATATTGACAACATTGACTAAATAATATCTGTAATAATTCAATACGACACACGGCGTCTGCATTAAGCTCAAGACAGACGACAGCTCAGCCTCCGCTTCTCTGTTTATTCGAGTCTGTATTTTACACTTTCTTTGTGTCTAGACTTATGTAATCTGAGTCATGCTGAGCTCTTGAAACTTAGACTATAGCCTACCCAAAAATCCCAAGCTCCACCAAACCAGAAATTGCCCAATGATCCCCTTTGAACCACTCTGTGCTCTGGAGACAGAGTTCGGGCCGAACTCTGCCTCCACATAGAGTTCGGGCCGAACTCTGTTCCCTAGAAATCAGGAACCCTAATTTTAGGGTTAGCTGGTTGCTAGTTGTCCAACGGCCAAATTTTTGAATTTTCCTACCCGAATTCTGGCCAAATTCTGCCTATAAAAACACTATAAATAGGGCATGAATTCTCTCATTTCAAATCATCCAATCTTCTCTTCTATTCTCTCTTATAGCTCAAATAAGCCATACCCTTCCCATCTACTAGCCACAAGCCTCCTAAGTCTCGAGTGCTCAGCATCTCTCAGTTAGGATTCTTGTGCAAGAGTTGAAGAAGTCACTTGGACAATTCCAAGCAAATCGCCACTGCGATCCTCTGTAAGAAGTTGACGTGCTCTTCTGAAGAAAAGGCACGGGTTGTAAACTACTATTTCACAAATAGTGGATTTAATCTTGAGCTAGAGTTCTCAGGCCTGGACTAGTCCTCCACGAGGGAAACCAGGTTAAAATCGCTGTATTTGCGTATGCTTTCTTGCTCTTCATTTACTTTCCGTATTTTACTCTGATTATTCATAGATCGTGAAAGAGTTATTTTTTAATCGGTTATTATATATATAAACTCTATTCACCCCCCTCTAGAGTTGCCAAACTGTTCTTCAATTGGTATCAGAGCTCTGTTCTCTTTACAAGGATTTACATCCTAGAGCTGATCCATGGCAACCACACAATCCTTGATTTTCAATCACGGTGAAGGACAGTCCACTCATAGGCCTCCCCTATTTGATGGAACTAACTACACGTATTGGAAAACAAGGATGAGTTTCTATCTCAAGTCTCTAGACTTTGACCTGTGGACAGTCGTCACTGACGGCTACAAAAAGCCCACCAGGATAGTTGTCAACGGTGATCTCATTGAAAAATCACATAACAAATATTCTGACGAAGAGAAGAAACAGGCAAGTCTAGACGCTAGAGCTATTAATGCTTTATTCTGTGCTATAGACAGGAATGAGTTTAACAGGGTATCCACATGCACCACATCCCACGAAGTATGGAAGCTTCTAGAAGTGACGCATGAAGGAACCACCCAAGTCAAGGAATCAAAAATCAGTCGTCTTACGCAAGAATACGAGGCATTCAAGATGAAGCCAAACGAGACGATCACACAGATGTTCACAAGATTCCTCGATATCATCAACCCCCTATCTTCACTTGGAAAGCAATATTCAAATCATGAGAAGATTCGCAAGTTGCTTAGGGGGCTACCAAAGATTTGGAACCCTAAGGTGACAGCTATCATAGAAGGGAACGATCTCACAACTATGTCAATGGAGACCTTGATGGGTAAGCTCATGACTCACGAGCTTGACCTCAAGGACTTCGAAGAGCCTGCTCCGAAGACTAAGGAGATCGCTCTCAAAGCTCATCGACGAAGGGCTGAACACGATGAGACCGAAGACGACAACTCGGATGACGAAGACCAAGCTCTCATGGTTCGCAACTTCAAGAAGTTCCTTCGCTTCAATAGAAGAAAGAAGGAACCACAAGAAGACGATGAAGAAGAGCCAACCTGCTATGGCTGCAAGAAGACTGGACACGTCCGAAAAGACTGTCCATTCTTGAAGAAGAGCAACTGCTATGAGAAGCCATACAAAAAGAACTCATCAAAGAAATATGCCAACACAAGCATTTGGCATGAAAGTGAAGCGAGTGACTCCGAGGAAGAAAAGGACTCTCCTCAAGATAAGGCAAATGTGTGCCTAATGGCAACTTCCAACAAGGTATCTAACGAAACTTTAGATGACTTCTCTTTTGATGAACTTGGCGATGCCTTCACTGATTTACTCGATGATCACAAAAAGGTCATCGGTAAATACAAACATGCCAAGGACAAAATCAAAAGTCTTGAAGATGAGATACAAAGAATTTCTTTACTTCTTGATAATGTTAGAAACACGTCACCCACTGGTGTTACAAATGAAGTATCTAAGCTTAAAATAAGCTTACATGATGCTGAAGCACGTATTGAGCAACAAACTCAAGAAATCACTACACTCAACACGTTGCTTGCTGAAGAAAAGAGTTGACACAAGATTTCCATGACTAAGATATATGGCTTAAATATTAAGGTTGATGAACTGCAAGCTGTTTCTAAGAGATTAGAAACCAAATTGGGTAAACAGGTTGTTCAACCTCAAACCCAATCACATGGGCACAACACCACTCATGCTAGTCAACCACGTCATCCTCATGCAGCACATAACCATGCTTTTATATACACAAATTTCCATAAACCACGTGCACGTAAGAATACACCTCATCATACTGCACAAAGACACAACCAACATCACTCTACATATAGAAATCATCATCATGCCATACCATATAGACAAAATCATCATGTTATGCCACATAGACAAAATCATCATACCATGCCACACCCACATGCCATGCCATATAGACAATATCAGCATGTCACACATCATAGACAATATCATCATACTATGCCACATAGACATCATCACCATGCCACTCATTCTATGCATAATCATCATCACCATGCTAACTCTGCACATCATGTCCATTCACATCCTGTTGCTTATAGATATTATTCTCATGCTCCCAGTATAAATAAAAATGCTATCTGTACCTACTGTGGATCACATGGACACATTTCACCACAATGTAGAGTTAGAAGACTGGTAGACAAAAAGATATATGCATGGTTTTCGAAAACTAACTTTTTAGGACCCTCAAGAACTCGGGTACCAAAGGTCACATCTACTCTTGATGTAGGTGGACCTTCCCTCCTCAACTGAAAGTAAGTGGATTCTTGATAGTGGATGCTCGCGACATATGACAGGAGACGCAAATCTTTTCGCATCACTATCGATGAAGAGAGAAGGATACGTATCCTTCGGTAACAATTTGAAAGGGCACATAATAGGTAATGGTATTATTGGTCATCCTCCTTCTCCTGTAATAAAGGATGTCTGCCTAGTGACCGAGTTAAAGCATAACCTGCTCAGCATTAGTCATCTTGCTGACCATGGATATGATATTAACTTTGGACAAAACAATTGCCTCATCTATGATAGGTCAACAGGAGACATTGTTTTTGAAGGGAAAAGAGAGGATAACATTTATATTTTCTATCTTTCTATAGATACTAACAATGCAGGTAGATGCTTATATGTCCACAAAGATGAACGGCTACTTTGGCACCAGCGTCTTGGTCATGCCAATATGGATACTATATCCAGGCTATCAACCAAGAAGCTAGTGAGAGGATTGCCCGACATCACATTCAAAAAGGACACGGTATGTGCCGAATGTGAATTAAACAAGGCAACCAAATCCTCATTTCATTCTATCAACTCTGTAAGTACTACTAGACCCCTGCAACTACTTCATATGGATTTATTTGGTCCTAGTAGAATAGCTAGTCTTGGTGGCAAGCTTTATGTATTTGTTATTGTTGATGATTTTTCAAGATTTACTTGGGTTTTCTTTCTCGCTAATAAGAGCGATGCTATTTCTGTTTTCAAAGTTTTTGTAAAGAAAGTTCAAAACGAAAAAGGCTACATGATTACTCGAATCCGAAGTGATCATGGAGGCGAATTCGTAAATTATGATTTTGAAAATTTTTGTAATGCAAATAGTTTTGATCATGAATTTTCTTGTCCAAGAACTCCTCAACAAAATGGTATTGTGGAGCGGAAGAATAGGACTCTCGACGATATGGCTAGAGTCATGTTGAATAAATTTTTACTTCCGAAATATTTCTGGGCAGAAGCTGTCAGTACAGCATGCCACATTTTGAATAGGGTGCTTATTCGTCCCATTACGAAGAAAACACCCTATGAGCTCTGGTTTGGGAGAACCCACAATGTTTCTTATTTTAAAGTTTTTGGATGTAGATGTTTTATCCTTAACACCAAAGACAACTTAGGCAAATTTGATGCCAAAGCTGACGATGGTATTTTTCTTGGTTATGCCGCCAAGAGTAAGGGATATAGAGTTTTTAATAAAAGCTCACTAATTGTGGAAGAGTCAACAAATGTGACTTTTGATGAAGATAACAGTGCAGTAAGTACTCTTGATGATGATGTTGAGCCATCAAATTCTACTCCAATGAATACTTCAACCGAAACTAATTCTCTGGAGGGTTTGCCTAAGAAATTTTCTTTCAAACCTTCTCATCCAGAAAATTTAGTGATAGGTGAAGTTTCACGTGGAGTAACTACCAGATCATCACTAAGAGACTCTATTGCTAGCACTGCCTTTATTTCACAAGTTGAGCCGAAAAATATTTCTGAAGCTTTTAATGATGAATTTTGGATTTCTGCTATGCAAGATGAACTCAACCAATTCGAGAGGAGCCAAGTGTGGGAACTAGTTCCTAGACCGGCCAATCACTCGATAATTGGTACTAAATGGGTGTTTAGAAACAAAGTGAATGAAGATGGTTCAGTCACATGTAACAAAGCTCGTCTAGTAGCTCAAGGATACAACCAAGAGGAAGGTATCGACTACGATGAGACGTATGCTCCTGTTGCTAGACTAGAATCCATTCGGATGCTTTGTGCATTTGCAAATTATCAAAATTTCAAATTATTTCAAATGGATGTGAAAAGTGCTTTCTTGAATGGTTTTATTAAGGAGGAAGTTTATGTGAAACAACCCCCTGGCTTTGAAAATTACAAATTTCCCGATCACGTGTTCAAGCTAAAGAAAGCGCTATATGGCCTCAAACAAGCCCCCATAGCTTGGTATGAAAGGCTAAGTAGCTTCTTGCTTGAGAAAGGTTTTTCAAAAGGGAAAATTGACACTACACTTTTTATAAAATCTTTTAAAGACACTATTCTATTAATTCAAATTTATGTTGATGATATCATTTTTGGTTCTACTGATGAAACCCTTTGTCAAGAATTTGCCAAGTGTATGCAGACAAAATTTGAGATGAGCATGATGGAAGAACTCAACTACTTTCTTGGTCTGCAAGTAAAACAAATGGCTAATGGAACTTTTATCTGTCAGTCGAAGTATATAAAGGACATGCTGAAGAAGTTCGATCTTGACAACGTCAAACCAATCAGCACTCCAATGGCTACTTCAACCAAACTAGAACCAGATGAGAGTGGCAAACCCGTTGATCAACGTAAGTATCGAGGTATGATAGGCAGCTTACTTTATTTAACTGCTAGTCGCCCCGATATCATGTTTAGTGTTTGCCTATGTGCTAGATATCAAGCAAATCCTAAGGAATCACACTTGACCGCTGTTAAGCGTATCTTTCGATACCTTAAGGGTACAGTTACAGTGGGCCTATGGTATCCTAAGTCAACATCGTTTGACCTCATTGGTTACTCTGATGCTGATTTTGTTGGATGCAAGGTCGGCCGTAAAAGTACAAGCGGCACTTGTCATTTATTAGGAAAGGCTTTAGTCTCTTGGTTTAGCAAGAAACAGAATTCTGTCACACTATCCACAACAGAAGCTGAATACATCGCAGCTAGGCGTTGTTGTGCACAAATTCTGTGGATGAAGCAAACCCTTGAAGACTATAATCTATCTTTCATGCACATTCCTATATTCTGTGACAATACTAGTGCTATTAACTTGTCTAAGAACCCTATCTGTCACTCACGCACAAAAGACATTGAAATTAGACACCACTTTTTACGTGATCATCAGCAAAATGGCACGATTAACTTAGAGTTTATTGACACTGATCATCAGCTAGCAGACTTTTTTACTAAGCCATTATCCGAAGAGCGCTTCAATTTCCTTTGTCGTGAACTTGGAATTTTAGATGAGGCTGTCATAAATTGAAACTCACCTGCGTAAATATCGATTATATTATGATTCTCATACGATGAACTTGCTATGGGTACAAGCCGAAAGGGCCCTTCTGACAACAAGGCGTAAAAGCCTAAGCGACATGGTGCACTAGTCCACAGGACTACCGCTAGCTGGGATCCGGCCCCTGCAGCTAACCCATGGCAAATTCAAACTATTGAATTATAATATATTTCCTTGTTTATTATATGGTTCGTTTTAATTTATTACTGCCTACTTAATATTTTCTAAGTTCATTCTGATATTAGTATACCTCACTATCTACTTGATTGATTCCATCAAGCTTTTATCATCATTTTTCAACACTTAACCATTTTTTTCTATCTTCTTGCCCATCTTTCTGTTCTGGAAGACTAATCACAGAGTTCGGGCCGAGTTCGGTCCTATTGTTCCAGTGTCGGGGACAGCCTCAGCCGTTTGATCATTCTAGATTGTACGGTCCAGATTCCCTCCGACCAAAGAAAACCCTCTCTTTATTTTCGGGTTTTCATCTCTCTCCTTCACTTTTACCACCACCTTCACCTCTCCAAACTTTTTCCTACAAACCCTAACCCTAGTTTTCTATCAAGAGTGCTCCATTGCTCATCAAAATCAAGGAGAAGGGCTCATTCCTCATTCTCTTTCACTGTTCCTTGTTGTTTTAAGGTATAACTCCTTCTCCCTTTCTATTTCAAAGTTCTCTATCTCTTGTAAATGGCTCCTCGCTTGTTTAACCGTGGGAAGAGAATTCGTCTCAAGGGAGCGTCCTCGTCGAATGCTCCTCCTCCCGTCAAGCAACCCTTTGAACAAATTCAACCACCTCATCCTTTGTTCAATACTTCTCGTCCACGTGATCCAAACACCTACGATGACCGACTTTTTATATCACTAGCCGCGTCCAATGCATGGTTTAGTGATTTTAGGTCACATCCAGTATTTGCGGGACACCCTATTGACTTCTCTTTTTTCTCTCACTATGATACACTTTTTCATGACCTACATCTTGACGAACTTGTTACTTCTACTTCGGTCATATATCGTAGTACAATTCAGATGTTTTACTGCAACCTGACTTTTGACGATACTCACATCTATTCACGTGTTGCGGGTATCGATATCTCCTTTGATTATTTTGACTTAGCCGAATATCTTGATCTTCAAGAGCCCAATTCTTAGGAAAAGCTTGTTGACGCTCGGTCGTTCCGCTTTCCCGACGGGATTTCCCTTGAAAGCTTCAAGGACGACTTATGTACTTCGTACACTCGTCCTCGCAAGCTTATGGCTAAATATCTAAATCCTTACTTCTTTAACCTTCATCGGATTTGTTTTCAATACCATTTTACCCAAGGCGGGTTCTACCGATGAAGTTACATACTTTGAAATCTCCGCTTTATATCATCTCCATTTTGGTGTTTCTTTCAATCTTCCACGAACCATGATGGACTGGATGATTAACTGCAGGAAGAAACCACGAGCCTTGGTTTATGCCTCATATCTTCCTATGATCTTTCGTGCATTCCATATACCTCTTCTTGCTTATCCTTTCTTGTCTGCTCCTGCTTTCCTGTCCAAGGCACGACATCTTCCGGCAGTCGTCGCCTCTCCTGAGACTTCTGAGCAGTCTGATGATGAGGAGCCTGACGCCCCTCCACTCGGTCAGGATGCACCACCTCCACCTGCCACTCTTGAGTCTATTCAGACTATGCTCTGGGATCGTTTTGCTCTTGAGGACGATCGCTGGACGCAGATGGATTATCGGACTACGCTGCAGATGAGTGCCCTCAGCAACTCGCTTTACGATATCCGGTATTCTATGTCTCGGCACCCCTCTATGCCCATTCCTATGGAGCGGGATCCTGGTCGCGCTGGATATCGCATTGACGACCCCTGGGTCATGCGGTACCTGGATCCGGATGCTGCTATCGTGGACCCTAGCCACTCTTTCACTGATCATTCAGACACTGCTGGGCCTTCTCGTGCTCCGTTATGGAGATTGGCTACTATCTGCTGCTTCTGCTGATGATGATCTTAGTTGATGCATTTTGATTTCTAGTTATTTAGTTCATTTTTGGATTTCTGTACTTGGATGTTCTAAAACTCTGGTTGTGTGTTTGACGTTTGGTTCTATGTGATGACATTTTATGCTTATCGTAGTTTTATATTTTATGCTAGTGACTTATTTTGATTATTCATATACTGTTTCTTCTCCGCTTGGTGTGGTTGCTTCACTATTAATTGTCTATACTGCCGTTTCTATGCTATTCATTCATCTGCAGTCTATATTGCTAAATGCCAAAAGGGGGAGAACTATGTATATTCTGGATATATTTGTTTCTTTCGTATATCTGTGCTTGTTTGTGCTTTTTGGAGATATTATTTATCAGGCCAACAGGTTCAATGCATTATTTACGGGGGAGCTATTGCTTCTAGCTCAGCACCGTTCACTGATTACGGGGGAGCTATTACTTCTAGCTCGGCATCGATTATGGGGGAGCTATATTGCTATAATCAACTGTGTCCAGGTATGAATGTTGAATATACATATATTATTTTGCCAATTATCAATATGGGGGAGATTGTTGACACAAAGTCACAGTCAACCAAATATTGACAACATTGACTAAATAATATCTGTAATAATTCAATACGACACATGACGTCTGCATTAAGCTCAAGACAGACGATAGCTCAGCCTCCGCTTCTCTGTTTATTCGAGTCTATATTTTACACTTTCTTTGTGTCTAGACTTATGTAATCTGAGTCATGCTGAGCTCTTGAAACTTAGACTATAGCCTACCCAAAAATCCCAAGCTCCACCAAACCAGAAATTGCCCAATGATCCCTTTTGAACCACTCTGTGCTCTGGAGACAGAGTTTGGGCCGAACTCTGCCTCCACACAGAGTTCGGGCCGAACTCTGTCCCCTAGAAATCAGGAACCCTAATTTTAGGGTTAGCTGGTTGCTAGTTGTCCAACGACCAAATTTTTGAATTTTCCTACCCGAATTCTGGCCGAATTCTGCCTATAAAAATACTATAAATAGGGCATGAATTCTCTCATTTCAAATCATCCAATCTTCTCTTCTCTTCTCTTTTATAGCTCAAATAAGCCATACCCTTCCCATCTACTAGACACAAGCCTCCTAAGTCTCGAGTGCTCAGCATCTCTCAGTTAGGATTCTTGTGCAAGAGTTGAAGAAGTCACTTGGACAATTCCAAGCAAATCGCCACTGCGATCCTCTGTAAGAAGTTGACGTGCTCTTCTGAAGAAAAGGCACGGGTTGTAAACTACTATTTCACAAATAGTAGATTTAATCCTGAGCTAGAGTTCTCAGGCCTGGACTAGTCCTCTTCATTTATTTTCCGTATTTTACTCTGATTATTCATAGATCGTAAAAGAGTTATTTTTTAATCGGTTATTTTATATATAAACTCTATTCACCCCCCTCTAGAGTTGCCAAACTGTTCTTCAGAGATCTCTGAAGTCGATGCAGACTCATGGGAGGCAGCATCTGAGGCGGTTTCCCTTTTAGTCGAATTTTCAGAGGAGCATCGGGAATCATCTCTGTCTCCATGTCTGTCTCTGCCACTATTTCTGCTTCGTCATCAGCATCATTGGCTTCCCCTTCATCGAGCGACTTATATAAGCTAGCATCGGTGAAGTAGGCTTCGACCCCCTAGAAAGGGTCAATATCCATGAACTCTGTCCGGATGATGTCGTTAGTGGACACATACTTCATACATTGGTGGAGTGTAGATGGCACCACCATGTACTCATGCAGTCATGGGCGACTCAGTAGGAGGTTGTAGTTGACGTCGGCGTCCATGACATAGCATGTCACTTCGGTTCGGAGATTACCGATATGACATTTTAGTCGAATTTTGTCCAGCGGTTCACTTTTGCTGGCATTGAAACTGCTAATTGTAGTGTTGGAAGGTGCCAGACGGTACATCGGGATCCCCAGTGTTGAGAGCAGAGTCCTAGGGAAGATGCTGAGGGAAGACCCTGGATCAATCTAAATTCGCTTCACCTTGACGGAACCCACATACCCCGTGTAATACAGTGGCCTGTTGTGCCGGTTGTGCTTAAGTAACATGTCTTGTTGGGTAAAGGTTATGTTGGGGATGACCTCATCCGCATAATGGCAGTGCGCATATGTGGTCGAGATATCCTCAGGCTGCTTGACCTGACTGATGAAGGACTCAACATCCTTCAAGGCTTCACAGAGAGTTCGCGGGTGTCTTTGGAAATACGAAGAAGCTTAAACAGAGATAAGCAGGTAGGAGTACCGGCAAGTTGTGCCAGTATGTCAAAGTTATGGGGCTTGGCTTGCCCTGAAGCATTTTTCTTTCGCAAAGGCTTGTCGAAATGGGCCTCTACGTGCTTTTATTTATTGGCTGCTGGAGGTCTGGATGGGCCCTCTTCCTGGGCAGCAGGGGCAGTGCAGGGAGGCACCACCTCGACGACAACTTCGTCAGGTTGGGCGTTCTGTTGCGAACGTGTTTGTACATGAAGTGCCTCTTCCGCGGAGGAAGAGACCATGCGGCAAGACTTGATCTTCTTGCCCTTGGTTTTGGAGGCAGAGCGTACCCCCGGTTGAGTAACTTCAGAGACGAGATCTGGGTGAACTCATAATATCTCTCTCCGAGATGTGGTGAGTGGGATGAGTCCACTCACGTTGTCACGAGTAGGTGGTAGGTTAACCACCTCTATTGCCGCCTTTGGGATGGGGACGACGCCATCTTGTGCTGTGGTTGGCGGCAAGGTACCAAATTGGAGCGACACCAGGTTGGCCGAGACAGTCTTCTCCTCGTAATCGATGGAGATGACATTTGCATTGATCATGCGCTGGATATAATTCTTGAGGACGTAGCAGTCCTGAGTCGAATGTCCGACAAACCTATGGTAGTGACAGTATCTCAGATTTTCAACTCTTTTCACCTCGTCAGGACGCTTCGGATCCGGTAATTTGATCTTATTACCCTGCTTCAACATCTCAAAGAGTTACAAGGTGTCTTTATCATTGAAAGAATAGACCTCCTTTGGTCTCAGTGCAAGCAGAGGCTTCTGAGTAGGCGCTTGTGCGCCTTTAGAGGCATTAACAGTCAATGCCTGCTTCCCCTTCGTCTCGTGTCCAGGGTTGCTGGTAGCAGGTCGTTTCCTCTTGTCTTCAAAGGCAGGGAAACTAACTCCCAGAAGGCCAACATTGCATGCCTTCTTTTTAGCTGCTTCGACTTCAATAATCAACGAACTCCAGTCGGGAGGAGGAGTGGAGTTGAGCCAGAACTTAACCGCCGGCAGCATGTTCATGCTGCAGGAGGAGAGGAGTGCATGTTCTGGCATACCCGGGGCAGTCTAAAGCAGGCTTGTCGGAATCGTTCGATTAATGCTCGAACTGTCTCTTTTTTCTTTTGACATACCTCTATGAGGGACGCCATTGTCATGTCTTTCCCTCTGTTATAAAAATGATCGAGGAAGAGGCATGTCAGTTCATCAAAGGAGGATATGGAGCTGTCAGGGAGACTGCAGTACCAGTCGTAGGCCGCTCCTTTTAATGCCCCGGCAAACAGGCTGATGAGTAGTACATCTTCCTTCGGGAGATGTCTCATTTGCGACTGGAAGTACGTCAGATACCGGTATGGAGAGTCCTTCCTATCGTATGGCATCAACGTTTGTGGTTTATACTTGGGAGGATAGACCACTTTGTTCCATTCGAGGGGGTATGGTTGCGGGATCCCCATCTTCTGGCGCTCCTCCTGTCTGTTCTTTGACTCGAAGCGTTCACGCAGGTCTCTGATCATCTCAACCCCGTCTTTCATGGAGCTAGGAGGCGGAGAAGGCGGTACAGTCTGGAGTTGTACATTTGAAGGTTCCGATACCCAAGGTGCTTTGCGACAATCGGTATTCAAGGATGCCTGTTGAAGGGGCACACTTGATTCCCCATTGGCTCCTGGGTCCGGATTGGTGGAAGGTGCTCTGGCCAAAGCTGACCGTATCTCAAATACTGCTTGAGTTAGTATTTGCATGGAGGCAGAGAAGGTTTTGAGTCCTCCATCCAAAGTATCCATGCGCTGAACGAGGTCTGCTGGTGGAGCATCTGACTCTGTATCACCACCTCCCGTTATGTATACTGTCATGACGTGATTGGAAGTGGATGGATCGGTTGAAGCTTCACCCTCAGCCTCGCTCTCTTATAGAAGAGGAGTTTCTCCTGGAGCTTCATCCTGGCTACCCCCAGCTATGCTCTGGAGGATATCTTCGTCTTCGCGATGAAGATCAACAAGGGCTTGACTACCCACAGCTATGTTCTGGAGGATATCTTCGTCTTCAGGATGAAGATCAACAAGGGCTTGACTACCCCTAGTTTCCTCTGAGATCTTCTTTCTCCTCCGGGTGCCTTCAAATACTCCTGAGGATGGGACAGTCGTCTTGGTTTTCCTCGGCTGGCTCTTGGATGCGGACGAGGTCGAGGAGTTGCCAGTCGCCTTTCGGATTGACGAGGAGTTAGAGATTACGTTGCAAGAAGCAACCTTTAGTTCTGGCTCCTCTTCAATCGACACCTTCTTCTCGAGGTGACATTGGAGGGGTGTTGATGATTGCAGTCGCTGGAACACAGACTGCCTATGTGGTGGGACTGCTGTCTTACAACAACAGTTGATGGTGACCACAGCACAGGTGTGCCCTGTGATGGGCACATTGTGCTTGTCAGTCGACTCTCGTGATCGGCATTTGTGAATGATCATATTACACAAATCGTTAGGGGAGAGTGCCACCTTCACACCCCCGTCAGACGCATGGCAAGGCCAAGCGCCGGGGTGGTCAAATGAATGTTGCACCCCCTGATCCAGCGTATAAGGCGTGCCCAGATCAATAGTGGGGGAACCACATTTATAGTGACTTGAACCAGCCTCAGACGCACAACCAATGTAGGCACGGGGGTTCAAGACCACAGAATTTGCCTTGCACGACTTGGTTGTGAACGCAGCAGATACGCCCAAGTGAGACAAGGACTTTGAGGGTCGGCTCGTTTCTGGCGCAGAATCACCCGAGTCAACTTTGTAAAGCTTACCATCAGCAGCGTGCATGATTGTGAGCACATGCTTCTGGTTTTTCGTTGGCATAGCACGTTTGAGGCGCATGGCCCGTGCCGCCTTGGACTTCTTCGTACCAGCCCGCTGGGGTGCATAGTACTCAGAGTCCAAATTATCTTCCCCATGACAGCGAATGAGTCTGTCAAAGACAGAGGCCTTCTGCAGAACACCAGAGTTCATGCGCAGGGTATTAGATGCGCCCCTCCTCCGTCGGTGAATCTTTCTTGACTGAGAAAGAGATGGTTGGGGAATGTGGTCAGCACCACGTTTTCTTGAGAGATGCGCTGCACCCGTGGGCACATCCTGTCTGCTGAGGGCGTCAGCGAGAAGGGTTGGCTGCATCGGCACATCCCCTTCAGTGATGGTGCTAGGGGTCTCCACCTTGTGCACCCAGGCTTGGCGAGTCTTCTTCGGCTTCGGCCACCGCTTCGAAGGACTTGTGCTGCCTTCAGAGATGAACTCCTCATATGCCTATTGATTGAGGCGTATGACTAGTGTCTTGTGGGAGGAGCCCACCTTCACGTCGTTAGATTATGACACAACTTTCTCATCGGAGGAAAAAGAGTTCCCCAGCAGAGTCGCCAGCTTGTTTGCCATTAAAATCATTGAATTACAATTTCAATTACAAACAGAACAGTGTTACAATGTAGGACTTAGATGTAGTCCTAGGAGTACACTTTTGTTTTTATCTAGGTCCTGTGTCGATGGAGCGAGTGGTAATGCGTTGACTCCGTTGACGACCTGATGACGGTTTTCGGTTCTATGAAGGTCTGGGTTGCTCTGGATGCCGGAGCTTGTAGAGAAGAAGAAGACGTTGAGTGTCTCTTCCGATCTCTAAGAGTAGACGTACGTCTCTGTAACTCTGATGATCTGGTTACTTCTGTCTTTGACGGTGTGTCTCTGTATATGTCTGTCTGTGTCTGGAAGAAGGAAATGATCCCCCTATTTATAAACAGCAGGTTGGGCTGCTCATGCGCACATATGTAGGATGCGCCTGTATATAGGAACACCACGTGGCTGATGCTGGCTGGGGCACATGATTGATGCGCCCTGATTCGGGGATTGAATCCTTCCTATTGCGCCTGTGGTGATGCGGAAGAGCTGACACATGGCGGTGGAGAGGATCTTTCAGTTGCTGAGATCTTGGGTGATTAGCACCCCTTCATAGGCTAAACTGAGTCAAAGGACACGTGACGTATGTCCGTAGCTTAAAGATCTCAGATTTGGTGGAGAGTGATCTGACAGAATACGCCTAGGATCGGGCGCATGAGAAGACTTTGACTCGTAACCTTCATGAGTCATGAACCAGTCCGGGCGCATGGTTTTTGAGGCACATGTAAATCTTCGAGCGCATGACTGCGGAGGCGCATATGAGTGGTTGATCAGCTGCGTGGCTTGTAACTGTCAGAGGAGAGTAATGATGATGCTGACGTCTGCGACCCTTTATTTTTTGTAGAAAGCTATCGACTGTTCAGTCCTCGGGAGACATACTGCCAACTCTGTCACTTTCGTATTAATTGTTTGGTTGGTGACGAGCCAAAGTGGACGCATCAATTTGTACCCCACTAGGCGCATAGGTCCGTGTTCACCAGGACATATGGATCTGTACTTTATTGGGCGCATCCATACGGGGCGCTTGGTGCTGATGGCGCATCCTTATTGGTCTGTCTGTTGAGTTCTTCGGGTCATTTAATGACTCTCTGATTTAGCTGAATTCGAAGAGGCAAATTCATCATCGTAAATGCAAGTTCATTGTACTAACTTCGGGAAGGTTGCCACTTGGTGCATGGGTTTGATTTGCCTTGGCTTATAAATAGCAACAATTTGAGAGAGTTTTGTTGTCTCTCCCTTGACTTCTCGATGAAGATGAACTTCTTTGCCCAAGTACATTCTGTTGCCAAGACGCTCCCCAGGGTGAAGATGCGTCGAGTCGTCTTCGTATGTACTCATGAAGGTGACTGTTACATCCAAAAGTCGGGATCGCGGGCTTCCGATGTAGGCCGAAGGTGCCTGTTGTATTCAAAGATCGGGATGCTCGAGTCCCGTCTCCGTTATGCTGAAAGAGCCACAGATCGGAATTGCGGTGCTCTCCTCGTCCTTGGGCTTTGGAGAGCTCTTCCTCCAGCTAGAGCAGGGTTGAACGCCCACTCTTGTTATGCTCAAAGCTGCTTCTTTAGCCGAATCACTTGATTAGATCGAGTGGAGCGCATATGCTGAGGCTTCGTGATGCGCCTAACTGAGACGCTGAAGATACGCGCCTGACTGATGATGCGCCTGGCATGGGGCGTATGGAAGTTTGCTGCGCCTGGCTGTAGTCTTAGGATCCTTCTTTTTGTAGAAGTTCTCCTTTGTAAAGTCGTTCTTTAGACATGTAATAGACTTTTAAACGAAATAAAAAATCTACTTTTGATGTCTATACTTTTGCTGTCCTTTGCTGTGCCAAGTACTTCGTTTGAGCTCTCTGGCGCATGTTGTGTTAAGCGCATAGGAATTCTTGCCTGTAGATGCACCTGAAATTCCAAGCTTCTACAGAGCCCTCCAGTCTTCACTTGTATTGCAAATCTCGACTGAATTGCTGGATTCAAGATGCAAATTATTCTAGATGCAAAATAATTCCCTGTTAGTGATGACGATCATCTATTGTCGTTTCACAGGAATCGCTAATACTTTTGCTAGGTTAGCGAGTGTATTAACTTCTGTATTGCATGCTCGATGTACATGTCCAATAAAGAAACCTTTGAATGATGTAGCCTATTTGACTGTTGCTTCATGGTATGGAATGAGATCTTGATGCCGAACTTCATACGTGCCTCTAACCTGATTGATAATTAGTTTAGAGTCTCCGTATACATGAAGATATTCGATATCCAACTGTTTAGCCAATTGGAGACCAATGAGTAGAGCATTATATTCAGCCATTATTAAAGCATGGCTTGTCCAGGGAATAGGCTCTTTGAATGGCCAGTTGTCACGCCTCTGTTCCAGAATAGTGGAGAGAGGGGCACAGACACAACTAGCCACGTACATTGAAGTACAACCTACCTCGCAATACGGTCACGGCTGTCTAGATGCATGAGAGTTTATCTACAATCCAACAGTCTCTTGTGGTCAAGAACAAGCCTAGTGTCTCAATCTCAAGCAAGCAAATAAATGTTACAAGATATTAGATCATCAAACATACAAGGTAAGGCGTCCCAAATATTACATATTCAGATGATCATGAAGCTAGTCACAAAAAATGCGAAGACTAGCTAGAGTTGTCATACATGATCAACCCTAGGATTTGTCAATCACATTACATCCTTTAGGTAGACAGGAATAAAGTTTCAATACGAGCTAACACATGCTCGGCGGTTAAATGCCTCAAAAGAATAATTTACAATAGAGCGGGAGAGCAAAATAAGAAAACTTACTCGTTGTCAGGATTACGTCTGGTGTTCACCATCTGGCTGGAAGGCCGGTAGATCCTCGGGTGCTTCTTCGAAATCTGGCCATACAAAACCAGCTGGGTTAGACCCCAGAAAGAGCAAGTGCCACATGGGAGGCTCCACTTAGGAACTAAAACCAGCATAAACGGAATAGAAGAACTGATAAAAGAACATAATTAAATAACACAAAAGACATGCTTTAAAGAATATACTAGCTTGTATTAAGAAAACAAGAGGTGGAATGTAATTCCCATGTTAATCATAAGACAATCATTCAGGCACGGCCAATCAAGTCCTACGGTTTGCTATCATTAGCTAACTAGGGTTGTCACAGGCCTAGTTACTAACAAGATGCAATGAGATGTTCCTGCAGTCACAAGTTCTGCAGACTATCCAGGTTATCCAGGCATGGTTACAAGAGTTACCAAGATTACTGGTGTACTTTAGTACTCATGATTCAAGAAGTGCAACACATGACAGTGTGTTGGAAATGTGCCCTACTCGTCGGCAGGCTTCAATTCCACAGGTGTGGTCGGAAGAATAGGACCGCCTGTAACTGGAAAATCTCTCTATATGATCTACTTTATCAATCTAGTCATTAACCTAGTCAGATTCATTATGAATCCCTGACCGTAGTAACCAGGAATCCATATCCTAGACATGATGCAAGATAAAACAGGTAGCTTGTACAAGTAAAATCAACTACAGAGTCAACACAAGAGTTACACTAGCAAGACAGGAATAGCTGTCACAACAGCAATCTTGATTATAGATGTCATGTCGGGTTTACTTGTCATGTCAAGAGTACTTGTCAAGAGTGGGCCACGATGGGCCACTATCAAGATTATTAAGATAGGTTCATATTATCATGCTCAAGTTACAAATTCAAGATCATCAAGTGGTCAAGTCGGGTCATCGCAATTTAGGCCAAGTACATAAACGTACAAGAAAGATCAAAGACATTTATGGGTGATTTGATACTATCAATTACATATGAACTCTAATTTAAGTGAGATAGGAAGATTCTTGAAGCCATGACAAAGATCTACAACTTTCATATTTTGAGTTTTTTCAAGCTTCTAGCTACAAAACAACTCAAACGGAAAAAACAATCATTTAGGGTGATTCGCGCACAGGTGCGCTGCGCGCGTGGGCAAAACTGCCGATGGCGTACGATGCATGCATGCATTGTGCGCGGTCTGTGCACTGTGTGCAGATAAAACTGTCTACGACGCAAGGTGCACGCAAGCACGACGTATGACGTGCGGCCAACGAATCGTGCGGGCGAGCGGCAAGCGAAACGTGCAGCGCGCGGGTGCACGGCGCTCATGGCGCGGAGGCATGGGGTACGACAAAAAATTGCGCGGGAGCACAGCACGCGAAATACGTAGCGCACGGGTGTACATCGCGCATGGCACGGATGCACGGCGCAGATGCACGGCGTACGGGCGCACGGCAAAAAATCACGCGGGCGCTCGACAATCGAAACGCACAGCGTGCGGCTGCACGGCGGCCATGGTGCGGAGGTACAGCGTGCTGGCACGCAACACG
Organism: Iris pallida; assembly: GCA_029216955.1. Taxonomy (NCBI): domain Eukaryota; kingdom Viridiplantae; phylum Streptophyta; class Magnoliopsida; order Asparagales; family Iridaceae; genus Iris; species Iris pallida. The sequence goes on along the minus strand of JANAVB010011398.1, from coordinate 3,356,230 downwards.
CAAAATGTGCAGCGCACGGGTGGACGGTGCGCATGGCACGGAGGTACGGCGCGCGGACACGCACGGCACTGTTCATCGTCCCGACAGCACCGGAGATGTGTCGGAACCCATGAACACAAAAATGCCATTACTTCTTCATACGAAGTGGAAATTAAGCGGTTCAAAAGGCAAAATTGGGTAGAATTGAATTCCCTACAACATCGAACCATTAGTTTTCAAAAATAACAAGGTTTAAGATATCAAAACCAAGAAGAACCAAGAAAACTACAACTTAGATCTATAAAAATTTAACCATCAAAACCAAAATCTCCAAGTTCTAAAGAGGCTTAGAATCAAGCAATGAAGACAATAGAATAATAAATTTTGAGATCCACCATGAAGCAAGTTGTACTTGCCTAGGGCTTGGTAGGTGGGAGGAGTAATGAAGAAGATGAAGAATAGTTAATGAGAAATAATGAGAGAAGAGAGATGAGGTTGGTTTATATACCAACCTATCCATCTCAACCCAACCAAAACAAACCAAGCCACGCCAAGCCAAGCCGAACCGAACCAAGGGCAAATCAAACCAAGACTAGACTAAACAAGACAAGTTAAAATATTGGTCACCTAACAAACGTTAAAATTCCGTATACGTATACTAAAAATACGTATAACGAAAAATGAGAGTGACACTAGTCCTTCGAGATATACAATAATGATTCTAACTCCAGCGACGATAGCGCCTTTGGGGCCGATTCGGGATGCACCATCAAAGAATAGACGCCAAGCAAGGATTTCTTCTGAAATCATGTTAGATTCCAGAGTTTCATCCGAAATTTCATCATAGAGTTTAGATGTTTCAGAAATTGGATAAGCCGGCAAGAAATCAGCCAGGGCTTGCCCCTTAACTGATTTTTGTGGGACATAGACCATATCATATTATGCTAGCAATATAGCCCATGTAGCGAGTCTCGAATTTAGTGTACTGGGCTTCTTCATTAAGACTCGGAGGGAGTTGACACGGGAGATGAAATGAATGGTTTGGCCTATGATATAGTGCCGTATTTTCTGGATGGCGAATATCAAGGCTTGTAAACCCCCATAATTTATAACTGATTTTTTATAAATTAAATTAATTTTTGTTACATATTTTATTAGTTATGGATTTATTTACTATTAAGTTATTAGTATAATTAAAGTATGTGTGTATATATACATTATTATATGTGTGCAAGTTAATATTTCTATTAAATAAAGTGTATAATAAATTCTAGAATTTTTAGGAAATTATTGGTAAATTTTTAGGAGTTTAATTGCTTGCTTAAATTATATATATATATATATATATATATATATATATATATATAATGTTATTGTTATAAAAAAACAAAGGGGGGTGGGCCCGACCCCACACCCCCATGAAGAACATGCTGCGCTGCTAGGAGTCTAGCCGAGCCCCAAAGGGGGTGGGCCCGACCCCACACCCCACCTAACATTAGCATAGCAACAACTGCTGCTATGGTGAAACCGACCGCACACCCCTATAGCCGAGAGCAGAGGCCACATATTTGAGTTCTACTCGAAATAGGATTTAGCGGCCAGCAGTATATATTTGCATCATTCAAAGTCGAACCCTAACCCCCTCTCATCGTCCAAATACTTCTCGACCCCAAGCCGCCAATCTTCCTCCACACCCCGCGTTCACCGTCGGCCGCCTACTCGCTGTCGACGACGTCGAGATCGCTCGGAGTCGACAGTTAAACAGAGAATACTCTGTTTTCGAAGAACTCAGGTACCCGTTTTTAACTCCAAATATTTTTGATTCTATCCAATGAAAATTCAATCTATCGAATGCTGTGTGTAGACAACATAACCCTCTCAAAACCCTTTTTGGTAGAATCGAGCGAAACCCCATATATCGTTCGGTATTCGAGCCCAAACTTCCCGAAAAACTGTCGAAACAGATCAGTTTCAGGACAGTCCCAAACCCATATTTGGAAGCCAAATTTTTGGCGATCCCTCGACTGTTTTGTAAAACTAATTAAACATGTTTGAAGACAACATAACCACAATGGAAACGTAACTGGTAGATCGGTATTTAGATTTCTGTGCAAGAATTTAATTCGTGTTAAACTTGGGTGAAAAACTGTTTTTGAAATAATAAAATTCTGAAATTTTCTCCGATACGACGTACCCCCCGACAAATAGGGCGACGTGGTCGCACGCTATACGCATTGAAGGGCGCGTATGGACGTTGCGAATGTGTGGGAACTGACGGAACTCAGTTTCGTCGCGTGTGCGCGACGAAATCAACGCGTATCCGTCGAGATACCCCCGTATCGGCGTTTTGCAAACTTGCCCATAACTTTGTGTACAGTCGTCAAATCGAGACGAAACTTGCGTCAACAGGTCCGGATCGAAATTTTGGTCCTGTATGTCAAGTTTGGTTCAATTCAGAGAAGGTCGAATCGGAACCCATTTTTGGCGGGCCCGCGACCCACTCAAATGGGCAATTTTGTACACGGCTCCTCAGAATCCAAAACTGGACATACCGTTGAGTTCCTCTCCTCAAACTGAAACCATAGACATGTAGTTTGATGACTTTAGAGACCGTAGACTTTGGTACGCGTTTCGGTGCAAAGCGGGTCCAACGACGGACATCGTTTTGACCCAAAATTATAATTTTGCCCCAATTTTAGAATTTAACTTTTGGACAGGCGTTTCCTAGGTATATCTTATTCACCGAGATCATTTTTGATGTTTGTTTCAGTGTTTGGAGTCATCTGTGGTTTGTGAGTTTTGGTGCTGACACTTGCTACTCTTGGACTTGCCACTTTGCACCACCAGGCAAGATGCCTTGCCACCTTACTCTGTGATTATTATATTTCTTATTTTTGGTTGTTATTTTTAGCATTTATTTCGTGATATTTAAACTGTACATCCAAGTCACACTTGGGTGCAAGCGACTCTATCTGTCGTTCTTCTTGCTTTATTTATTCTCTTGCATTGACTTAGTTTATTGACCACCCATTGATGTTGAGATATTGGTATATCTCATACGGCCTTGACACTTGTTGTATCACGTGATGTGAGTCACATGTAGGACACATTTCCGCGTAGTCGGCTGGCCACCGATACGTATGGAGCGTGCGACGGATAGGGGTAACTGCCAATTGAATTGCATGCTAGAAGACTTGGCGGTTACTAGAGGTACATGTCAGTCATGGAGATGATGATACTAGGCATTGGGTGGGGAGAACATTACCTGACGTATGGACTTCGATTGCACTTCATTTGTAATCCGGAAGCTCCGCTGGAGATACGGGTATGAGACTCTCAGGTTGGCCACTGTCGTTTTTCAACGACATGCTCTTGGTCACTGGTGCCCAAGAGGGGACTATACCGGATCCTATATTTAGCCAGGGCTCATGCGTTGAAGGAATGTATCTCAACTGCATGTTCACAGTAGAATGGTCAGGAACCCGGTTGCATGCATACCTTTCTTTTTTATTATGTTATCACAGTTTATATGGCATAGTATTTTCTTGTATCTTGCTATGTCCCCTGAGGACCTGGTTATCTCTCCAGGTTTAGACGATTTTCCACAGGAGTACGGAGCGGCATTGGAGCTATCTTATATTGACGACGAGGCAGTGCCTTATGACTTCTAGTCTATTTCTTATATGAGACAGTTGTAGACATTATTTTACACCTATTTTTCTTTCTATTTTGCGGAGGTCGAACTCCGATATTGTGAGACTATTTTTCATAGCTGTTTGGAGTGAGTATGTTCACCCGGCTATCTTTTGATACTCTTATTTATTTATTTGGACTTCATTATCTTCTGTGTTTAGCTGTGATGAGATTAGATATGTTATTCTGGCTTGTGATTATTTATTTACAGCTTATGTGCATATGCGAGGATTCTATATATTGGAGTATTCTTCGTATATGTGCAGCTGGCATGTTCACGTACTTGGTCCTATGTATTTTGGGACTGGGGCGTTACATGTTTTTTCGATGGCCCATGCAGGGCTATCTAATATTGTTGGGTTACATGACTGTGCCCAACAAGCATGCATATAGAAATAGGAATATCTCATCCAGAACTACTACTATCTCTTGACTTCCAATCTTTTTGAAACTTCCTTGATTATTCGATTTACTTCATATCTAATCTTTCCTAATATCAACTTATCTTTCTCGTGCCAACAGTATGAATCTACGAAGCGGACGCACTTCTGCCATGGCCCTCACATCTGGTGAAGAGATTACTTCGGAGGGACAGAATCCTCCCATGACTCCAGCGACACCTTACCAGCCAGGACTGTCGCAGCCTACTACAACACCGACGGCGGAGTACCCAGAGGTCGCAGCACCCCCAGGCAGCCAGGCAGGACAGACTACTACCATGCCACCAAGAGAGAATATACCACTGCCTTCTCCACCACCATTCCCTCAGCAGTTTCCTCCACAGTCGAGACCTCAGATGCCTCTACCACCGACTGATGGGAGCCCTACTACTCATTTTATGTATGCCATGATACAGGATCAGTGGCAGCAGACTGTGCTGAAGAGACAGACGATGATGGCAGCTATGGCTAGACCTCCACTACCACCTCCAGCACCGGCTCTGCATCCCTATGAAGGCTCTATCAAGAATTTCACAGATATGAACCCCAAGGCCTTTAGAGGGACGGAGAAGCCACTAGAGGTGTCACAGTGGCTTATTAGTTCTGAGAAGCTACTGAAGGCATCCCAGTTTCCAGCTCGAGATTGGACGACAATAGTGGACTTACTGTTAGAAGACAATGCTCACCACTGGTAGAAGGCGAAAGAGAGACGATTAGGCACTGGGATCACCTGGAAGCAGTTCTATGATATATTTTATGAGAGATTCTTCCATATTCATGTTCGAGATGGTCTCTACGACCAGTTCCTCCATCTGAAGCAAGGAAATATGACAGTTGATGAGTATGACTCGGAGTTCAATCGCCTGAGTCGATTTGTCGTGGGATTGATTTTGACAGAGTTAGAGAAGGCGAGGAGATTTCACTAGGGGCTTGCACCAGAGCTCAAGTCTTATACGACTACTCAGTCTCGAGTCTTCCATTCAGCTGTCTTGGAAGAAGCTCGTGCTCATGAGATTTTTCGCAAGGAACAGCAGCAGACATCGAGGCGCCATACCCCAGCAGCTATACCAGGCCGAGCTACTCAGAGTGGACCTATCAGAAGGACTACGGGACAGTACCAGCAGAGGCACACACCTTATCAGAAGCCTACCTGCAACTTTTACGGAAAGCAGGGGCATATTAGAGATGACTGTCGACTTCGTTTGGGCTTATGTTTGAGATATGGATCAGGACAGCACTTGGCCAGAGATTGTCCTGAGCAGCGGCTCTAGCTCAGGCACATCAGGCCCAGAGGCCTACAGCCCCAACACCTCGTCCACCATTACCCCCACAGACAGCACAGTACAACAAGGACAGGGCTCAAGGCCCAGGACAGAACCTTGGAAAGACATTCTCTCTAGCTGTTGAGAATGTAGAGACAGAGGCAAAGGTCATAGAAGGTATGGTTTTACTTGCATCTTTTCCTGCTATTACATTATTTGATACTAGAGCCACTCATTTATTTATAGCCACTAGTTTTGCCATGAGACACAACATTCCCATTACACCTTTAGCTAAGAATGTTAAAATCCTCACTGGAGGAGGAGTTGTACCTCTTAGTGGTGTTTGTAGACTTTGTCCTGTAGTGATAAATGGTAGAGAGATGGTAGCACGACTTCTTGTATTCCCTATACCGACATTTGATGTGGTTCTTGGAATGGAATGGTTGAGCCAGCATTTCGCTCTCATAGACTGCCATAGGAGCAGTATTATCTTTAGACCATCGAATGCGGCAGAGTTTGAGTTCACCAAAGAAGACGAAGATAGTTGTGAGGCACCCACATCGGGGACTCATATGATGATGCATGACACCCTTCAGCACCCTATTATCACCGAGTTAGAGGATGTATTCCCCGAGGAGTTGCCAGGACTACCACCTGACCGAGATATTGAGTTTTCTATTGAGCTTATTCCCGGAGTCGAGCCTATTTCATCTCGAGTATATCGTCTGCCCCCAAGGAGTTGGTAGAGATGAAGAAACAGATTGATGACTTATTAGAGAAGGGATTTATTCGTGCCAGTACGTCACCATGGGGAGCACCCGTTCTTTTTGTGCCTAAGAAAGACGGGACAGTACGCATGTGCATTGACTACAGAGCATTGAATGCAGTGACGGTGAAGAACAAGTATCCCCTGTCGCGTATAGACGATTTATTCGATCAACTGAGTGGAGCAAAAGTATTCTCCAAGATTGACTTACGATCGGGCTATCACCAATTGAAGGTTCGAAAGGAAGATATTGCCAAGATGGCCTTTCGATCGAGGTATGGACACTACGAGTTCTTGGTCATGCCGTTCGGTTTGACCAATGCACCCGCAGTTTTCATGAATTTAATGAACAAGATCTTTCACCAGTACTTGGACAAATTTGTAGTAGTCTTTATAGACGATATCTTGATTTACTCCAAGAGTCAAGAGGAGCATGAGCAGCATCTACGGATAGTTTTGGAAACGTTGAGGAATGAGCGACTTTTTGCGAAGCTTAGCAAGTGTGATTTCTTTCTCAAAGAGGTAGCATTTCTTGGTCATATTGTTACGGGTGATGGTATATCAGTGGACCCAGAGAAGATCACAGCAGTCAAATCATGGCCCGCTCCCACAACAGCTTCTGAAGTGAGAAGTTTCCTCGGACTTGCGGGTTACTACCGAAGGTTCGTAGAAGATTTCTCTCGAATAGCGGGGCCTATGACTCGATTGACTTGCAAGGATCAGGAGTTTGTATGGACAGATGAGTGTTAACCCGCTTTTGACGAGTTGAAGAAGCGATTGACCACAGCCCCGATCTTGACACTACCATCGGGCCCAGGAGGATTTGTGATCTACAGCGACGCATCCGGGAAGGGATTAGGATGTGTATTAATGCAGCACGGTCGGGTAGTAGCATATGCATCTCGACAGTTGAGAGTGCACGAGAAGAATTATCCGACCCACGATTTAGAGCTCGTAGCGGTTATCTTTGCTTTGAAGCTATGGAGACACTACTTGTACGGCGAGAAGGTTGATATCTACACTGATCATAAGAGCCTCAAGTACGTGTTCACACAAAAGGAGTTAAATATGTGACAGCGATGTTGGTTGGAGCTGATAAAAGATTATGAGATTGAGCTTCATTATCATCCGGGTAAGGCTAATGTTGTGGCAGACGCATTAAGCCGTAAGCCCATGGCACACTTTTTGACTACACAGAAGGAATTGATTAGAGACTTGGAGCAGCTTGGTATTGAGGTAGTATTGCCTGGAGCAGACGGCATATTAGCCAACCTTCAAGTGCAATCATCATTGGTAGAGCGCATTAAGGCAGCATTGCCCAATGATGCTAGATTTGACGGCTAAAAGAGAGGACTGAAGCAGGAGAGCAGACAGGTTTGAGGATCCACTCAGATGGGACACTGCGATGTGGTGATCGTATTTATGTACCCAATGGAGATCTACGGCAGGAGCTAATGGCCGACTCACAGTTCGGCATACTCTATTCATTCCGGAGGGACCAAGATGTATCGTGACTTACGACAGTATTATTGGTGGCATGGAATGAAGAGAGAGATAGCTCGTTTCGTTGCCAAGTGCTTGGTATGTCAACAAGTGAAGGCGGAGCACCAGAGGACGGCCGAATTATTGCAGTCGCTACCCATTCCCGAGTGGAAGTGGGAGCACATTACTATGGATTTCGTCACGGGTTTTCCTCGCAGTCCTAGGGGACGTGACGCAGTATGGGTGATTGTTGATAGACTTACGAAGTCAGCACATTTCTTGCCTTTTAGAGTGGGCCAGTCGACAGAGGTATTGGCAGAGATGTATATGGAGCAGATTGTAAGATTGTACGGTGTGCCTGTTAGTATTGTGTCGGACCGTGACTCGAGATTCACCTTACACTTTTGGAGGAGCATACAAGAGAGTTTGGGCACTCGATTGAAGTTTAGCACATCGTATCATTCGCAGACAGACGGCCAGTCGGAGCGTACCATTCAGACGTTAGAGGATATGTTGAGAGCGTGTATGCTTGATTTTGGCGGTTCGTGGTAGGACCATCTCCATCTTGTGGAGTTTTCCTACAACAATAGCTATCAAGCGAGCATTCAAATGGCTCCGTCTGAAGAATTGTATGGTAGAAAGTGTCGATCTCCTGTTTGTTGGAGCGACATAGGAGAGCGACAGCTATTGGGTCCCGAGTTGGTCTTGAGCACAGTAGAGACAGTGAAGAAGATTCAGAACCACCTGCGAGCAGCACAGGATCGTCAGAAGCAGTGGGCAGATAATCGTCGTCGACCCTTGTAGTTCAAGGAGGGTGACCATGTGTTCTTGAAGATATCCCCCACTAGGGGCACGATTCGATTCGGAGGACGTGGCAAGTTGAGTCCAAGGTACATCGGGCCTTTCGATGTCTTGGAACGGGTTGGAGAGGTTGCCTACAGATTGGCCTTGCCACCGTCGCTAGAGGGAGTGCATGACGTATTCCATATATCTCAGTTGAGGAAGTACGTGGTGGACAGCAATCATGTGCTTGATCACTCCGAGATCACAGTAGGACCGAGTTTGTCGTACGAAGAGCAACCGGTAGGTATCCTCGATCGTCGAGTGAAGGTGTTACATAATCAATCTATTCCGTTGGTTCGCGTAGCATGGAAGCATCACTCGCCAAGGGAGTCTACTTGGGAGCGCGAGGACGACATCCAAAACCGCTACCCGTATTTGTTCGTAAGTGAAGGTAAGTCTTGTATTTATATTCCTTGCATTGCATTGATCCCCCGACCTTAGTTTAATTTCGAGGACGAAATTTTCTTTAAGTTGGGTAGGATGTAAACCCCCATAATTTATAATTGATTTTTTTATAAATTAAATTAATTTTTGTTACGTATTTTATTAGTTATGGATTTATTTACTATTAAGTTATTAGTATAATTAAATTATGTGTGTATATACATTATTATATGTGTGCATGTTAATATTTCTATTAAATAAAGTATATAATAAATTCTAGAATTTTTAGGAAATTATTGGTAAACTTTTAGGAGTTTAATTGCTTGCTTAAATTATATATATATATATATATATATATATATATATATATATATATATATATATATATATATATATATATATATATAAAGTTACTATTGTAAAAAAAACAAAGGGGGGGTGGGCCCGACCCCACACCCCCATGAAGAACATGCTGCGCTGCTAGGAGTCTAGCCGAGCCCCAAAGGGGGTGGGCCCGACCCCACACCCCACCTAACATTAGCATAGCAGCAACTGCTGCTATGGTGAAACCGACCCCACACCCCTATAGCCGAGAGCGGAGGCCACATATTTGAGTTCTACTCGAAATAGGATTTAGCGGCCAGCAGTATATATTTGCATCATTCAAAGCCGAACCCTAACCCCCTCTCATCGTCCAAATACTTCTTGACCCTAATCCGCCAATCTTCCTCCACACCCTGCGTTCATCGTCGGCCGCCTACTCGCTGTCGACGACGTCGAGATCGCTCGGAGTCGACAGTTAAACAGAGAATACTCTGTTTTCGAAGAACTCAGGTACCCGTTTTCAACTCCAAATATTTTTGATTCTATCCAACGAAAATTTGATCTATCGAATGCTGTGCGTAGACAACATAACCCTCTCAAAACCCTTTCTGGTAGAATCGAGCGAAACCCTATATATCGCTCGGTATTCGAGCCCAAACTTCCCGAAAAAACTGTCAAAACGGAATAGTTTCAGGGCAGTCCCAAAACCATATTTGGAAGCCAAATTCTTGGCGATCCCTCGACTGTTTTGCAAAACTAATTGAACACGTTTAAAGACAACATAACCACGATGGAAACGTAACTGGTAGATCGGAATTTAGATTTCTGTGCAAGAATTTAATTCGTGTTAAACTTGGGTGAAAAACTAGTTTTTGAAATAATAAAATTCTGAAATTTTCTCTGATACGACATACGTCCCGACAAACCGGGCGACGTGGTCGCACGCTATACGCATCGAAGGGCGCGTATGGACGTTACGGATGTGTGGGAACTGACGGAACTCAGTTTCGTCGCGTGTGCGCGACGAAATCAATTGCGTATCCGTCGAGATACCCCCGTATCGGCGTTTTGCAAACTTGCCCATAACGTCGTGTACAGTCGTCGAATCGAGACGAAACCGGCGCCAATAGGTCCAGATCGAAATTATGGTCCTGTATGTCAAGTTTGGTTCAATACAGAGAAGGTCGAATCGGAACCCATTTTTGGCGAGCCCGCGACCCACTCAAATGGGTGATTTTGTACACGGCTCCTCGGAATCCAAAACTGGACATACCATTGAGTTCCTCTCCTCAAACTGAAACCATAGACATGTAGTTTGACGACTTTAGAGACCGTAGACTTTGGCACGCGTTTCGGTGCAAAGCGGGTCCAACGGCGGACATCGTTTTGACCCGAAATTATGATTTTGCCCCTGTTCCAGAATTTGACTTTTGGACAGGCGTTTCCTAGGTATATCTTATTCACCGAGATCATTTTTGATGTTGGTTTTAGCGTTTGGAGTCATCTGTGGTTTGTGAGTTTTGGTGCTGACACTTGTTACTCTTGGACTTGCCACTTTGCACCACCAGGCAAGATACCTTGCCACCTTACTCTGTGATTATTATATTTCTTATTTTTGGTTGTTATTTTCAGCATTTATTTCGTGATATTTAAACTGTGCGTCCAAGTCACACTTGGGTGCAAGCGACTCTATCGGTCGTTCTTCTTGCTTTATTTATTCTCTTGCATTGACTTAGTTTATTGACCACCCATTGATGTTGAGATATTGGTATATCTCATACGGCCTTGACACTTATTGTATCACGTGATGTGAGTCACAATGTAGGACACGTTTCGTGTAGTCGGCTGGCCACCGATACGTATGGAGCGTGCGACGGATAGGGGTAACTGTCAATTAGAATTGCATGCTAGAAGACTTGGCGGTTACTAGAGGTACATGTCAGTCATGGAGATGATGATACTAGGCATTGGGTGGGGAGAATATTACCTGACGTATGGGCTTCGATTGTACTTCCCTTGTAACCCGTAAGCTCCGCTGGAGATACGGGTATGAGCCTCTCAGGTTGGCCACTGTCGTTTTTCAACGACATGCTCTTGGTCACTGGTGCACAAGAGGGGACTATATCGGATCCTATATTTAGCCAGGGCTTATGCGTTGAAGGAATGTATCTCAACTGTATATTCATAGTAGAATGGTCAGGAACTCGGTTGCATGCATACCTTTCTCTTTTATTATGTTATCACAGTTTATATGGCATGGTGTTTTCTTGTATCTTGCTATGTCCCCTGAGGACCTGGTTATCTCTCCAGGTTTAGACAATTTTCCACAGGAGTACGGAGCGGCATTGGATCTATCTTATATTGACGACGAGGCAGTGCCTTATGACTTCTAGTCTATTTCTTATATGAGACAGTTATAGACATTATTTTACACCTCTTTTTCTTTCTATTTTGCGGAGGTCGGACTCCGATCTTGTGAGACTATTTTTCATAGCTTTTTCGAGTGAGTATGTTCACCCGGCTATCTTTTGATACTCTTATTTATTTATTTGGACTTCATTATCTTCTGTCTTGAGCTGTGATGAGATTAGATATATTATTCTGGCCTGTGATTATTTATTTACAGCTTATGTGCATATGCGAGGATTCTATATATTGGAGTATTCTTCGTATATGTGCAGCTGGCATGTTCACGTACTTGGTCCTATATATTTTGGGACTGGGGCGTTACAAGGCTAGACATTCTTTTTCCACCGGGCTGTATCGATGTTCAGCACCGATCATTGTACGATTGAGATAATAGATTGCTTGCTCATGTCCTTTCTTGTTCTTCTAGGCAAGTAGGGCACCCAGGGAATGATCCATTGCTCTAACATACACCAGAAAGGGTTTTCCTGTGACTGGAGGTACTAGGACTGGAGGGTTCATCAAGTACCCCTTTATGTCTTCAAAGGCTTGCTGGCATTCGTCAGTCCAAACGAAAGACACACCTTTCTTCATTAGTTTAGTGAACATCTACAGCATCCAGAGAGATTTGAGATGAATCTCCTGATGTATGCAAGCCGTCCCTGGAATCTTTGTAGCTCTTTTAGGTAGCGTAGAGGACGCATCTCTTGAATGGCTTTGAGTTTTCTCGGGGTCAACATGTATACCCTTAAAGGTAATAATGAATCCAAGTAATTTGCCACTAAAGACTTCCAGGAATGACTTGGTGGGGTTCATCTTATGTTGATGCTGGCACATTAGATCAAAGATAGTTCTTAAGGCTTGGATGTGATATTCCTTTAGGTGACTTTTGACACCAATATCGTCAACATAGCATTCGACTGTCTTTCATAAATACTTTGCAAAAAATGGTGCTCATGGCCCGCAGATAGGTTGCACCCGCATTTTTAAGACCAAATGTGTCACGACCCGCACCCAGTGAAAGGGCACGAGAAGTGAAGTATGTCCTGCCTACGCCACATTTCGGCGGTAGAACACTGTCCTGGGTCACAATATCTAACACAGTCTAGAATATGCTCCGAATGGAGAATAAATAATAAGTAACTCAATCACAACACTAAGATGGAATAGAAGAATAAATCTCAAGAGAGTCACAGATATAATAAAAGTCTTGGTGTAAACCACCAGAACAAAATCTCTAAGTACAATTCATAATGTCTCAAATAAATAGACAATAAGTTACTAAAGTCTCAGCTAGACTATGGGCAAGTCCTCAGCGACTGCTGGATCCTACTAAGGGTCCACGTCACCAGTGTCATCTAAGCCAGTGCCATAATAAGTAGGGTAGAACTCTTCATCATCACCTGTAAAATTTTCAACATGCCCAATCAGGACGGAACGAGCACATATCTCTCACAACAGATCATATCAGGATTGGACATATAAAGCAAGCTATAGAAAATTATACATGAAACGCTGTAAAGAAAATCAACAAGAGAAAGAATATCAAGACTAGATATAAATATGATAAATAGAGAATTGTAACTATCTACGTAATTTAGAGCATAAATTGGTTATGTAAACAGGTTGGGTTGCACATGGATAAACTATGGAGTTGCACATGAATACTTACTGGGGATAATGATCACATAACCAACTACACTCTCCCTGCCCCCAATCAATACACAAGGATCGAGATATGATATGTTATTGCACATGAATAACAACTACTTTTATACATGGAGCTCATATGGTCATGAGTGTACATGAATAACATATGAGTGTACATGGATAAATATGAATACATGGAGTACATGATAAATACGATAAAGTACATAAACATGATATACTCGATGTATCCGAGGGGATAATATCGCATGAAAAGATCGATAGGGTACTAATCCGTGTGAACATCGTATCAGCATCAAGTATACTAGTCTATCACTACTAAAATCTGTCAAATCAGCGACGCCAGGAGGACGTCGCTAACTAAGGAAAATACGTCGCTAAATCCAATTGGCGACGTATTTAGCGACGTTTGGACTTAGTCGCGATTTACCTAGTCGCTAAACACCATGACGTCGCAATACGTCGCTATATGACGACAATTAGCGATGCATCCGTGTCGCTAATTCAGTGACTACAAGCGACGTAAAATGACTACGTTTGTCCGACGTCAGCTAGCGACGTTTAGCGAAGTTACATACATCGATGCTGACCTGGCTTGAGAGCCAAATGGTGATGTTCTGCGACGTTATACATCGCTATAGTGCCGACACATAGCGACGTTTAGCGACGTTGTATTTAGCAACATTTAGTGACGATCAGCGACGGGATGAATCATAGTTAGCGATGTTCCGATACTTACTTGGTGACGTTAACGTTCGTCGCTGGACATCGCTAAACGTCGCTGAACGTCGCTAAATTTGGTAAAAAAATAAAAAAATACAGCATTTGCATCAGCACCTAAAGCAGCATTTCCCTGGGTTCGTTGACCCCTTCGGTGGAACACTACTCAACACCGGCTGATCAGGAGGAGCATTACGAACACAAAATATCAAACAATATGAAACACAATCACGAACACGTTTGAAATACAATAACATCAATCAACACAGATATATGAAAAATTTCAACAAAAATGTCAAACATAATGAAACACAATAACAATGTTTGTATAAACACATAAAAGACCCAACAATGGGCCATCACACAACACTATATATATATGTCGACTACGACTGATCAAGAGGAAGCATCACCGCTCCTGGAAAGAAGGTAAGCATACTGCTCCAGTGTAAGAACCACCGACGACGATGAAGGAGGAGGCAATGCAACCGCTATAAAAGGAGGCAGTGTAACCGTTGGAGAAAGATGCAGTATAACCGCTGGAGATGGGAGCGTCTACGTCTCCTCTAGGGCTAGCAGTCTGGTGCTGCATTGCTCTATACAAGCCGCTATCCTGAGTAATAGTGCCATGAATGTACTCCTGCGTCCCTTGTACGTCCCTCACGGTGCGCTCGAGCTCGTCAAAGCGTGCGGTGACCGACGCAGCGTCCCTTTATGCCTGAGACCCTAGCTGCTCAAAAATCCTCCTCAGCATATCGTCGTGCAGCTCAGCAATTTGGAGGGCAATGGTATCCTCGACTCGGGACGACTCGACCTGTGATGGTTGTGAATGCGTACTGGCAGAGGGAGCCCTGGTTGCTTGCGTCGCAACAAATGCGTCGTAGGACCTCGTACCGTAGTACGTACCTCTATGAAGACCACCAACGGTGGTATTCTAGAGCTCGTCCTCCGACTGAGGCAGAGAGGGCTGCGATATACCAACCCCTCCCTCTGCCGGTGTACTAGCACTCGTACGCTCACGTAGCCTAACAAACTCGTCCTAGAAATCATTATGCATCTCTATAAATCAGTACTTACCTAAATTAGCCTAATAAACATCTAAAGTATTTAGTTATTATTAAATATATGGTTATCTGTATATTCTTCAAGTTGTGTTAAAAATTAACAAAATCTAAATTAGTACTTACATAGCTTTGAGTAGCCCGGTCGTCGATGAGCTTTCCGTCCTTCCGATGGGTGGCCAGGAAGACGGTCATCATGTTTGCGTCCTCACCCCTCTGTACCTGCATGTTTGTTATATTTTATTCTTTAGTAAAATAGAAAATTATATACTCCTACTATCAATAAAATCCCATTCACGCAATAACTTGGCCATATTTTGACGGTATAAATTGGTCCATTGGCAAGAGTTGTAATAGATTCATTCTCAAGGATGACGTCCGGACAATCGACCTAAACACAAAAAGATACAAAATTAAGTTCAATGTTAAGTTATTTCTTGTGCAAATACAAATGGAGGAAGATTCTAACTAGCTTCTTACGTACATATGCATTCAACCAAGACGGGAAATGAAGTCTCATTTCTTCTTCTACTTCTTCATCTGCAATATATGGTCTACTGGACCTCACCTCATCATTAAATTTGCTAAAAACAAATAAATATCGGGATATACTCGTTAAATTATAATAACGTAATCAACAAATAGATGACTTGAACGTTGAAGATTTTCACTTACCACTCTAGCTTTTCCACTTCATCCTCATCGCAGTTGAGTAATATATATAACTGGACAGCCCTTAGTTCCTCATCATTCAAATATCTCCTTTTAAGTTTTCCAGAAGGCTTTCCAAGAGCATTGAAGACTTTCAATAATGCATCATTATATTCTATATCTCCGTCGTCGTTCCTCGGAGCTCTTGTTCTATTTGTAGCAATGTGAGGCTTGAAATACATTGAACAAAAGTTTGTAATCTCCTCAAGGACATAGGACTTCACAAATAGAACCTTCGACCCGTGCCTTATTTTTTACCTTCCTCTTCAGGTGGTTTAGATGGCGCTCGAACGGGTACATCCATCGATAACCGACGGGCCCACCAACACGTGCCTCATAGGAAAGATAAATTGGCAAATGCTCCATAGAGTAGAAGAATCCAGGAGGGAACACCGTCTCAAGCTTACACAATGTTACTGTAATGTCCTTCTCCTGCTTTTCAATCCGATCGACGAGCAACTTAGTAGAACAAAGATCTCTGAAGAATATGCTAAGCTCTGTCAGTGGATCCCAAACGACCTGAGGTAAGAATTTCCAAAATAGAATCGGGATTAACCTCTCTATAAAAACGTGACAGTCGTGGCTCTTCATAACCTGTAGTTTGTTCTCCTTCGGGTCAACACATCTTCTCAAGTTCGATACGTACCCGTCTGGAAATTTTAGGCCCTGGATCCACCTACAAAGTTTACCTTTGTCCTCCTTGTCCAGTAAAAAAAATGGCCCTGGGCTGCTTATACTTCCCACTGCCTTCCTTTATCAAATGCAACTCTGGACGTCTGCATATTTCTTCTAAGTCTAACCTGGCCTTGGGATTATCTTTCGTCTTCCCCTTTACGTCCATCATAATATTTATTATATTGTCAAATACATTCTTCTCGATATGCATGACATCCAGGTTATGTTTGAGCAGATGGTCACTCCAATATGGTAGGTCCCAGAATCTACTCCTCTTCGTCCAGTTGTGAGCGCGGCCAAATCCATCACACTTGTACCCCGCTGTAGGCTCTTCACTAGCACTTGACAATTCTTTAACTTCCTCTCATATCGTGTCCCCGGACCACCATGGCGGTGGACTGGACTTCTCTACCATGCCAGCACGAAAAAGCATTGATGTTCCTCTGGTACGGATGATCCTTTGGCAGGAACTGTCGATGACAATCGAAGAAGCACAGTTTTCCTCCGTGTTTCAAACGGAAAGCCTTAGTGCGATCCATGCAATACGGACATGCAAGACGACCATGGGTGCTCCAACCCGATAACATTCCATGGGCCGGGAAATCATTGATGGTCCACATTAGTGCGGCCCTCATCTAAAAGTTCTGCTTTCTGGAAACATCATATGTGGTTGCACCTACTTCCCATAACTGATTCAGCTCATCTACCAAGGGATGTAAGTACACATCAATATTCCTCTTCGGGTTCTTCGGGCCTAGAATAATAACATTTAGGAACATATAAGGAGTCTTCATACACATCCAAGGCGGCAAGTTGTACGGAGTAACAATCACAGGCTAACAAGAATATTATGAGCCCGAAAGTCCAAATGGGGTAAAATCGTCGGAGGAAAGCCCTAATCTGACATTACGCGGCTCTGAAGCAAAATCGGGATACGTTCGATCAAAGTGCTTCCATGCTTCCCTGTCGGATGGATGATCCAGTACTCCATATATTTGTTCCCGCTTGTGCCAACTCATATTATTAGCTGTCTCCTTTGCCATAGACAACCTCTGTAACCGCGGCGTCTAAGGCAAATAGTACATCGAATCTGTTGGCTTGCGTGCACCAGAAGTCCTTGTTGTACTAGTTGCCTTGAAGCGTTCGTCACCACAAAATCTGCAGGCATCTTCATCCTTGTCGTCCTTATAGTACAACATGCATCCGTTGCGACATGCATCAATTTTTTTATACCCCATCTAGAGCGATCTCCCATTCTCTTGGATCGGTAGAAGTCTTTAGGTAACTTGCCACCCTCCGACAATATATCTTTAATTAACTCCAGGATTCGGTTGTAGCATTCTTGAGACATGTTAAAATCTAATTTTATGCTCAACAATCTTGTAATCACCTCCAACGGTGAATGGTCATCACAACAAGGATATAAAGGAGTCCTTGTATTCTCCAGCAACTCCATAAACTTTGCAGCATCGGCATTCGGTGCCTCCTCAGCTGCATATTGATTGTTCGGATCGAAACTAGGCCCCAGCAGCATCGAAAACCATATTCGTCCACCCTTGGTCGTAATCAGTATGCTCATGGACATCTACATAAGGCTCCATATAAGGCTCCGGCTCGGAGGCTAAAGGCACAAGTTCTCCGTGTGCGGTCCACTGATAATAATTTGGCATGAAACTCCTCGAATACAAATGATATGTCACATCCACTTCCGGATGATATTTCAAGTTACGACATCACACACATGGACACTTAATTTTTGTACGGTCTATGTACTGAGGGAACGCCTTGACAAACTGCAGGAACTATTGCACACCCTATATAAATTCATTCCCGTACACCGCACATGTCATCAGGATGACGATTGTACATCCACAAACGGTTTCGCAGATAGTAATTCATATCCATTTTAAGATAATTCTGCAAAGATTGACACAGATAGTAATTCATCAGGATGACGATTGTACATCGATAAATGGTTTTGCAGATAGTAATTCATATCCATTTTAAGATAATTACTGCAGAAAGTGAAGAATGGCTCAGAACACAACCCAAAATTTTATGTTTTTCAATGATATATTTCACATGCTTAATTGCCAAGTGTAGGGACGAATAGCTCAGAACGCAACCCAAAATTCAGTCTAGCATACATTAGTGTGAATCATCTATGTTCTGTACATATGGTGTAGTATATGTTCTTATCGAATCTAGTATCTGAAGGATGTAACAGAATCAATAAGATGAGCCCACAAAATGTAATACTAAGACATTATTTACTACTAAAAGATGTAGTGTTAGGTTGTCGTATCATCATTGCAGAGTGATGGAGGTCGGAGGACAGTCAAC
Source organism: Iris pallida (assembly GCA_029216955.1). Taxonomy (NCBI): domain Eukaryota; kingdom Viridiplantae; phylum Streptophyta; class Magnoliopsida; order Asparagales; family Iridaceae; genus Iris; species Iris pallida. The sequence continues at coordinate 3,337,473 of JANAVB010011398.1, read as the reverse complement.
TTTATCTACGGATACATAGTTTCTGCCTCGCCAGTCGAATGGCTGCAAGGACTATGTCCTGATCATGATGTCGTACCGTAGATTAATGCAAATTCCTTATAGCAAATGTCGTACATAGATTTCTGCCTCGCCAGTCGAATGGCTGTAGGAACAGTATCTGGCTGGTACATATAATTCAAAATTAGATTAACGGGACAGTTACTTCCAAACCCAGACACACCCCTCACATTAGAAATATGTAATTCAAAATTAGACCCCAATGAAGATGGCCTACTGTCCTCACACAGCTTATAATAATATAGAGAATCCACGAATGTAAAGAATCCATGAATGAACAACAATCCAAATATATAGAAAGCCAATACTCAACAAACCGATATGATCATTTAAGCCAAAATCATACCCCAATGTAATTCAAAACCCAGACACACTCCTCCTCCTCACACAGCTCAAAATCAGACCCCTAATGTCTTGATCACCTTGTCGTACCGTTGATTAATGCAAATTCCTTAACCAGAACTAAAAATTAAGGCCAATGGCTAACCACATCAGTTTTGATTATGAGAAGCTACTGCTGTTGTACCAAATCATGGATCCATATTTTTCCAAACTCATATTTTTCGATACCAAACTCATATTTTCCGATACCAAGCTCAAACTCCAAAATGAAAAACTTATGAAGCTCGAGCTCGATTAATTCTAGTCAAGCCAAGCTCAAGCTTACAGTATTGGTGTCCAGGGGGTTATGTGTTAACAGTATACATAATATACTGTTAAAGAGGGGCCTAACAGTATACATAGTACCGTTGATTAATATAAATCAAATATGCATCCCATGAATCCCAGTTCATATAAACATTATCACGAATATGTATACATGTAAACATCAATTAATTAACATTATTAGTCAATTTATTCTTCATTTCAAAACCCTAAAAATGCCCAAAAAACTCCCAGTATAAGTAAATACGGCTCGAACCCTAAATTGGAATTCGAATCCCAACAAAACATCAAATTGACAGTTGATATGAGTCGTGTACATATATAGGTGTCACACTGTGAGTCTCGTGTCCACACAGTAGGACACGACGTGTCCAAACCAACAAAATCACAAAACACACACGTATAGACTGCTGCTCGTACGTCGAGTCCACGCTCTCGTGGACACGAACTAGAAGCGAGAGAGAGAGCTAGAAGACGAGGAGAAACTGGGAAGCGTCAGAGCCGGGGCGACGGGGACAGGAGAGTGTGTGTGTGAGAGAGAGAGAGAGAGAGAAAGAGAGATGGGGGAGCTCCCTGAGGAGAAGGAAGGAGGAGGAGGCCGGAGGAGGGAGATCGCCGGAGGAGTGCCGCGGAGGAGGAGCGCGCAAAAAATTAAGTGGGGAAATTTGTGAATGATCGAAAAGGAAACCCTTGCAGCCTATATGAAACATTTAGCGACGTCCGAAAAGGACGTCGCTAAACGTCGCTAAAATTTAATATACGGCGATGCCACTTAAATTGCGTCGCTACGAGTCGCTACATCAGCGACGTGTACCGAGGAACTTGCGATGCAGGTTCCTATTTAATAAATTATAGTCGCTAGACGTCGGTATTCGTCGCTTTTGGTGACTAATAGCGACGTATTAGTAAAATGTCGCTAAACCCCTAAAAATTAGCGACGTTCTTTCTTGGAGTCGCTAAATTCGTCGTTGATTTGGCTTATTTTGGTAGTGTATAACAAGAGAACACATCTAAACAAGTATGAAAAGATCAGAGAATGTACTCGCCTGGCAAACTGAACCGCTGATGATGAAGTGTAGCTAAACCAGGGCAATATAAACCTATTCAAAGTATACACATGTCACAACCAAGTCTAAAATATCAAAGGAAATAGCAACCATGCAAGATTACATGCTTCTAGGTTTCTTTTGGTCAAAGTCAACCCTTGGTCAAATCTAGTCAAACCTGGTCAACGCTAGTCAAATCTGGTCAAACATTGGTCAACTAGTCCATTTACTAATTTTAGGTTATACACAAGTTTCTAGGTCATTCTAAGTTCGTTTGAGTTGAATTGGATCAAGTTTGACCCAAAGTTGACTTTTGTCAACTTGGTCAACTTGTCGGTCAATTCGACTAAACTAGGCTCACAATGACAAACCAAATCTGTCCTAGGACTCCTATGGTTACAACGACAACCATGATCTACTCTAGGATGGGTTCTCAAGCATACAAACTATACACACATAGGTATATATACATACACATGTATTTACAACACATACCTACTTTAATTCTTGACAAATGGTTGTGTGTGTGTGTGTGATACATGTAGGTTACTGTGGTGTATCAAAAAGAGACTAAAAGCTCAAAACACAACCATGGTACGCCTCATTTCAATATACACTCATATACATACAACCAAAATAGAAAAACTATACATATATATATATATATATATATATATATATATATATTATATATATATATATATATATATATATATATATATATATATAATATATATATATATATATATATTTTTATATATATACATACATATGCTCATTTGGAAGAAATGACACATGGTTTGAAATAGTTTTAATAAATCAAAATCTAGGATTAATCGACCCATTCTCAACACATATGCTTGCAATGGGTTTCAAAGAAGTCTTACTTATATATACAATTACATATATACCTAGCTAGAAAGGAAAAAAAAACACATGTGCTCACAATTGATAGAAAAATATGAACTAAATCCAAGAGTTGGTTCTCACAAGTCCAGAACCTCATATACATACTAAAAACTCAGATTTTACAAGTTAAATTCCTGGAAAACAAAATATCACATTCAAACTCAAATTTTTTCATTAAAGGAAAACCCATTTCTCACACAACGACCCAAAATAAGATATACATAATATAAATCTGCGAAAATTGGCATACACGCAGGCCTCAACCTACGTGATGCACTCGGGTACTCATGGGTCCGAAATTATGTCCGTGTTGTGTCCACAGAACGCGTATCGGAAAAACCCGATACCGCGTGACAACGTGCACGTATGCGTGCTTTCTCGCTCGATTGAGCGTCGCACACACAACGAGAAGCCCCATGCTCATGCACGTAGCTAGGGTGTGTCCTGGGGTAGGTCTAGGATATGGCAACATGGCGACACATTGCACCGAGGCGACGCATGCAGCCCCGCACCAGGCACGGCCTGCAGCGCGCGTGCGCGCCCGCGCGTACCCTCTTGCCCGCGGTTCGGTCTTCGTGGCTCACTCGTCGGGCCACGCCATGACTCGAGGTTGATCCCTTGGGTAGTACAGGTATATGTCTCCTCGTCCAAGGTCTTGGAAAGGGTCCTCGTCGCATCGAGAGCGCGAACGAAGTCCGTTTCAGCGACAAATTTAGCCCTGCGTACAGTGCGGCTGAACGATGCACGTCAGATTTTTCAGCGCTCGCTCAACAAAAAGCTGTAAAATTTTTGAAGCATATGGGCAGAGGTTGTCCCCACGTGCTCGGGAAATTTTAGGCAAAAATATTATCTGTGCATCGAGATACAACACGTTGACGGCAGGGCATGCACGACCTCGTGCACGGGATCGGTACACGTGCGTCCGATGCCCGAAACGCCGCTGAAAAGACAACGATTTCCGATCCATCTTCACAAAATTTTCTTAAAATAATATTTATAAATGTTCGTGAAGACAGAATCGAAAAATAGCAAGTTTTGCTTCTTAGCGATATTTTGTCGAACACGTGTCTTGACGGGTCGACACATGTCCGATACCGCTAACCAACGAACTCGAAACGCAACCAAACTTTATGGGTAAGTCTAGGGTACCTATATGGATGCAAATATGAAAGAAAATTTAGAATAACTATGGCAGAAAAAAGTTTACCTTTTGAGTGTCAAAAACTCAATAAACGGAGTCCCTCGATCGTCGTGTCGGTCGATTTCCCTCAAGCAATTGCCTTCGCCTCCTCGTTAGTAATACTCTATCAGATCCTCCTCTTCGAGACGAGTGCAACAGAGTTTGTTTGGGGAGAAACGGACTCCGGATGAAGAAAATAGGATTTTTGGAGGAGGAGAGCTATTAGGGTTTCACTTGTGGAGGCTATGCTTCACAAATGAATGAGAGAGGAGGAGGGGTACTACTGTGGGCGGCCAGGTGGGGGGTTTCTAGGGTTAGGATTTCACTTGGCTAACTCTCTCTCAAGTAAAAATAAGGCCCAAGTCAAAAAGCTCAAAAAGGCTACATGCAAAAAGGCTTAAAATCACTCAAAAGCCTTCTAAATTTGAACCCAAGCTCTAAATAAATTCCAATAGGTGAAAAATAAATTCTAAGTCATGGTTAGGCTCCTATACAGAGTCCACTAAGGTTAAACCAGTTGCTAGCATAACACAAATCAAAACATCTAGAAAATCACAAAAAGGCCAAAATGGCTAAAATGACTAAAATACCCTTTCTATGAAAAAAGTGGATGCTACAGAATGGCTTGACGGTGTAGCAGTAGACTCCCAGAGGAGTACGGAAAGATGTATGTTTTTCATCTTCGGGGTTCATCCTGATCTGATTGTATCCGGAGAATCCGTTCATGAAAGACATTCGCTCGAACTCGTAAGTGTTGTCGATCATGACATTAGTGATCGAAAAAGGAAACTCATCCTTGGGACAAGCTTCATTAAGATCTCGAAAGTCAATACAGACTCAGACCTTCCCTGTTTTCTTTATAACTGGGACAACTTTAGCTACCAAGTCCGGTTGTTGTTCTTCTCTGATAAAGTCGCAAGCGATGAGCTTCTTGACTTCAGCTTCTATAGCGTCCATCATATCAGGTTGGAATCGACGCTGTTGTTGCTTGACTAGCCTAGCATTTGGTAGAATGTTGAGCTTGTGAGTAGCTCCAGGCGAATACGTTAATGTATTCCCAAATGAGTTCTTGTTTATCTGTTTCAGGAAGACTTTTGCTGATAAAGATTGGCCTTGGAGAAGTTTCGTCTCCGATGTCGATCTGGACCAGTTGATCCTCAGTAGGTGGTTCACATTGCTCAAAGTGAAGTTCCCACTATGTGTCCATCCTTTGTTCCCAGGGCTCAGTTTTGGGAGTCTCAACAAAGTCATCATCGTCCTCCAAAAACTCAGCGATTACCATATTAAAGATAGAGTCACTCGATGAACGTGCCCTATGCTGGTGTATGAATCCCATAATGCAGAGTCAGAAGAATTAGTTCATTTTTCTTTTGTCAGATTCAGAAACATTCGGGCTTGAAATTGGCGAGGTGTAACCTAACCCATGCTTAGTTTTGTTATAATATTGCAGTGATTTTCCTTTTGGAGAAGATATACGAATAGGAGTTCACCTTCCCCTACCATCGTTGAGGCCGGATTTGAAATTATAGCCCATCTTCTGGATAATGTTCTTAGATTATTGACTGTAACGATGTAGTTGAAGTCGTCCATTTTTGTCATTTTCGAAATCGCTATCGGATGTAGCCTTTTGATTCAACCCTTTACTAAAGAGGATAGGATGTTCATCTTTCTTCTGGGAGGGAACCAGAAAGAATGAGTCTTGTACTGATTCAAGCGATACCTCATGTTGAAGAGATTGAACTGCTCCTAAGGTAAAGGGTTCAAAGTTATCCAGGATTTTTAGATAACGTCATATGTAATGATTGACATTGATATACTGCAAAGGAGATGCTACTTTATTGATATTTACATGATCATTTACAACGATACTCATGACCTTAGCTGATGGATTGCTAAGATTGATAACAAGAGGAGGAGAAGAAGAAGGCTTGTTACGACGAAGGTCAATAACAAGAGGCTAAGAAGAGGTGAGCTCTCTATGCTCCATCTTTTCAGCAGGAGGATGATTAATAGAAGGAGAGAGATTGATGGTCAACGTCTGAGAAGATGAAGAACGAGAAGTGCGTCTTTTGACCGAAATTACTAGGACATCATCCGAACTCTCTTTTCGGTCTTCTTCAGTGTCCACAGCCAGTACAACTTTCATGAACTCCTCTTTATATATTCTGGAGTCAGTAAAATATGCCTCGACGCCTCAAAATAGATTAAGATCAGCCACTTCCTTCCGTACTTCTCTGTTGTCATCGATATACTTAAAGCACTGATGGAGAGTGGATGACATGATGTTATGCTCATGCAACCATGGTCTTCCCAATAAGACATTGTAGGAGACGTGATTGTCAATCACATAGAAGGTGACCTTCATACGAAGATTGCCAATTTGGACTTTCAAGTGAATCTTTCCCAATGGTTCGCTTCTCCCAAAATTGATCCTCAGGATAGTCATGATTGTTATAGAGAGGTTTAGAACTGGGATCTTCAACGCATCCAATAGTGTCTTCGGCGTAATATTGAATGCAGATCCTGGGTCGACTAGAATACGATCGACCTTCATGGTATCGACATACCCCGTATAGTAGAGAGGTCGGTCATGTCGATTATCTGCCAGAAGCATATCATCTTGAGTGAAGCTGATATTGGGAATCAGTTTCATCACAAAATTATAGTGAGAGCATGCTACCGGTTCCTCGTCCAACTACTTAAGATGGGCCAAACAAGCGTCAGCTTGCATTAAAGCTTCACTTAATCTCTCTTGGGTTTCCCTCGAGAGATGCAGGAGTTCGAAAATTGATAACCTTGCCGGGGTATTGGCTAGTTGAGCCAATATGTCAAAATTATACTGCTTTTCGACTCTATGAGGTAGAGTTTTCTTTAATATTTTGTCAAAGCGAGCTGGCTGTTTGCCCTTGTCAGCTACTATTGGTTTGGGAGGAATATGTTCCGTTTGAAGCGATAATGCCGAAGGAACATAGGCAGCCGGTGACGAAGATCCTGGAGGGGCATCGGAGACTGAAGGAGAAGTGACTACATTCTCTTGACCTTCTGGATAGTCTCTAAGATAGAGCTTCCCAGATCCGGTACCAGTCACGGCTTCTTCTTCCAGAACTGGTGCAAAGGAAACTATGTTGCAGTTCTTCATCTGAGTCTTGCTTCTGGAAAACTTCTTTTGGAAGGATGAAGGATTTGTCCAGAATCCTAGGCCAACACGGGATTGATTGTATTAAAGACGCAGAAAAAGAGGTATATGATACCCTTTTCCATCATTCAAGCTAGGGACTTTCTATAGATCATATCCTATATTTGTCATCAGTTCGTGGGACTGCTGACTGTATAGATAGAATCCTAGCCAGTAATTGATTTTCGACTTTGGTACCAGTATTTCGGCAGAAGGAAGTGAAACCGCCGCTGGGATGAATATAGCATCCAAAGGTGGGAGGTGTCCGCCCAATGATGTCATATGACATGACTTGTACTTGGCTGCCTTTCTTGACTTGGTAGAGGAAGCAGGTGTCTTTGATTCAAAGTCGGCAACCAAATCGGGGTGAATCTACATAATTTCCCCTTTGTCGGTTGAGAGGGGTACAAGACCGTCACTTTGTGCTGGTGGAAGGTTAACAATCTCCAGGATAGCTTTTGGAATAGGGATGACTCTGTCTTGTACTAATTGAGCAGAAAAGTCACCGAATTGAAGAGAGACGACATTAGCAGTCACCGTCTTTTCATCTTACTGGAGAGTGATTGTCGTGGTGTTGATCAGTTCTTGGATCTTTCCTTTGAGTATGTAACACGCCCTGGTTGGATGTCCCATGAACCTGTGATACACACAATATTTTGGATTGTCAGTTTTATCTACTTCATCTGGCTGTTTAGCTTCGAGTAGTTTAAGTTTGTTGCTTTTGATCAGACAATCAAATATGCTCATAATGTCGTCCTCATCAAAGGAATATTCCTCCTTATTATGTGGTGCTCTTTGTGGGGGTGCCATCACGGCAGGTGTTAATTGACCCACGTTGATGGCCAAAGCTTCTTTGCCTTTGTGGTTGTTCTAACGTCCACTGCTGTTGGTTACAGAATGTTCATCTTTGTCAAGATTAGGCATCTCGATGCCTAATTGTTTGAATTTATCAGCACTGTCCTCGGCTGCCCTGGTACTTAATATGAATGAGTCCCAGTCTTGGAATTGTGTGGGTCCGGTCCACATACTGACGATAGGTAACAAGTTTGATTTGCATATATCTATAGTCAATGCATCTGGAGTACCCAGAGGCATTTTGAGTGCCTCACGATGGAAGTGCTCTATGAAACATTTAGCAGTTTTATTAGGCCATTGTTTGATCTTCATGAGGGCCGACATGGTTAGGTCGTTCATTCCCTCATAGAACTATTCCAGAAATATTTGCTTTAATCCTGCAAAAGATATTATGCAGCCATCCGACAAGATATAATACCAGTCTTAGGCTGCACCTGCCAAGCACCCGACGAATACTCTAGTGAGTAGAGCATCGTTCGGTTGGAGCTGATCAGTCACCACCTCAAAATAATTGAGATATTGACTGGAAGATGAGCTGCCGTCAAACAGCATGATGGTTGGTGGCTTGTACTTAGGTGAAAATAGGACTTCCTTCCATTCTACAGGATAAGGATATTTGATCCCTAACTTTTGTAGACCGTCCTTATGCTTAAAGGCTTTAAATTAAATATACAGAAGCTTCACTGCCTCAAGAGGATCTCCTGATGCTTGAAGAGCAGTAGATTGGTTTGATGTGTTAGGAGGCGGAATCGTATGATAAATACCACCCCCAGCACCAGACAGACTTGGAGTAGCTTAAGTTGGCATGGTAGCATGAAGAGGAGATTGTACCCCCAGATCAGTGTTGATAGGTGCAGATGCTGTTATGTGTTCTTGGGTTGGAATTGGATTCACAACTGGTGGAAGAGTGTGTTGTGCTATGATCATAGCATGCATATTTGCAACCATTTTGGCCATGTTTTTCAAGTTGGCCTCTAAAGCAGTAATCCGCTACTTCTGATTGCCAGAGCTGGACGCATCCAGTTCTTCATTAGTGATATAGGCAGGCACTTCTCTGGCTTTCGAAGAAGAGCTAGTGGAAAAGATAGTCCGATCAGAGCTCTCACAATCGGCGTCAAAGTCATGTAGGAAACTATCCCCAAGATGAGGAGTGGGAAGATTCCTTTGACCGAGTAGATCTCGGTCAGAATCAGGTTACTTTGACCGATTGTTTCTTAGTCGAAAAGAAGATTCCTTTGACCGATTATTTCTTGGTCGAAAAGGAGATTCCTTTGACCGATTATTTTTTGGTCGAAATCAAGAAGATTCCTTTGACCGGGGACATCTCCAAGACAATGAGTAGGAATATTCCTTTGACCGAGTAGATCTCGGCCTCTTAATCTTGTATTTTGGTAGACCCCTTCGCCGGAGTCACGGATACGATCAAGGTATTGTTGACTAGGATTATGGGATGCATTACATCTTGAACATTTTCCACCCCCAGTACTTCGGGACGTCACGTTGACCGAAGCATATAGCAATTCATCTTCGTTCACCGTAATGAGTTAAGGAGTCCGAGTGTAGTTCAAATGGTCAAAGATAGATCGTTGAGCTAATTGACAGCAAAATTTGATCACTACTTTAAGGTGATGATTACAGAGGTGTTCCCACTGTTGAGTTACAGGTGGACGAGATGGTCCTGTGATCTTTCGCTTTTGTACAAGAAGTTTGCGGAGATCAGTTACAGTGACAGGAAAAAGAGAAGTCGGAGGTACATATTCCTTGATTATGTTAGGAACATGGTTTCGGTTCTTGAGATGCCTTGTTCCCTGTGTGTATAGAGAAGTACTTAGTTCATTGGCATTAGTGAGAGGATTCTTGATTTGAGAAGCCTTCGCTGTGCGCAATTTGGTAGATGGTGCAGATTGTTTTTGGTACAGACTTGATGAAGTTGATGTCGTTCTGTGCTGGTTAAGGTAAGTGCGCATGTCAGAGTTATGTGCCACCTGGCTGCCTGTCTGAGACACCCTCATTTTCCCTGCCTTTTCTTGATATGCGTAGAGTAGGAAGATCTTGGCTCTGATTTGGTTGGCACTGGCCAGTTTGATGAGGAATGGGCAGGATGCCTTGCTGTTCTATGCACCTATTTCTAATACATTTTGTGCGACGTAAATGGGCAGTAGGAAGTGGGCTTCGGGTAGAGCCAAGAGAAATAAAGTCTCTACTCTGAAGTATTCAGAGTGTTCTTGCATTGATTGGTACAGAGGCATGATTAGATGCATTTTCCACCAAGTCCAGGATTGGAGAAGGATAAGAAAAGGCCATAGGATGCTTTCCTTTGTTCTGCACAGGGGTAGTGATATGTAACTTCTCCACCAAGTTTAGAATTTGAGAGGAATGAAGATTGGCTACGAGGCGCTTTCCTTTATTCTGCGTAGAGGCAGTGGTTGGTGCACTCTCCACCGAGTTTAGAACTGGGGAGGAAGAAGGAGGAGACATATCGCGCTGTCCCTTGATTGGCGTCAAGGAAGTGATTGGTGCACCCTCTACCAATTTCAGAATTGGTGAGGAAAAAGAAATAACTGCAGAGCTTTTCTCCTTGCTTGGCACATGAGTCATGATTGGTGCACAGGAGGACTTTGGAGTCCAGATAGCGTGCTCTTTGTTCTTGGCAGCAACAATTGTGGCACGCTTGGTACCCCCTGCATCAATCATGGTTTCGTAGGCAGTTTGGTCGACTTTTACGACCAAAGCCTTCTGCGTCGTGCTGACCAACGCAACATCGTATTGAGTTGTCACTTTCTCATTGGAGGAGAAATTCGTCTCCAGCAGAGTCACTATTTTGATGTAAAAAAAAGCTTGATTACAAACTGAGAAAAGTACAAGAGTACAATTTGATTTCTAGGAAAGTACAACTGTAGGAATCTGATCAGAAGACGATCACTTTATTCCTTGGACGATGCGATGTTGAAGAAGAAAGCCTTTGGAGAGTGCTGCAGCAAGTGCTCAGGAGGTTATGATCATTAGTGATTCTTGTGAAGTGATTTGGAACTCTATTTATAGAGTTTATAGATAAATGTTAAGTAGTTATCCTGATTGGCGCACACTGCAATTGGTGCGCCATTCACCCAGTCGTGCGAATGGTTAACTTAACTGTATATGACGCATGGCATTCTGTAAAAGAGATGCGCTTGGTCATAGGCAGTGTCGTATGTACGTTCTTCGAGATTAGTGGCCTGCACGCTACGTCATCTAACTGCTTCTGGATGATTTGATCAGATGGCGCCAACTGTTGAATGGTGCCAGGCGCCATTTGCTGTTTAATGCACTCTGCTTAATATAATGATACTGATTATCTCGTGCCAAATGCAAATGGCGCAAGATAGCTATCAGTCATTATGACAAATCTGACATAATCGTCTTGAGCGTCTTGCGCTTGAGATTCGAACGAATTTTCCTCAACTGACGTGCTGTCAGTCATGATGACAACTGTTTTCGACTTCTCGAGGAAGTTTGCCACGTGACGGCCGGTGGCACTTAGGTCCAGCGCCAACTGATTCCATACGCCATCTGATGACTAGTACCATTTGATGATTTGGTTACTGGCGCCATTTATGAGTAGCGCATGGTGATGCTTATTCTTTTTGAGCTTCTACAGGGTGTAACTGTGAATCTTTCATCGCACGATTAGCGTAACTTGATTAGTCACAAATACAAAGCGAAGGAGACAACCGTTACGCGCAATGTGCCTTCTTCAGGGCATACTTGTGTTGGCCCATTGGTCATAGTCATACCTTATTTTGATAATCAACATAAACTTTGGTTGATACGCAAATAATATGCAACTACAGGTAAAAAATAGAATATCTACTTCCACACTGCTACCACTCACCGTCTTCATCATACAATGACTTTAGATGCTGATCAAGACATGTTCTTTATATTTTATTCTGTACTTTTCATATTATTGAGTCTAGGAAAAATGTGAGGTCGATAGGATTGGCAACTGGCTATTCTACTAAACTCCACTTTCAAAATAGCCTACCTATCTACTCCACTTTCTATACTAGCCAATACCGAATATCCAATACCCGTACTAGCCAATACCAAATATACCAAAAAGCAATCTTCATTGAAATACCAATAACTGGTCAGAGAACTCAACCTAAGAGTTCAGCCCAAACTCTGCTCGAGTTCGGCTAGGTTAGTTTCTGATTGTTAGTGGTCTTCCTGAAGATCTGCAACCAATTTTTGAGTTACAAAAAATATGGGCCTAAAATTATGCCGAGTTCAACCCACAAAAATGCTATAAATAAATGAGAAGTTTTTATTCCAAATTACTCATTCATTCTTCTCTTCTCTATCTATTCAGAAGCATTCGAGAGTTTTTGAATTACGAAAAATATGGACCCAAACTCATGCCATGTTCTGCCCACAAAAATGCTATAAATAGATGAGAAGTTCTCATTTCAAGTCACTCATTCATTCTTCTCTTCTCTATCTATTCAGAAGCATTCGAGAACTCTACACTTTCACATCTTGCCTTTAAACAACTCCTAAAGCCAATTGCATTTCTGGTTCGATCTAGAATTTAGTTTGAGTTTGTAAAGATGGCTTTCCAAAAATGTACAAGTTTTCAAAGTTTGCTTTATTTGAGTTTTCACGACCCGCACCCTAGAGTAAGGGCACGAGACGTGGGTACGTCCAGCCTACGCCGTAGTATCGGCGGTAGAACGCTGTCCTAGGTCAACATCTAATAATATAAAGGTATTTGTACAGTAACACTCTCCGAATGGAGGTGACATAACAAATACAGTCTTAATCACAACTAAGGTAGAACAGGATAAGATAGATAAATATCCAGAATGAAAACACAGAGATACAATCCAGAATTCTAAGTGTCTAAAATAAGTACATATCCCAAAATCTCAGAATCCATATACAGTAATCCATGAAAAGTAAAGACATCCTAGTCTCAGGGAGTGTCATCTACTGCTAGTGGATCCTGCTGCTGGTCCAAGTCCAAGTACTCACCTAGTGTAGCATCGTAGTAAGTAGGACAGAACGCCTCATCCTCGTCCTCTATAATATTTCAACAGGTCCAGTCAGGACATGAGCGAGCACAGTATATCTCAACAAATCATAGCAGGTCAGGATATATAATCATGCTAGAGAGTAAGATACAAGATACTGAAAGAATAATATGATAAAAAGGAAGACTGTAAATAAATAGATACCATATATAGAGAACTATCAGTGACTAGTGATTCAGAGCACAAGACGGTTATGTAAACGGCACGATGTTGTACACGAGTAATCTACAGAGGTTATACACGAGTAATCTACTGGATTGAATACGTAACCACTTCTACTCCCCCTGCCCCAATCAATACACAAGGATCTAGCCAAGTTATGTTATTGCACACGAAGTGTAGTCGTACACGAAGATCATGTGAATACATGAATATACACGATTTCACACGATTTGTACACGAATGTCACGAATACAAGGAGTACACGATGCTCACGATAAAGTACACGAACACGAATACCCGATGTATCCGCTAAGGGGATAACATCGCACGACAAGATCCATATAGTACTAATCCGTGTTTCCAACGTGTCAGCATCATGTAAAGTAATCTAAAGCAGGAAATATACTCCTAATGCAGGATATGAAATAATCAGAGACTGTACTCGCCTGTATCCTGAGAATCTGAAGGATATCTACTGTCCGAGGAGTGGTGTTTGTCTCCTATAGAACAGTACAAGTCACTATGAGTCTAAAATGATAATAAGATGCAAGTCAATGCATTCTACATGAATCTAGGTCAACCTAGACCAAAGTCAACTCTTGGTCAACTCTGGTCAACCCTAGAAGTCAAACTAGGTCAACCAAGTCAAACCTAAGTCAAACAAGTCTATACTAGTCTATTCTAGGTCTAACAAGGCTATATAAGTCCAATCTAGACTCACTAGGCAAACAGACACACCCATAGGCCAAAGGCTATATCATGCCTATAAACCAAACCATAACACATATACACAAGTCAAAATATATCTAATATATAATACACTCATAGATATATTTATATAATCTAACATAGAAATACACATTAGCATATAGGTTACCTTTATATATACCACACATACATATATATCTAAAATATAATAGCACACACATATTATATAGGATACATATATGTATATACATCTCATTTACATATATATATACATATTTATAGAGAATAGGAAGAAGGATTGTGGTGGTGACATTTGTGTATGTGTTAATGAAGTGTCAAGAGAGTGTGAGACATGAGGGTTCTGTGTTCAAGTGTCCCTGAATCAGTGAGCACATGGGTATAATACCCTGAATTCAGAACAGTGTAGTGATACTGTGTACATGAGTCAATAAAAATTAGTGAATGTTAAGAGAAAATAGTTCAGGAAATAGGAGAATCAATTCTCAGGTTTTAGGAAAAGGAATCAAAGTGAATACATTACTAATTTTCAGAATTGAAAGAGAATCAATTCTCAGATTAAGTTTACAGTTCAGCTATAGAACTAAACTCAATCTACCAATGAAACAAAATCAGTTTAAATAGGAATGGTTAACAGTGTGCTAAATAACAATATGAAATCTGGGAATAGTTGACAGTGTGCTAAATAACAATATGAAAACTGGAAATAGTTGACAGTGTATAGGAAGGGAATTCAGTTCAGGGAATATGCATATACAGTTAACCAATGAATAAAACTTTCATTCAAAATTTAGTTTACAGTAAGAAGGAAACCAAAATCCCAGTTTTCATAATTTCGAACCCAACACAAGTCCAAATTCTATTCTAAATCATAAAGCCTATTTAAATCTTAATGTTCAGCCAAACATGAACAATCAAACATGTGGAAGTGATTAATCGGTTGAAAATATTAATAGAAATAGGATTAAAAAGTTTCAGGAATTTGAAAAACAATGTATCAGTAACATGGTATAAGTGATTGCCATCTTCACATTCAAATCCCCATTCACAAGCAAACAACCTATACTAACATGTCAACTCGATTAATCATAGGTAATTAGACATGTTAAGATCTAAATTAGCAAATAATAACATGTATTAAACATTTAAAACTGAAATAAAAACACAGAACACAAAATAGTACAGAACTGGACCAATCCTCGTGCACGAGTTCAGCCGTGTCCAGAGCACGACACAGGACACTTCCTGTCACGTGCACTCACCCACGAGTTCGCCAAGTGTCAGGCTACAACTGTGTCACCCTGACTCATGTCCACTTGCCGCTGTGTCGTGTCAAAATACGCGTATCCGAACCCAAAATCCACGTGAACTGTGTCAGTGTAAACCCAGTACGGGCCCAAATACGTGTCTGACTCAACACGAGAGGTCATGAAACTTGACACACGTGGTGTCAGTCAGTGCCCCTTCGTGTGTGTCAAGTATCACGTGTCCAAGTGTCGTGTCCATTGTACAATCACACCCGAGTAGCAGGGCACTGCTCGCGAGCAGATTCGAGTGAGTTCGTGTCCACAATCCGACACGACGTGACACGAATACGTGTTTAGTCGAATAGGAATCGACAAGCCACAACCCAATGAAAATTTCTAATCAAACACTTTGCACAAAATGAATCGAAATGCCCTTTGGGGGCATTTCATCAAATACCTACATGAGAGGACTGATACGTGTCCAAATGGGATACGAATTGGACACGAAATCCTACAGAAATCTAGGGTTAGCTAGGGGACACCTAGATCTAGGCTAAAATGCAATAATAACAGCAATTTCAATAAATTTTGAAGGAGTTACCTATAGGTGTCAAAATCCTCAAAAAACTCCAAAGAGGGGTGTTCCTCTTGATAGCCAAACTTCACCAAATTGCTCCCAAGCTGAAATAATCTTCCATAAACAGCAAGAACAGGTAAATTAGAACCTAATGCATTTGTTTGGATGGAAAAGGAATTAAATAAGATTTTTTAGGAATTATTGAAGTTGGGGACTTACCTCTTTCTTAAACTTGAGAAATTTCTAAAGGAGGCTAGCCCTAATTTCTAGGAGGCATTAAATAGGTGGGGGAATCCTTAAGCTAGGTGTGGCCGGCCAAGGGAGTTGGGCTAGGGTTAGGTTACATGGTGGTCTTTGGGCCTCTATGGGCCTAAGTCATAAATCATGACTTGTGAAACTACAAGCCATTAACTAGCCTAATCAAATCCTAATCTCTTCAAATAATTTCTAATGACTTGATATCACTAACTTAGGTCAAGCTAGGGTTACACCCTCTAACCAAGTGGTCATGATCTAGGTTAGCTTCTAGGACAGTCTCCTAAGTCACCCTGAGTCAAAGTCAATAATAGCACCAAATCAATTATACTAAAAATTACTGAAAATTCTAATAATTATAATTAATACTAAATAATTCCAAATAATTCCAAAATTTTAAAAACGACCAAAATACCCTCAAGCGAGAAAAGTGGTAGTGACAAATCTACCCCCCTTAAAATAATTTCGTCCTCGAAATTAAAGGCGAAACTAACTGCTGAGAAGGATAGAAAAGTATACCTCAAGGTCCAAAAAGATAGGGGTACCACTCGCGCATCTCATCCTTCCGCTCCCAGGTAGACTCTCCTCGAGAATGATGCCTCCATACGACGCATACCAAGGGTATCACCTGGTCCTCAGAACCTTCTCCCGGCGATCCAGAATCTCCACAGGCTGCTCTAGATAACTGATAGTAGGTCCAACCTCAATCTCCGAATGATCGAGCACATGGCTAGGGTCAGCCAGGTACCGTCTCAACTGTGATACGTGGAATACGTTGTGAACTCCCACTAGTGCAGGTGGCAAGTCTAGCCTATATGCCACGTCACCGACTCTTCCGCTGATAACGAAAGGGCCGATGAAGCGCGGGCTAAGCTTTCCACCTCCACCAAAACGTATCGTACCACGAGTCGGAGATATCCGCAGAAAAACTATGTCTCCAACCTAAACACAAGCAAGGTCTCAAGTTACTAAAAATCAAATACGATCAATCAAACAAAACACAATACAACCTACTTCTAATCCTATCTCTAAATATGTACCTCAAACTCCAACGGCCTCCGGTGGCTATCGGCCCAGTGCCGATGTCTGTCCTGCGCCACACAAAGTCTGTCCCTGATGAGCTTCACATTTTTGGCTGCGTCAACAACTATCTCTGGTCCCAGTTAGCTCGCTCTCCAATATTATCCCAAGATAAGGGTGTACGACACCTACGCCCGTATAGAGCCTCAAAAGGTGACATCTCAATGCTGGCCTGATAACTGATGTTGTAAGCAAACTCCATAAAATATAGATGATCCTCCTAGGAACCTCCAAAATCCAGGACGCACGTCCGTAGCATGTCCTCAAGCATCTGAATAGTCCTCTCTGATTGTCTGTCTATCTGGGGGTGGTATGCAGTACTAAACTTGAGCTGAGTGCCCAAACTAGTCTACAGACTCCTCCAAAAATGGAAAGTAAAGCGAATATCCCGATTTGAGATAATGCTGACGGGAACTCCGTGAATCCTGACTATCTGCCGTATGTACAACTCCGCAAGCCTCTCTGTAGACGTACCCACCTTGAATGACAAGAAGTGGGCCGATTTGGTCAACCTGTCAACGATGACCCAAATCGCGTCTTTCCCTCCAGGTGTACACGGCAACCCAGATACGAAATCCATGGTGATATGTTCCCACTTCCACTCTGGAATGGGCAACGGCTGCAATAATCCTCCGGGCCTCTGCCTCTCTGCCTTGACCTGCTGACAGACCAAGTATCTAGCTATTAAGCGAGCTACCTTCCGCTTCATCCCGTACCATAAGACATGCTCTCGCAGATCCCTGTACATCTTGTTGGCACCAGGATGTATAGAGTACTGCAATCTGTGAGCCTCCTGCATGATCTGCTCCCTGAGCTCCCCGCTAGGCACATATAACCGGGAATCGTGCCTCAGGGCACCATCCTCTGCAAGTGAAAACTCGCCACCAACCAATCCAGCACGAACCTGCTCTCGGATACACCGCAGAGCCACATCCTCAAACTGCGTCGCCTTGATCCTCTCCATCAAGCCCGACTGTATCTGAAGGCACCATAACTGCATCTGCACTCCGGGCACAATCATCTTAATCCCAAGGCTCTCCAAGTCTGCAAGCAAGTGCCGATCCATAGTCAAAACACATGGTTGTCGGATACCTACTTAAGGCATCGGCAACCACGTTGGCCTTTCCCGGGTGATACTGAAGTGAGATATCAAAGTCCTTCATCAACTCTAGCCATCTGCGCTGCTTCATGTTAAGCTCTTTCTGTGTAAACACATACTTCAAGCTCTTGTGATCTGTGAAAATCTCCACCCTCTCGCCATACAGATAGTGCTTCCATAACTTCAGAGCAAAAATCACCGCTGCCAGCTCCAAGTCATGGGTAGGGTAGTTCTTCTCATGGGGACGTAATTGCCTGGAAGCATAGGCAATCACCTTCCCATGCTACTGCAAGACACAACCCAGCCCCTTCCCTGAAGCATCACTATAAATAGTGAATCCATCTGAACCTGAAAGGCAATGTCAGAATCGGAGCTGTCGTAAGCCGCTTCTTTAACTCATCAAAAGCTGCCTGACACTCCTCTGTCCAAACATACTCAGTATCCTTCCGGGTCAACCGAGTCAATGGCTCTGCAACCTGGGAGAAATCCTGCACAAATCTCCTATAATATCCTGCCAGCCCCAGGAAACTTCTGATCTCTGCCACTGAAGTCGGTACTGCCCAAGCCTCAACTGTTGTGATCTTCTTCAGGTCCACTGAGATACCATCTCCAGTCACCACATGACCCAAGAAGTCAACCCTGTTTAGGAAGAACTCGCACTTCGAGAGCTTGCCATACAATCTCTCCCTCCTGAGTGTTTCCAGCACCACTCTCAAGTGCTCCTCGTGCTCCTCCTCTGTCATGGAATACACCAGGATATCATCAATGAATACTACCACAAACTTGTCTAAGTACTGGTGGAATACCTTGTTCATTAGGTTCATAAACACTGCTAGTGCATTGGTCAGCCCAAACGGCATAACCAAAAACTCAAACTGCCGTACCGCATCCTGAAAGCGGTCTTGGGAATATCCTCCCTCTTCACCTTCACCTGGTGATAACCTGACCTCAAATCAATCTTGGAGAACACCCGAGCTTCGCTCAACTGATCAAAGAGATCATCGATCCGCGGCAGTGGGTATCTGTTCTTGATCATCAGGTTGTTAAGTGCCCTGTAGTCGATACACATCCGTAATGATCCATCCTTCTTGGGTACGAAGAGTACCGTTGCACCCCAAGGTGAAGAACTCGATCGGATGAAGCCCTTGTCCTGCAGCTCATCCACCTGCTTCTTCAGCTCCACCAATTCACTGTTGTTCACTTGATAGACATGCTGAAAAATTGGTTCCGTGCCGGCAACCAAGTCTATCGAGAACTCTACATCCCTGTCCGGTAGAAGCCCTGGCAACTCCTCTGGAAATACGTCCATAAACTCTACGATCAAGGGATGTGGAGCCACATGCTCCTCAACTGAAGCTCCACAAAAGACTCCGTCATCCTGCTCTGCCTGCCGTCGGGTGTACTCAAACTGTGGCTCTCCTGGCACCCCAAACAAAACCCTATCCCCTCGACAATCAATACGGGCGTGGTGTCTACTCAGCCAGTCCATACCTAATACAATATCGTAGTTCGGTAGTGGCATGACGAGCAAACTCACCCCCAACTCTCGGCCTCCCAGTATGACGCTCCGCCCTCTGTAAACATCACTCACGAGGATGACCCCACCCCCGGTCGTGATCTTACAGGTCCTAGGCAATGGTTTAGAACCCAGACTGTGTCTAATAGCATACGATACTGACATAAAGCTGTGGGAAGCCCTGGAATCAAAGAGTGCAAATGCTGGAATCGAGTCTAAAAGAACCGAACCTGCTATCAACTCCCCTACGGCCTCAACATCCTCAGCCGCCATGGCGAAAGCTCGCCCCTGCTGTCGACCTCGTGCCTGCTGCTGGTGCTGGTGGAACCTCTGCTGCTGGGTCGGCAATGGCCCTTTCAGCTGACCTGCTGGAGCCTTGGCTGCCCCAGCTCCTCCTGGTACCGGATACATCGACGCCACTGGACAATCTCGCATCTGGTGGTCCTCTGATCCATACATCAAGCATCTACCGAGTCTCTTCCTGCACTCGTCCTACTTGTGCCCAGGCTTCTTGCAGAAAGTACAACTGATAGCCTGCTGCCTGGGTGCCTGCTGCCCTCTCTGCTGTTGGTGCTACGCCTGCTGAAGAGGTACCCTGCCGTGCTGCTGATACTGCTGAACTGGCCTCTGCGGCTGCTGCTGTTGGAAGTGAGGCCTCTTGGCCTGCCCCTGACTGCTGCTACCACTCTGGAAGTCGCGACCCCTCTTCTGCTTCAACCCTAGGTCGTCTTCCGCCGCCATAGCCCCAGAAAATATCTCTGCAAAAGTAGCGTTCCGGTCGCTCTTAGGCAGCGACCGAACCTCTCTAATCAAGCCTCGGCGAAACTTCCTCGCTTTCGTCTTCTCAGACAAGTCATCTATGAAACGGGCCAATCTACAAAACTCCCCAGCATACTCAGCTACAGTCTGGTTCCCCTGAACCAGACCCTCGAACTGTGCCTCGATACCTCCCAAGGCCACATCAGGAAAGAACTGCTCCTTAAATAGCTCTTTGAACTGGGTCCAAGTCTGGCCCTCAACTCCCACCCTGGGATCTGTCTGATACCACGCATGGGCTAAGTCCTGCATCTGACTGCCCGCCGCCTCGATCTGGAGTCGAGCTGGTATCTCCGCCAGCCTGAATATCTCCTCGATATGCTCTATCCAGTCGTCTGCATAATGGATGCCCTCTGTGCCGAAGAACTCTTTGGGATGCATCTTCTGAAAGTCATGTATGTCCCTCTCCCTCCGACGGGGCTGCTGCTGGGGCCCCTGCGCAGTAACCAACTCTACAGTAGTACGAACCAGCTGGTAAAAATTGGTAGTCTGCCTCTGCTGCTGCTGCTGGTGGGACTCCAGAATCCTCTCCACGAAGAAGAAGAGATGTGCAGCATCTACCATCCCCACAGGCGGAGGCGGCTGCGGTGGAAGGATCTCAGGAATCACAATGCTCGGCCTTCTGACTGGTGGAGGTGCTCCTCCAAAAGCTGTAGAAACACCGACTCCTGAGGGCTGCACTGGTCCTGTGGCACCGGGAGCTGGCTGCTGCTGAGGTCGAGAGGTGCTAGACCCCTCTCCAGCGTCTCCCAGTCCAGGGCGATGTAATCTCGTCTCAACCATCCTGGAGACACAGATCAAACAAGAAATAATTACTGAGAATGAGTCAAAATATCAAAGGAGGATAGTTTAAATTTCAAAGGAAGACAATAAGCAACAAATGTAGATATACGGAATCCGATACGGAGTTGTTCTAGTGTGATTGAGTACCTTCAAAAAAAATACTAATTCCTACTGCAGACTGCAGCGATATTCTAGTTCGAATACCACTACATTTCCAACTTAGACCTGCATAGGCCACCACTAAAAACGTGTCACGACCCGCACCCTAGAGTAAGGGCACGAGACGTGGGTACGTCCAGCCTACGCCGCAGTGTCGGCGATAGAACGCTGTCCTAGGTTAACATCTAACAATATAAAGGTACTTGTACAGTATATACTCTCCGAATGGAGGTGACATAGCAAATATAGTCTCAATCACAACTAAGGTAGAACAGGATAAGATAGATAAATATCCAGAATGAAAACACAGAGATACAATCCAGAATTCTAAGTGTCTAAAATAAGTACATATCCCAAAATATCAGAATCCATATACAGTAATCCATGAAAAGTAAAGACATCCTAGTCTCAGGAAGTGTCATCTACTGCTAGTGGATCATGCTGCTGGTCCAAGTCCAAGTACTCATCTAGTGTAGCACCATAGTAGGTAGGACAGAATGCCTCAGCCTCGTCCTCTATAATATTTTAACAGGTCCAGTCAGGACAGGAGCGAGCACAATACATCTCAATAAATCATAACATGTCAGGATATATAATCATGCTAGAGAGAAGATACAAGATACTAAAAGAATAACATGATAAAAAGGAAGACTGTAAATAAATAGATACCATATATAGAGAACTATCAGTGACTAGTGATTCAGAGCACAAGAGGTTATGTAAACGGCACAATGTTGTACATGAGTAATCTAAAGAGGTTGTACACGAGTAATCTACTGGATTGAATACATAACCACTTCTACTCCCCCCGTCCCAATCAATACACAAGGATCTAGCCAAGTTATGTTATTGTACACGAAGTATAGTCGTACACGAAGATCATATGAATACATGAATATACACGATTTCATACGATTTGTATACGAATGTCACGAATACAAGGAGTACACGATGCTCACGATAAAGTAAACGAACACGAATACCCGATGTATCCGCTAAGGGGATAACATCGTACGACAAGATCCATATAGTACTAATCCATGTTTTCAACATGTCAGCATCATGTAAAGTAATCTAAAGCAGGAAATATACTCCTAATACAGGATATGAAATGATCAGAGACTGTACTCGCCTATATCCTGAGAATCTGAAGGATATCTACTGTCCGAGGAGTGGTGTCTGTCTCCTATAAAACAGTACAAGTCACTATGAGTCTAAAATGATAATAAGATGCAAGTCAATGCATTCTACATGAATCTAGGTCAATCTAGACCAAAGTCAACTCTTGGTCAACTCTGGTCAACCCTAGAAGTCAAACTAGGTCAACCAAGTCAAACCTAAGTCAAACAAGTCTATACTAGTCTATTCTAGGTCTAACAAGGCTATATAAGTCCAATCTAGACTGACTAGGCAAACAGACACACCCATAGGCCATAGGCTATATCATGCCTATAAACCAAACCATAACACATATACACAAGTCAAAATATATCTAATATATAATACACTCATAGATATATTTATATAATCTAACATAGAAATACACATTAGCATATAGGTTACCTTTATGTATACCACACATACATATATGTCTAAAATATAATAGTACACACATATTATATAGGATACATATATGTATATACATCTCATTTACATATATATATATACATAAGTTAGAGAATAGAAAGAAGGATTATGGTGGTGACATGTGTGTGTGTGTGTTAATGAAGTGTCAATAGAGTGTGAGACATGAGGGTTCTGTGTTCAAGTCTCCCTAAATCAGAGAGCACATGGGTATAATACCCTAAATTCAGAACAATGTAGTGATACTGTGTATATGAGTCAATGGAAATCAGTGAATGTTAAGAGAAAACAGTTCAGAAAATAGGAGAATCAATTCTCAGGTTTTAGGAAAAGGAACCACAGTGAATACATTACTAATTTTTAGAATTGGAAGGGAATCAATTCTCAGATTAAGTTTACAGTTCAACTATAGAACTGAACTATGAAACAAAATCAGTTTAAATAGGAATGGTTAACAGTGTGCTAAATAACAATATGAAATCTGGGAATAGTTGACAGTGTGCTAAATAACAATATGAAATCTGGGAATAGTTGACAGTGTATAAGAAGGGAATTTAGTTCAGGGAATATGCATATACAGTTAACCAATGAATAAAACTTTCATTCAAAATTTAGTTTACAGTAAGAAGGAAACCAAAATCCCAGTTTTCATAATTTCGAACCCAATACAAGTCCAAATTCTATTCTAAATCATAAAGCCTATTTGAATCGTAATGTTCAGCCAAACATGAACTATTAAACATGTGGAAGTGATTAATCGGTTGAAAACATCAATAGAAATAGGATTAAAAAGTTTCAGGAATTTGAAAAACAATATATCAGTAACATGG
This sequence comes from Iris pallida, assembly GCA_029216955.1. NCBI lineage: Eukaryota > Viridiplantae > Streptophyta > Magnoliopsida > Asparagales > Iridaceae > Iris > Iris pallida. The sequence goes on along the minus strand of JANAVB010011398.1, from coordinate 3,313,679 downwards.
TATAAGTGATTGCCATCTTCACATTCAAATCCACATTCACAAGCAAACAACCTATACTAACATGTAAACTCGATTAATCAAAGGTAATTAGACATGTTAGGATCTAAATTAGCAAATAATAACATGTATTAAACATTTAAAACTGAAATAAAAACACAGAACACAAAACGGTACAGAACTGGACCAATCCTCGTGCACGAGTTCAGCCGTGTCCAAAGTACGACACAGGACACTTCCTGTCACGTGCACTCACCCACGAGTTCACCAAGTGTCAGGCTATGACTGTGTCATCCTGACTCGTGTTGACGTGCCACCGTGTCGTGTCAAAATACGCGTATCCAAACCCAAAATCCACGTTAACTGTGTCAGTGTAAACCCAGTACGAGCCCAAATACGTGTCCGACTCGACACGAGAGGTCATAAAACTTGACACTCGTTGTGTCAGTCAGTGCCCCTTCGTATGTGTCAAGTATCACGTGTCCAAGTGTCGTGTCCACTGTACAATCACACCCGAGTAGCAGGGCACTACTCACGGGCAGATTCGAGTGAGTTCGTGTCCACAATCCGACACGACGCGCCACGAATACGTGTTCAGTCGAATAGGAATCGACAAGCCACAACCCAATGAAGATTTCCAATCAAATACTTTGCATAAAATGAATCGAAATGCCCTTTGGGGTATTTCATCAAACACCTACATGAGAGGACTGATACGTGTCCAAATGGGATACGAATTGGACACGAAATCCTACAGAAATCTAGGATTAGCTAGGGGACACCTAGATCTAGACTAAAATGCAATAATAACAGCAATTTCAATAAGTTTTGAAGGAGTTACCTATAGGTGTCAAAATCCTCAAAAAACTCCAATGAGGGGTGTTCCTCTTGATAGCCAAACTTTACCAAATTGCTCCCAAGCTGAAATAATCTTTCATAAACAGCAAGAACAGGTGAATTAGAACCTAATGCAATTTGTTTGGATGGAAAAGGAATTAAATAGGATTTTCTAGGAATTATTGAAGTTGGGGACTTACCTCTTTCTTAAACTTGAGAAATTTCTAAAGGAGGCTAGCTCTAATTTCTAGGAGGCATAAAATAGGTGGGGGAATCCCTAAGCTAGGTGTGGCCGGCAAAGGGAGTTTGGCTAGGGTTAGGTTATATGGTGGTCTATGGGCCTCTATGGGCCTAAGTCATAAATCATGACTTGTGAAACCACAAGCCATTAACTAGCCTAATCAAATCCTAATCTCTCCAAATAATTTCTAATGACTTGATATCACTAACTTAGGTTAAGCTAGGGTTACAACCTCTAACCAAGTGGTCATGATCTAGGTTAGCTTCTAGGATAGTCTCCTAAGTCACCCTGAGTCAAAGTCAATAATAGCACCAAATCAATTATTCTAAAAATCACTGAAAATTCTAATAATTATAATTAATTCCAAATAATTCCAAATTTTAAAAATGACCAAAATACCCTCAAGCTAGAAAAGTGGTAGTGACAGAAGTTGCGAGTCCTTAGGATAAAAACTCGTGGTTGTAAAGAGCTGCAAGCGTTTTGAATTCAAAGCTTGTGCCATAGTGGATTAACATCAAGCAAGCGTCCTCGAGACTGGACTAGTCCTCTCAAAGGGATACTAGTATACATGGCTGTGTCATGAGTTTACTTTTCTGATGCTCTTTACTTTACATATTTAATTTTGTATATAGTTTGTTATCATCTGCCCAGCACTTACACCTGTGAAACTGTATATAATTTTTAATTTGGTGATTATCTTTCTGCTGTACACACGTACTCTATTCACCCCCTTTAGAGGTGCTTAACGTTCCTACAATTGGTAACAGAGCAGGTTATATTCAAATATAACACCCTAGAGAGTATATATAAAAATCGTGAATCTATATCCACAGGTGAAGGGCAATCCACAAATAGACCCCCACTATTTGATGGAACAAACTATACTTATTGAAAAACCCGAATGACTTTCTTCCTAAAATCTCTTGACTTTGACCTCTGGTCTATAGTCATAGACGGCTACAAAAAGCCCCCAAGCATAGTGATTGATGGTAGTCTTAGAGATAACCCACATGATAGATACGCGGATCTAGCAAAAATATAAGCCAGTCTTGACGCAAGAGCGATCAACGCACTATTCTGTGCCATTAAAAAGACTGAGTTTAATAGAGTATCTACGTGTGTCACATCACATGATATTTGGAAACTTCATGAGATAATTCATGAAGGTACTTCACAAGTGAAGGAATCCCAAGATAAGTAGATTGGCACAAGAGTATGGGGCTTTCAAGATGAAGCCAAATGAATCAATCACTCAGATGTTTACACATTTTTTTGATATTACTAATCCTTTATCATCTCTTGGCAAGGATTACTCGAATCACGAAAAGGTTCGCAAAGAGATCAGGGGACTAACAAAGAACTGAAACCCAAAAGCCACTGCGATCATAGAAGAAAACGATCTCACCACAATATCTCTGGAAATACTCATAGGCGAACTGATGACTCATGAGATAGACTTACAAGACATGGAAGAATCAACTCCAAAAGAAAAGTTTATCACTTTCAAAGCTCATGCTTAAAGTCTCAAGCGAAGATACGAATGGTGAAGATTCAGATGGTGATGAACAAGCCCTACTGGTCAAAAACTTTAAGAAGTTCTTAAGGTTTGAGAAATAAAACCAAAAGAAGAGAGACCTCCAATAAAGCAATAAAGAAGAAACTATATGTTACGGATGCAAAAGATCGGACATATCAAAAAGGACTGCCCAATAACCAAGAAGAGCAGTCGATAGGACTGATCAAGCAGGAAGTCAACAACTGGTCGAAAGTATGCAAATACCAGTATCTGGCATGAGAATGAGGCCAGTGAATCAGAAGAAGAGGAAAGACAAAATAGTTCAACAAATGTCTGTTTAATGGCATTTGATTAGGTATAAGACAATCCTCTATATGATGATTTTACTTTCGATAAACTCTTTGATGCTTTTAGCGACCTACTTGACAAATACAAAAATGTGTTAGACAAGTATAAGCAATCTCGAAAAGAGATAAAAGCATACACAGCCGAAGTGGCTAAATTGTTTAGCTTATTGTAAGAAATAAAAGAGACATCTACCACAGGTAACACAGAAGAATTAGCTAACATTAAGCTAAGTCTTTATGAGGCTCAATGCACGACTGATCGGAGAAAGAAGGACTATGAAACTGTGCTTGCTCTATATAACTCTAAGAAGAGATTATGAATCAACACTGAACAAAACCTGAAAGACATGACTGAGAAACATGTGGCAGCTTGATCAATATCTAAAAAGTGGAAGATAAACTTAGGCAAACAGGTTGTTCCTGTTACACTGCCTACGATATGTCCTACTACACATATAACAAATAGGACATGATCAAAGCAAGCACGCAAGTAACATGTTCCACATAATCATGTTTTCACTTCAAAGTATCTATGCAAGACACAAAGGACTCAAGTTTGCACTAAAACAAATGACACTCACTCTAGAATTATATGTACATACTGTTGTTAACATGGGCATATATCACAGTATTGTAGAATTTTAAAGTTAGTAGACATGAATAAATACACATGGATACCCAAACTAACAATGTAGGACCCTCAAAGAAATGGGTACCAAAGGTCACATCTACTCGTCTTGTAGGTGGGCCAACCCTCTCATGCTAAAAGTAAATAGATTCTCGATAGTGGATGTTTGTGGCACATGATAGGTGATACATCTCTATTTGCGATGTTATCAATGAAAATAGAAGGATATGTCTCATTCAGTAATAATCTGAGAGGTAATATTATAAGTAAAAGTACTGTTGGTATTTCTCCTTATCCAGAAATAAAAGTCATTTGTCTTGTAACTGAATTAAAACATAACCTTCTAAGCGTTAGTTATCTTGCTGACAATGGTTATGGCATAAATTTTTTTAAAGATAAATGTTCTATATATAATATGTCCACTGGTAATCCTGTCTATGAAAAAATTTGGGAGGATAATATTTATGTTTTCTTTTTAGAAATTACTAAGTGTGCAAGTAAGTGCCAAGTATTCAAACATGATGAAAGTTGGACATGGCATATGAGATTAGGACACACAAACAGTAATGCCCCAGTCCGAAAATACGTAGGACAAGGAACGTAGACATGCCAGCCATATAATAAACATATGTAAGCTGTATATGTAGTAAAATCACAGCTAGCTAATCTCATCCACAAAATAAAAAAAATAAAGATATCATATAATAACTATGATTTATCTTTATACAATATGTTGGGGAGAGACAAATCCACTACCAACTATTTAAAAAAAAGTTGTACAAGACATATTAAATGATTTAGTGAAGGTAGCAGGAAAGACCCAAGACACGTCATCTTCGAAGGGATGGAGGAGATCACGATCTTGGCTAGTATACCTGTGGAAGACAAGAACATACACCTGGAGAGATAACCAGGTCCTCAGAGGGACGTAACAAGGCACAGAAAGAACATGCCATAACTGAATATAAACTACTCAATAAATAAGTGAATTGAATTATAACATGGTCCAATTCACACCATTGAATTAGCGTACCATCCCTCCAACCAAACAAGGACAGTAGATGGCACCGTATTTCACGATGACGTATGTTTCCATGCAATGAATCCAATATGGTATCCGGACCACAACAAGGTTCAGTACCTTCTCATCGGAGTAGTGAGCCACACCTACAACCAAACAAGGACAAGATGTGGCAAACTAGTCCGCGACAAGTTACTGTTTCTAAGCCACGATCAGATACGAGTACCCAAACCAAAATTAATGATACCTAACGGATAAGGGTGCTTAACCATTCTAAGTGAATGTTGTTTAAGGACATCCCTCCAATGCATGGGCTATCTGGCAAAATAATGGGATCGGCATAGTCCTCACTTGGGGCACCAGGGGCCTCAAGCATAACCATTCCTCGAACGTGCAAGCAAGGAAATAAAGGGTAGTCAACCCTCATCTCCGGCGGAGTATACGGTCATAAGAGAAATGTGCATAGTAGCCCATACGCTAAGGATATGTTCTCCCCACCCAATGACTATATGTTGCCTTAACAACACATAACCTCTATAACTGCTAAGTTAAACTATCATGCAATACTATTAGCGGTTAGCCCTATCGCACGGCTTATACGTACTGGTGGCCAGCTAGGCACGTATGTCCGAGTTCTATATGCGACTCGCGACTTCGTAGCACAACGGGTCAAGACCAATGAATGCAACACACAAAGGGTGGTCCCTTAAATCTAAGGTTAATAAGCATAAGTACGAGAAATTAAACTACACAGTGTAATCTATCTAACTACTACAATGTAGGACAGTTTATTTTGCAGAAAAATAAATAATAAATAAATGCATGGATATGAGCTAAAGTAAAGTAAATATCAAATGGCAAGGTATCTTGCCTGGTGTGTCGCCTGGTGTGGTGCGATGATCAAGGTGGCACAGAGTATGGCTTCGGTTATACAACTAATCAAGATGGCCTCCGATGGTGGCACAGACTGTCCCATTGGGTCCCAAATGGTCAGATTAGATAGGAAGGACATAAGGTGGTACGAAATTGGCGATAGAATAGGAATAAGAGGATTTAGTCACGGACTGGAGGAAATCGAAGGAAGTTGAAAAATAATAAATACGCGATTTTTGGAAGGTATTTATAATACTTAAAAACTAGTTTTTCATGAGTCAAAATATTTATAGGAAAAATATTTAAAGTCAAGAAAAATTATTTTTGACCAAAAATATATTTCTAAGTTGTAAAAGTAGGAATTTAGATAAAAATCCATATTTTATTAGTCATAATATTTCAAATACCATGAATCTAGAAACTATTTAGGGCTCAACTCTATTTTGTAAAAAAAAAAAAAAATGATTTGTAGGCCAAGAACCATAAAATAATAATATACTAATATTTTAAAACTTTCAAAAATTTAGTTTTGAAATTATATTTAGCCCAACTAAATACTATGTGCATAAGTATAATTTAGAAAATATTAATATAACTTTATTTTGAAATTAACTATAATAGTACTAATGAAACTAATAGAAATTTATATACATATATGTTGTTTTTAACAAGTAATACATAATTTAGAAATTAATAGAAATTTAGAAACTAATAGAAATTTATAACAATAATATTAATACAAGTAATAATAATAATAATAATAATAATAATAATAATATAATAATAATAATAATATAATAATAATAATAATAATCAACAGTTGATCCATTGTTCCTCATAAGAAAAAAACAACAGATAATAAATAAAAAATAATATTACTACAAATATAAAACAAAGGAAATTCTAGTAATAACAGCAGCAGCTGTAAGTAAAACAAAAGGAATATTTACTATCTTCTTCCCGAAAATGAAGCGACCTTTCTTTTACAGTCAAAGAAAGAAAGGGAGGGAGAAGACAACAAAATATCCAAAGAACAACATAAATCAAAATATATAATAATAAAAACAACCAAAACTCCACTCAACAGCTAATATCATTAGTTGTACCCTTTTTGTCGAAAGAAAAAAGTGGAAAGAGAGGGACAGTAAGGAGAGCTATTGTTCTCTTACAAGTATCGGCAGTAAAGTTACAATAGAGAGAGAGAGAGTTTTGATCGGGGGCGAGTGCTGGAGAAAGGAAGAGGGGGAGAGGAAAGGAGAGCGGGGAGAGGAGATGAGCGAAGGAGGCAGCACACCCGTGGACGTGGCGTGCGGCTCCGTGGCGGCGGTCGGGCTGCGCTGTGCTTCGGGAGAGGGCGTTGGCGGCGCGATGTTGGATGCCAGTGAGGCACACGCAGGGCGGAGGGTGCGGCTCAAGGAGGCGAAGGACCAGAGGAGTTGGGGGTACGCGGAGGTTCCAGTGGTGGAGTTGCGGTCAGGTTAGGGCTGCTTAATAATTTATTTTTTTATTTATTTTTGGTTGGGCATGGCTGGTCGAAATAGTGGGCTGCCGCGGCGGCGGCCACGGTAGTGGTGTGGTTGAACGGTGACGTAGGTGGTCTGGTCTATGATTGTGGAGTTGTGATTGGTAGCTGCGGCCAGGGATGGCTGCGATGGAGGCTGTGGAGGGTTTGGCTGGAGATAAAGGGAGGAGACGGGCGATGCTGGGTTGTACATGGTGGTGGTGTCGGGTGATGGAGATAGGCGGTAGTGATGGTGGTTGTTGGGTCGGAGGGTCAGGGTCGGCCAGCGATGTGAGAATAGGTGGCTGATAGTCGAGGCGAGGCAGACGTGTGCGGCTGGGGGACGACCAGGCTCGGGCTAGGTTAGGAATCAAATATTTTTGGTTCGTGTCGGTGATGTCCGACACGGAGATGGATATGTAATTGTAATGATAAAGTTTAGTGGAACGACACCCGGGGTCGAACCCGAGGCCGTCACGGCTGACACGGAAAAGAATTGGACACCGACACGATGCACGTCTATTTGTGGTAGAATTATTTTTGGAAGCAATTTGTGAAGGAGAAGCATATGGAGGCTACTGTATATATAGTGGAGGTGGAACACCTAGTTGGATCGGCAATAGAAAAATTTAAACCCTATTAGATAATTTCCATATTTTAGTTTAAATCAATCAATTTAATCAAAATCAAATCCCAATATAGTTTAAATCCCAATAAATCTAAATCAATTTAAATATAGATAATTCACATAAATTATACTATCAATTAAATAAAATTTAATCCAAGTTTAAATTATCATAATAAATTCAAATTATCTTTTCTATAAATAATAAAAATAATTAAATTTCGAAAATGATAATAATACTAAACTATTTGAAATACCATTTTAGTAAGTTAAAATAATTAATAAAATAAATTCAAAAATCAACTTAAACATGAATTACATCTTACGTATTTGCATGAGAGAAGATATTTTTATATGAAACATAGTTTTCTAAATTGCCAATAAAATAAACTCACCTTTTTATAATAATAAAATTAAATAATATTTTTGAAATCTCGATGCGACGCTTTTTACAACTTTAAATAAATAAAAATAATTATTATATATTATTTTAAAATTATAAAAATCTATAATCAAAATATTTTTCTAAAAATATGTACCTCGCAGATATTCGCACTCGACGAGCAAATACAAAAAAGAAAAAAAAGATTAGTACCAAATTTAAAATAAAAAAATCATAGTAAAAATTTAGGGAGTTTACACAAACATGGATACCATTTCAAAGCTATCAATGAAGAAATTGGTAAAAGGACTACCGAAGATATTATTCAAGAGAGATATGGTATGTGCTGATTGCGAGAAAAATAAAGCAACTAGATCCTCATTTAAATCCATCAACGCTGTAAGTACTGTTTGCCATTAAAATATCAAGAACAAAAATTACAGATGAATTAAACTTGAATGTAAACTCGCTTGTACAAAAGAAAGCCTAGAAGAAATCCTAGAAACAATCTAAGTATAATTGTTTAATTTTTTGATTCTGGGGGGGTGACGATGGAGGCTCGAGAAAGTGTAGAAACTCTGCCTTACTCCTTGGACTATTAGACACAGTCTTTGCTCTTGAAGAAATTTGCCAGCCTTTGATTGCCAACCTTTAGCATTGGTGTGGTACCCTGCTATTTATAGTGATTCCTGTATAAAGCAGCTTTTGGGCCGCATAGAGGGCCACGTGGCTGTAACAGCACACGAAGACTCGATCTTGGACTGCCAGCTGGTGGGGGTTGTTGAGATTTCTTTGTTGTAGCAAATCTCGATGGTTGAGACTTGGTTAAATTGCCACGTGTTCCCCCCACAGAGTAGAGCCTGAATCGTTTTGGCCGCATAGTGGCCTTAGGAGCCTTTCTTCTGCGGCTTGGTTTCACTTGGCCGCATGGGATCTTCGAGAGCCTTGCTTCTACGGCTCTAGTCCACTTAGCCGCATGAGGTCTCCAAGAACCCTGCTTCTGTGGCTCGGCTCCATTTGGTCGCATGGGATCATCGGGAGAATTCCTTCTGCGGCTCGAGTCCACTTGGCCGCATGGGATCTTCGGGAGCCTTGCTTCTGCGGGTCGAGTCCACTTGGCCGCATGAGATCTCCAGGAGCCTTGCTTCTGCGGCTTGAGTCCACTTGGCCGCATGGGGTCTCCAAGAGCCTTGCTTCTGCTGCCTAGATCAACTTATCCGCATAAGCTTATGCGGCTCTTCCTTCTGCGGCCTGGATCAACTTGGCCGCATAACGCCTATGCGGTCAGCAACAATTTTGAGAGAATTTCGTTTGTCTCTCTTTTGACTTCTTAATGAAGATGAATTTGACCGATCCTCCTCTTTGGCGAGTGCTGGTACTGCGGATTATGGATCTTCTTGTTCGAAGAAGATTTGACGATGAACTCCCTCAAAAGATTATGATGCGCCGGACAGAGACAATGCACCTAATTGAGACATCTTAGTAATGCGTCTAGTTGAAGAGTAGGCCATTATGAAGTCTTCAATTGGCATCATGCTTCCAAGATGATGTCGGAAAGGCACAGCAGGTTGCGGTCGCTGGAATACAGACTGTCTTAGTGGTGGAGCCACTGTCTTGTGGCAGCAGCAGTTGATGGCGACTTGGGTACAGTGATGTCCTGGAAAGGGCTCATCGCACGCCAAGGTTGCTTGTCTCTCCATGTGTTTGTGAATGGCCATCTCTCGCAAGTCAAGAGCAGATTGATCTACCTTTGCATCCATTTTATGGGCCCGGGTATTCCAAGCGTCCGGGTGCGTAGGTATCATATTTGCTCCCTGATCTGAGGCTAGTAAAAGCACTTGCTCACGATCGTTGTAGGAAGACTTTTGGGAATATTTGCTGCCTGATCTGAGGCTAGTAAAGTACTTACTCTCGATCGTTGTAGGGAGACTTTTAGGTATTTTGCTTCCTGATCTGAGGCTAGTAAAGCACTTGCTCTCGATCGTTGTATGGAGACAATTAGGACCTGCCCTGTCTGTTTGCCGCAGAGGGCTGGACACGGGAGGTTCTGTAGAACTTTCCATCAGGGGCTTGTTTAACAGTTAACGGTACCTGCTGACAGTCAGCAGATTGGATAGTTGACTGGGCTTGTTGAGCCCGTACTGTCCTAGACTTATTCGACTTAGCACCCGAAGGTGCGTAGTAAGAAGAGTCCAAGTTGGCAAACGCACCCGAGTCGACTCTGTATAGTTTACCATCGGTAGCGCGCATGATTTTGAGCACACATCTCTGGTTTACTATTGGCATAGCACGTTTGAGGAGCATGACCCGTGCAGCATTGGCTTTCTTTATACTAGCCTGCAAAGGCACATAGTACTCAGAATCCAACTCATCCTCACCATGACAGCGAGTGATTCTGTTGAGTGATTATTTTCTATTTTTTATTTTGGTGCCCTTTTCAAAGGAGGCAAGGGGGCTCTATATATAAAATGGAATGAGCCATTTATTTTTCTCCTTTCCGATGTGGGACTAAAAGCAATATCTATGCTTCTACAAGATCCCTTTTAAAGTTTTCAAATTGTAAATTTGGAATACTTTGAATAAGAAGCATGGATAGTAGAACTGTTTAGGTGTGACAATCCTATCAGAGGTAGCATGGACGTGATAGGTTTGGGTACTTTCGCTTGGAGATTTTATGTGGACTTATCATCCTTGGCGTACATTAGTTTTAGGTACAGATAATAAGTTGAGAGAGAGAACCAACATATTTACTCAGAGGTGACATAGACGTGGTAAATATGAGGTTGATGGTAGAGCTTTCCTTCTCAAAGGTGATATGGACGTGGTAGGAGTGAACTTGGTGAGGATACACAGAACAACTCAGAGATGATATGGACGGGGAAGTTCTATGATTGATATGCCACAACGCAGGGGTTGTTGCACGGGGTGTTTACTCAAAGGTAAGGTGGATGTGGTAAACATTTGTTTTTAGCATCATCTGCTTTATAAGGGGTAGGAAAACAATCCAGAGGTGATGTGGACATGGTTGTTCTACTATTGGGGAGTGAATGCAACGGAACAACTGGGCTCCAGAAGCATATGATTGTAAGGGAATGGGTGCTTGTACTAGAGGGTCTAATACAGCATTTGTGATTGGCAGAAGACATCCCACTTGGGGACTTTTTTGTGGACCTATTGCCCTTTTGTGCATCTGGAAATGCGAGCAATAGATTTGAACAATTTTTGTGGACTTAGTACCCTTTTGCGTACTAGTGGTGCGAGTAATAGATTCGAATGATTTTTGTGGAACTATTACCCTTTTGCGCACTGGTGGTGCGAGTAATAGATTTTGAGACAAAACCCAACAGAGGTAATATGGACGTGATAGGTTCTGTGGTCTTAACACCGTGATTTTATCCCGGGTTGGGTACAAGTGTTATACTTGTTAAAGAGGATTGTTGCTTGGGAAACAGGTTATACTTGCAATCTCGGAATTTAAAGACAACATGCAATGAAAAGAAGATACAATTGGTAACAGAAGCATGCAAATCATATTATGTACAGTTTTGTATGTTGTAGTGTACTTGCCTTGATTTACCGAAGGATTGATGTTAAATATTGGTTTGACTTCCAAAGTCCTCAAGCTGTAACAAGGTATAATGTTTCTTAGTTTAAAGGTTAAGTGCTAACTAGGTGTTGTGCTCTCTAACTAGGTCAAGTTACACTTGGTTCGGGTCACAAAGTCATGACACACTATGCTTAACCTTGGTCATAAAGTCTGGCACAACAATTATATAAATGTAATACACATCAAAATACTTTTAAACATGTTAAATCTACAAGTCATGGATTGTCATATTTTCTAGGATTTAATATTAAATAAAATGATTTATTTTATTTACTAAGAAAATATTGTATTAACTAAGGCATGCCGCATCTTCGCTCGTTTTAATAGTTAAAGGTCTCCAAATACCAAGTTGCTATTTTTTATGGGTAAATTAGGTCAAAGTAGGAAAGGTATTTAGTTTACACAATTTTTGGACTACTACAAGCATTTATAGAACTATTTGTATCAAAAAATAATTTAATAATAATAATAATTTATAATTAATTGTTAAAAGAAACTAATTTTTAATATGTCAAAATAAGTTCAAACTCTACTGGCCTAAATAAAATCTAGTATTTAAATATATTTTTTAATTAATTTTTAGAAATTATTTATTATTTATTAAAATTAAAAATACTATAAATACATATAAATATATTTACTATTTTTATTTATTTAAAAATATAATTATTAAATAAATAATTCTAGAAAATATATAAATAAATACTACAAATAAAAGTACAATTTACCAGTATTTTACATCACACAAATACAATATATAATTATCAAAATACAAGAAAATACATAAATACATAATTACTACATTACAATAATACCATAAATAATATAATATATATTACCCAAAAATACGCTTAACATGGGATTCAAACTCGAGTCTGTCAGGACTAGTTACTAGGGTCAGTCAAGTGACCACTATGCCAAGATTGGTTTGGTGTTAGCATAAGGGATTCTCTTGGATTTAAACTATATCAAGTCTAAAGTTTAGTTTCTTACCGAGGAAGAAGAAGAACGTGGTCGCGGTTAAGTCGAGATCGTCGTCGGCTCGTCGGAATCGTCCTCGTCGGGATCAGGAAGGTGGTTCATAGGTTGTCGATGAAGCTCCGTTCGTTGGTGCTGCTCCGGTGGCTCGGGGATGGCAAGTGTGACACGGATCGCTGGGATGCTCTAAAGGAAGAAGATGGTAATACTTAAATTTTGTCTCAACATTTCTCTTTTAATAGAGAAATGAAGGGAAGTTACGAATGGGAAGGGGTCGTAGGTTACAGAATGGAAAATGTTGGGAGTTACGGAATGTAAGAGGAGAATGTAAGAGGTTGGAGTTACGGAATGTAAGAGGTTAGGAGTTACAAAATATAAGAGGTTGGAAGTTACTTAATAGGAATGGGTTTTTGGACTTGGGTTTTGGGTTTGGATGTGAAGAGAAAAATGGGTTTGGGCTTGGATAATATTGGTGGGAATAAAATAAATGTAGAAAATAGGGTTTTATAGGCTTGGTCCTAACCCACAGGCCCAAGAACATGTGGATAATTAATTTGGGCTATTTAATTAACTAGGTTCAACCTTTAACTAACTTTGTTTAAATTTCTAGAAGTAAATTGTCTAACCTTCTCAATAATCACATGCTACTAAGTCCTAAATCTTGAAACTTCTAAATACTAATTAACCAATCTGCATTTCTGTACCTAAAGCTCGCAGCTGATGGTGACCCACTACTTTGTAAAAGGCTGAGACAAAGAGGAGACAAGTAGCTGAACTTGGTCGACCTAATAAGAATATTAGAATTCCTATAGCTGTTAATAGTAACTAAATTCATTCACCTAAATAAAAGCTTATTTAAAAATTATAATCTTAATGAACTTAACAAAACTAACTAGTTTTGGAGAGAAACGAATTTAAATCAAGATTTGGGGATTACAAATCTTTCTTCCATAGAAAAATTTTATCCTCGAAATTTCAAAGGATATGACTAGGCACGACTAAGAATAAAATCAAAAGATGAAACGATCAATCGATACGAATAGGCACGATAAAGAATATAATTAAGAAGATAATACGATTTATGATCAGTTAGTCAAGCATAATCATGGATAAAATCGAAAGAAAAGATGTGAATTAGCACGATCGAAATATAAGCAAAATAGTCTAGTCGCGATCAGAATCATTTAAGAATGATCAAATCGAAATCGTTTCGGCATGATTCGTTATTTAACGCAAATCATTTAGGCACGATTATCAAATCTAGATACGATTATGTATATAGTGGAAAGAAATCAAAATAGGTTTTAAAAGATTATTAGGAAACCTAATAATGATATGAATATAAAAGATAAGAAAGAAAGGTTCAAGAAAGGAAGATAAGAACTAAATCAAATTCAAGGTTCAAGAAAGGAAGATAAGAACTAAATCAAATTCAAGTGAGGGTGCATGAAATTGCGAACGATGAAAATCAATAGTCATATGACAAAAAGGTAGTCTCTATAATATTCAAAAATTGTAAGCATATTTGAAGTTATTTTACCGAGAATTTATGCCTCGCTAGTGTACATCTGGCTGCAGTAAACCCTTGATTTCATGACTTAAATACGATATGGTATCGAATATTGTATTAACTATATCCATTATTGACATAACAACTCAAAGATCAAAATAGAGCAACTGGACATAGTTTTAATAAAATTTGATAACTTATGCTTACCTGAAATTACTTCAACTTAGGAGTCATGCCTTGCCAGTGCGCTGATGGTTGTAGTGAACCCGCAGTCTCCATAATTCAAATAAATGGCGGCAGTACGCATCTGCCTTGCCATTGTAAGTCATCGAAAAAGTATTCCAACTATATCCTTAAAAATTTCAAAGGAGCTTATAGAAACTCAAACAAGTTCCAAGACGATCAAGATAGAAAAAATGTAAGTATCTGTCCTATAAGTCTCAATTCTTGAAAATAAAATGATTGATTAGGGAGGAAATAACTGAAGACGAGAGAAGTATAAACATTCTAATCTCTATTTCATGGATATTCAAATGATTGAGGGAAAAACTTTGAATCAAAAACTAACTCGAGATTCATATATGGATAATAGAATCAGAAATTATAAAAATAATTCCTTATAACAAAATGGGAAATAAATAAACAATTTAGACTTACGATATGATGAAAGTTAGAGAGGAAAAAGATGATCAAGATTAGGAATTGAATAATACAAAGTCCTACTTTACCAAGCGAATAGTCTACCCACCTTTAATCATATCATCGTACTAAAATACAATAGTATATTATTCTATGAAAATTAATTCCTTAAATATCTAATAGGGTATAGAATTCAGTAAATCCTCGGCTAAATTACATGGCCTATATATCAACCTTACCTACCCAATAGTCAAATTGAATAAGGGTCTCCTAGTCCTAGTCGTTCTCCTAAAATCAAATCAATCCTAATTGTGAATGAGCACTTTCCTGGTCGCAGACTCGCAATAGTACGACTAACTTATGTACTATCATGAGTTCGCACAGTTTTGCGAAAATAGACATGCATGGGCCACCACTAAAAATATGTCACGACCCGCTCTCGAATATTCGGATACGTGTCAGACACATCTATCCTACACTATGAGACACAACGTAGTAAGCTGTTCTAAACCTTTAATTATCTTCAAACTTATATTAGATCAGATTAATCACAGTATCGAGATAAACTAGAAATAAGTCCAACGATGCCACTTAGTTACATTTCCAAAGCAAGAGTAAAATGGAGACAAATCCAACCAAATGAATGTAACTAGTTATTACAAACAAAGTTCAAATGCGAGATGTAAACTAAGCTATAGGGTATGTATTCTCCAGCAGGGACATCCTCTGGGATGTGAGCTAGCGTATCAGTGGCAGGTCCATAGTATGAATTGCAAAGCCACTCCTCCTCGGTCAATTCACCTGAACGATCCAATCAGGAAATGAGCAAAGTACAACCCTACAATTTATGCTATTGGTACATGCAATGATAAGGATGAACCAATAAAGAAGACATGGTTTGTTTGAAAGAAAAGGCAACATGCATAGTTGAAAAAAATAACAACATACTCAGCAGATTCTATAAAGTAAAGACAACATGTTCAGAAGATACTTGTAAAACAAAGATAACGAGTTTAGGAGACTCGTAAAACATGTTCAGGCTAGATAGGTAAATTACGGCTTTGAAAAGCAAGTAGACATGTGATCGGCTATAACATAAGAACATGTAACATGTAAATAAAGATAACTTGGGGGTATGACATTGACTACACGTGCACGATGTGCAGTCAATCTCGGATAAGTGTACTACACTACGGGCGTTGATCACATACTAACTAGATATTTTTCCCTTTCCAATCTCGATAATGTG
Organism: Iris pallida; assembly: GCA_029216955.1. Classification (NCBI taxonomy): domain Eukaryota; kingdom Viridiplantae; phylum Streptophyta; class Magnoliopsida; order Asparagales; family Iridaceae; genus Iris; species Iris pallida. Next base: position 3,297,728 of record JANAVB010011398.1, on the reverse strand, counting down.
TACAACTTGCAACATGTGATACAATTCTTGTTGAAGAGGATTGTTGCATGGGAAACAAGTTTGCAATCTTGGAATTTAAAGACAACATACAATAAAAAAATATACAATTGGTAACAGAAGCATGCAAATCATATCATGTACAGTTTTGTATGTTGTAGTGTACTTGCCTTGAATTACCTAAGGATTGATGTTAAATATTGATTTGACGTCCAAAGTCCTCAAGCTGTAATAAGGTATAATGCTTCTTAGTCTAAAGATTAAGTGCTAACTAGGTGTTGTGCTCTCTAACTAGGTCAAGTTACACTAGGTCTAGATCACAAAGTCATGACACACTATGCTTAACCTTGGTAATAAAGTCCAGCAAATTAATTATATAAAGGTAATACACATCAAAAATACTTTTAAACATGTTAAATATACAAGTCATGGATTGTCATATTTTTCATAATTTAATATTAAATAAAACGATTTATTTTATTAATTAAGAAAATATTACATTAAATGAGGCATGCCTCACCTTCGCTCGTTTTAATAGTTAGAGGTCTCCAAATACCAGGTTGCTATTTTTCATGAATAAATTAGGTCAAAATAGGCAAGATATTTAATTTTCACAATTTTTGGGCTACTACAAGTATTTATAGAACTATTTGTATCAAAAACTAATTTAATAATAATTATTTATAATTAATTGTTAACAGAAACTAGTTTTTAATATGTCAAAATAAGTCCAAAATTTACATGTAAATAAACTAACTTGGCCTAAATAAAATCTAGTATTTAAATATAATTTTTAATTAATTTTCAGAAATTATTTATTATTTATTAAAATTAAAAATACTATAAATACATATAAATGTATTTACTATTTTTATTTATTTAAAAATATAAATATTAAATAAATAATTCTAAAAATAATATATAAATAAATACTACAAGTAAAAAGTTCAATTTACCAGTATTTTCATCACGCAAATACAATATATATTTATCAAAATACAAGAAAATATATAAATACATAAATATTACATACAATAATACCATAAATAATATAATATATATTACCCAAAAGTAAGCTTAACATGGAATTCAAACTTGGGTCTGTCAGGACTGGATCCTAGGGTCGATCAAGTGACCACTGGGCCAAGATTGATTTGGTGTTAGCATAAGGGATCCGCTTGGATTTAAACTATATCAATGCTAGAGTTTAGTTTCTTACCGAAGGAGAAGAAGAACAAGGTGGTCGCGGTTACGTCGAGATTGTCTTTGGCTCGTCAGAATCGTCCTCATGGGGATCGGAGGTGGTTCGTAAGTTGTCGACGAAGCTCGACTCGTCTGTGCAGCTCTGGTGGCTCGGGAATGGCGAGTGCAGCACGGTTCGCTGGGTTGCTCCAAAGGAAGAAGATGGTAATGCTTAAGTTTTGTCTCAACATTTTTCTTTTTATAGAGAAATGAAGAAAAGTTACGACTGGGAAGGGTCAGAGGTTACATTATGTAAGAGATTGGGAGTTACGGAATGTAAGAGGTTGGGAGTTATGGAATGTAAGAGGTTGGGAGTTACTTAATAGGAATGAATTTCTGGGCTTGGGTTTGGATGTGAAGAAAAAAATGGGTTTGGGCTTGGATAATATTGGTGGGAATAAAATGAATGGGAAAAAAAAGGGTATTTATAGGCTTGGTCCCAAGCCATAGGCCTAAGAACATGTGGATAATTAATCTGAGCTATTTAATTAACTAGGTTCAACCTTTAACTAACTTTGTTTAAATTTCTAGAAGTAAATTGGCTAACCATCTCAATAATCACATGCTACTTAGTCCTAAATCTAGAAACTTCTAAATACTAATTAACCAATCCACCTTTCTATACCTAAAGCTCGCAACTGATGGTGACCCACTACTTTATATAAGGTCGAGACAAAAAGGAGACAAATAGCTGAGCTTGGTCAGCCTAATAAGAATATTAGAATACTTATAGCTGTTAATAGTAACTAAATCTATTCTCTTAAATAAAAGTTGATTTGAAAATTATACTCTTAATAAACTTAATAAAACTAATTAGTTTTGGAGAATGAATTTAAAATAAGACTTGGGGGTTACAAATCTATAAACCTTAGAAAAAATTCATTCTCGAAATTTTAAGGGATACGACTAGGCACGACTAAGAATATAATCAAAATTTGATATGATCAATCGATACTAATAGGAACGATAAAGAATATAGTTAAGAAGATGATATGATTTATGATCAGTTAGTCAGGCATAATTGCGGATAAAATCGAAAGAAAAGATGTGAATTAGCACGATCAAAATATAAGCAAAATAGTCTAGTCGCGATCAAAATCGTTTAAGAATGATCAAATCGAAATCATTTCGGCACGATTCTTTGTTTAAACCAAATCATTTAGGCACGATTATCAAATCTAGATACGATTATGTATCTAGTGGAAAGAAATCAAAATAGGTTTTAAAAAATTACTAGGAAATCTAATAATGATATGAAAATAAAAGATAAGAAAGAAAGGTTCAATAAAGAAAGATAAGAACTAAATCAAATTCAAGTGAGTGTGCATGAAATTGCAAACAATGAAAATCAATAGTCATATGCCAAAAAGGATGTAGTCTCTATAATATTCAAAAATTGTAAGCATTCTGAAGTCATTTTACCGAGAATTTATGCCTCACCAGTGTACATCTAACTGCAGTAAACCCTTGGTTTCATGACTTAAATATGATATGTATCGAATATTCTATTAATCCTAACCATTTTTGATATAACAACTTAACGATCAAAATAGAGCAACTGGACATAGTTTTAATAAAATTTGATAACTTATGTTTACCTGAAATTACTTGAAGGGGTCATGCCTTGCCAGTGCGCCACTGGCTGCAGTGAACCCGCAGTCTCCATAATTCAAATAAATGGTGACAATACGCATATGCCTTGCCATCGTAAGTTATTGAAAAAGTATTCCAACTATATCCATAAAAATTTCAAAGAAGCTTCTAGAAATTCAAACAAGTTCCAAGACGATCAAGATAAAAAAAAAGTGTAAGTAGCTGTCCTATAAGTCTCAATTCTTAAAATAAAATGATCGATTAGGGAGGAAATAACTGAAGACAAGAGAAGTATAAACATTATAATCTCTATTTCATGGATATTCAAATGATTGAGGGAAAAACTTTGAATTAAAAACTAACTCGAGATTCATATATGGATAATAGAATCAGAAATTATAAAAATAATTTCTTATGGCAAAAGGGAAAACAAATAAGCAATTCAGACTTACGATATGATGATATTTAGAGGGGGCAAAGATGATCAAGATTAGAAATTGAATAATAGGAAGTCCTAGTTTACCAAGCGAATAGTCTACCCACCTTTAATCATATCATCGTATTAAAACATAATAGTATATAATTCTAGAAAATTAATTCCTTAAATATCTAATAGGGTCTAGAATTCAAAAAATTCTCTGCTAAATCACATGGACTATGTAGCAATCTTAACTACCCAACAGTCAAATTGGATAAGGGTCTCCTAGTCCTAGTCGTTCTCCTAAAATCAAGTCAATCCTAATTGTGAATGAGCACTTTCCTAGTCGCAGGCTCGCAATAGTACGACTAACTTAAGTACTATCATGAGTTGGCACAATTTTGTGAAAATAGACCTACATGGGCCACCACTAAAAACAAGTCACGACCCGCTCCCGAATATTTCGATACGTATCGGACACATCCAGTCTACGCGACACAACGTAGTAAGCGGTTCTACCGAGAGTTAGCAGCATAGACAAGGATGGATTTGTGAATGAGAAATAAAAGTTGACTATCTTCATCAGAATGAATCCTCACTAATGCTCTCCTTTAGAGGAAAAAAAGTGTCCGCCCCAGCTTCAAAACACCTTTAATTATCTTGAAACTTATATTAGATCAGATTAATCACGATATCGAGATAAACTAGAAATAAGTCTAAAGATGTCACTTAGTCACATTTCCAAGTCAAGAGTAAACTGGAGACAAGTCCAACCAAATGAATGTAACTAGTTATTACAAACCAAGTTCAAATGGGAGATGTAAACTAAGCTGTAGGGTACGTATTCCCAGCAGGGACATCCTCTGGGATGTGAGCTAGCATATCAGTGGCAGGTCCATAGTATGAATTGCATAGCAACTCCTCCTCGGTCAATTCACCTGCAACGATCCAATCAGAAAAGGAGTAAAGTACAACCCTACAATTTACGCTATTGGTAGATGGCATGATAAGGATGAATGGATAAAGAAGACATGGTTGGTTTGAAAGAAAAGGCAACACGCATGGTTGAAAAATAAAATAACATATTCCGGAGATTCTATAAAGTAAAGACAACATGTTCAGGAGATACTTGTAAACCAAAGATAACAAGTTTAGTAGATAATCGTAAAACATGTTCAGGCTAGATAGGTAAAGTGCGGCTTTGAAAAGCTAGTAGATATACAATCTGTTATAATAGGAGAATATGTAACATGTAAATAAAGACAACTTGGGGATACGATATTGACTAAATGGGCACGATGGGCAGTCAAGCTCAGATACATATACTATACTACGGGCGTTGATCACATATTAACTAGACATTTTGTCCTTCCCAGTGTCGATAATGTGTGCAACTTGCGATATGTGATACAATTCTTGTTAAAGAGGATTGTTGCTTGGAAAACAGGTTATACTTGCAACCTTGGAATTTAAAGACAACATGCTATGAAAAGAAGATACAATTGGTAACAGAAGCATGCAAATTATATCACGTACAGTTTATATGTTGTAGTGTACTTGCCTTGATTTACCGAATGACTGATGTTAAATGTTAATTTGACGTCCAAAGCCCTCAAGCTGTAACAAGGTATAATGTTTCTTAGTTTAAATGTTAAGTGCTAACTAGGTGTTGTGCTCTCTAACTAGGTCAAGTTACACTAGGTTCGGGTCACAAAGTCATGACACACTATGCTTAACCTTGGTCACAAAGTCTAGCACAATAATTATATAAAGGTAATACACATCAAAGTACTTTTAAACAGGTTAAATCTACAAGTCATGGATTGTCATATTTTTCTATGATTTAATATTAAATAAAATGATTTATTTTATTTACCAAGAAAATATTGCATTAAATGAGGCATGTCTCACCTTTATTCGTTTTAATTGTTAGATGTCTCCAAATACCAAGTTGCTATTTTTTATGTGTAAATTAGGTCAAAATAGGAAATGTATTTAGTTTTCACAATTTTTGGGCTACTACAAGTATTTATAGAACTATTTGTATCAAAAACTAATTTAGTAATAATTTTTTATAATTAATTGTTAACATAAACTAATTTTTAATATGTCAAAATAAGTCCAAAATTTACATGTAAATATACTAACTTGGCATAAATAAAATCTAGTATATAAATATAATTTTTAATTAATTTTTAGAAATCATTTATTATTTATTAAAATTAAAAATACTATAAATACATATAAATATATTTACTATTTTTATTTATTTAAAAATATAATTATTAAATAAATAATTCTAGAAAATATATAAATAAATACTACAAATAAAAGTACAATTTACCAATATTTTACATCAGGCAAATACAATATATAATTATCAAAATACAAGAAAATACATAAATACTACATACAATAATATCATAAATAATATAATATATATTACCAAAAAATAAGCTTAACAAGGGATTCGAACTCAGGTCTGTCAGGATTAAATCTTCTAGTCAGTCAAGTAACCACTGGGCCAAGATTGGTTTTGTGTTAACATAAGGGATCCGCTTGGATTTAAACTATATCAAGGCTAGAGTTTTGTTTCTTATCGAGGAAGAAGAAGAAGGTTGTCGTGGTTACGTTGAGATAGTCGTTGGCTCATCGGAATCATCCTCGTCGGGATCAGGAAGGTAGTTCGTAGGTTGTCGATGAAGCTCGGCTCGTCGATGCGGCTCCGGTGGCTCGGGGATGGCGAGTGCGACACGGGTCGCCGGGTTGCTCCAAAGGAAGAAGATGGTAATGCTTAAGTTTTTCTCAACATTTCTCTTTTTATAGAGAAATAAAGGAAAGTTACAAATGGAAAGGGTCGGAGGTTACAGAATGTAAGAGGTTGGAAGTTACGGAATGTAAGAGGTTAGGAGTTACGAAATGTAAGAGGTTGGGAATTACGGAATATTAGAGGTTGGGAGTTACTTAATAGGAATTGATTTCTGGGCTTTAGCTTTGGGTAGGGCTGCAAATGAGCCAAGCCGTTTGCGAGCTGCTCGAAGCTCGGCTCGATAAAAGCTCGTTTGAGCTCGGTTCGTTTAGTAAACAAGCTGAGCTCAAGCTTTATTTTTTAGCTCGTTTATTAAACGAGCCAAGCTCAAACTTAGAAGTACTCGGCTCGATTGAGCTCGCGAGCTGGCTCGTTTAGAAGCTCGTTTATTTTTTTATTGAATTATATATATATATATATATATATATATATATATATATATATATATATATACATAAAATATATATATATATATATATATATATATATATATATATATTATATATATATATATATATATATATATATATATATATATATATAACAATATGGTTGTGTGTATTATATATTTATGTCCTTAATATGTGATATTAAGAACTTTCTAAATTATTATAAATAAATTGTTAATATTTCATATAATTAAATTCAAACCTAACTAGCTTGAAATCAAGCTTAATGATCTTGAAATAAAGTTAAGCAAGAAGCTTAATTTCAAGCTTATCGAGCTTGTTTATCAAGCTTCCTTATCAAGCCAAGCTCGAGCTCAAACCAAGCCAAGCTCAAGCTTAATATAAACAAGCTCGAGCCAAGCTCAAGCTCAAAAATAAAAACTTATCAAGCTTTAGCTCGGACTCGAGCTCGAATAATTCAAGTCAAGCCAAGCTCAAGCTTGCAAAAGCTTGGCTCGACTCGGCTCGTTTGCAGCCCTAGTTTTGGGTTTGGATGTGAAGTAAAAAAAATTGGGTTGGGCTTGGATAATATTGGTGGGAATAAAATGAATGGAGAAAATAGCGTATTTATAGGCTTGGTCCCAAGCCATAAGCCCAAGAACATGTGAATAATTAATCTGGGCTATTTAATTAACTAGGTTCAACCTTTAACTAACTTTGTTAAATTTCTAGAAGTAAATTGGCTAACCATCTCAATAATCACATGCTGCTTAGTCCTAAATCTAGAAACTTCTAAATATTAATTAACCAATCCACTTTTCTATACTTAAAGCTCATAGCAGATGGTGACCTACTACTTTATATACGGCTGAGACAAAAAGGAGACAAATAGCTGATCTTGGTCGGCCTAATAAGAATATTAGAATTCCTATGGCTGTTAATAGTAACTAAATTGATTCTCCTTAATAAAAGCTTTTTTGAAAATTATACTCTTAATAAACTTAATAAAACTAACTAGTTTTGGAGAAACAAATTTAAATCATGATACGGGGGTTACTGAAACAAATAGTTTTTTTTTATAAATTTTTATGTCCTATAACTCCTCAACAAAAAGGTGTTATGGAGCGAAAGAATAACACTCTAAGCGATACGGTTAGAGTCAAGCTAAACGAGCATAATCTTCCAAAAAAAATTTGGGCTGAAGTTGTAAGTACAACTTATCATGTTTTGAATAGTGTTCTGATTCGTCCTATATCAAAGAAGATACCTTATGAATTATGGTTTAATCACATTCCTATATTTTATATTTTAAAGTTTTTTGATGTCGTTGCTTTATCCTAAACACCAAGGATAACTTGGGTAAGTTCGACTCAAAGACAGATGAAGGAATATTCTTTATTTATGCTGTCAAGAGTAAGGGATATAGAGTTTTTAATAAAAGATCTATGATTATTGAAGAATCGATTAACATTTTATTTGATGAGCTCAACAGTCGACGCAAGGAACACTTCTAAAGCACCTGAAGATACTAATGCCGACAAGACTATCTGGAGAGTCTACCTAAGAAGATAAAATTTATGCCAGACCATCCGTAGTCTCTTGTCATAGGTGATGTATCGAAGGGAGTAGGTATACATTCTTCTACTAGGAATACAACTGCTAATGTCGTATTCATTTCTCAAGTAGAACCTAAATCAGTAGCAGATGCATTTTCAGATGAATTTATGCCATACAAGAGGAACTAAACCTGTTCGAAAGAAACCAAGTTTGGAAACTTGTTCCTAAACCTATTGGTCAATCTGTAATTGGTATGGGTGTTTTAAAATAAACTAAGTGAGGATGAACAAGTTCTACGTAATAAAGAACATCTTGTGGCTCAAGGTTATAATCAAGAAGAAAGAATTGATTATGACGAGACTTATGGTCTTGTTGCTAGACTAGAATCCATTCGTATGCTTTGTGCATTTGCATGTTTTTACGATTTTAAACTTTCAAATGGACGTGAAAAATGCATTTTAAACAGTTTTATAAAAGAAGAGGTTTTTGTGAAACAACCCCCTAGATTGAAGATTTTTAATTTCTAGATCATGTTTTCAAGTTATGTTAGAAACTTTATGAAATCAAACAAGCCCCTTGAGCTTGGTATGATCGCCTAATTTCATTCCTACTTGAAAATGGTTTTTCAAAAGGGAGAGTTGATACTACTTTGTTTATCAAATCTTTAAATGATGACATTTTACTTATGTAAATTTATGTGGATGACATTATATTTGGTTTGACTAAGGAACATCAATACTAAGAATTTGCTAAGTATATACGGAGTGAGTTTGAGATGAGTATGATGGGAGAGCTGAACTACTTCCTCGGATTACAAATCAAACAAAACTTTCAGAGAACCTACATCAATCAAGCTAAGTATATGAATGACTTGCTGAAGAAGTTTGACTTCAACATGCAAAGCCTATCAGACTCATGTGGCTACATTAAATAAACTTGATCTTGATGGTTAACTTGATCTTGATGAAATTGGAAAACCAGTCTACCAGCGTAAGTATCGAGGTATTGTTGGTAGTTTATTATATTTAACTGCTAGTCGACCTGATATTATGTTTAGCATTTGTATATGTGCATGATATCAACTTAACCCTAAGGAATCACACTTATGCGTAGTTAAGCATATCTTTCGATACCTTAAGAGTACTTCTACTATCGTCTTATAGTATCCTAAAGCTACATCATTTGACCTAATTGGATATTCTGATGCTGATTTTGCTGTTTGCAAAGTTGACCGAAAAAGTACCAGCGATACACATCACTTCCTAGAAAAAGCTCTAGTCTCTTGGTTTATCAAGATTGTATTATCAATATCGTTGCAGGTCATTGTTGAACACATATTTTATGGATGAAGTAAACCCTAGAATACTATAATCAGCACTATACTAAGATTTCTATATATTGTGACAACACTTGTACTATAAATCTGACTAAGAACCCTGTATGTCACTCACGCACTAAACATATTGAAATACTTCATCACTTTTTACATGATCACCAACAACACGGGGTTATATGTTTAGAATTTATTGACACAAATCATCAACTGGCAGATATATCCACAAAACCATTGGCTGAAGATCGTTTCAACTATATACCTCGAGAGTTAGGTATTCTTGAATTTTTCGAAAATATAATGCTTTATGTTCAGGAAAATACTTCGAATTTATTCAATGATGTTTTAAGTTAAAGTTATTTTGGGTACAAGCCAAAAGGGCCCTTCTCTCATACAAGTATAAATAGCCTGAAGCGACACGGTGTACTAGTCTTCGGACTACCACTAGCTGGCATCCGTCCCCTATAGATAACCCAAAGTAATAGAGATTTATTAAATCAATGAGTAATAGTTGTTAGCTATTTTTTAAACATAAAATAAGTCCTGTTTCAAAGAATTCAAGCATACATAACTCGGACCGAACTCTGTTCGAATTCGGGCCGAGTTCGATGCGCCTAGTTACAGACCCGATCCGAATGCTGGCCCACATCTAACTTATATCTTTTCATATTTTCTCATCCTCTTCGTACCAATAGTAGTCGAAAACCACCCGACTCTAAACCCTAATTTTCAAACCCTAGCCTTGGATTTCTTTCAAATCTTAGGGTCTTTTCTCTATAAAAATTGGACCTAAGGTTCTCTTGGTGTTCTCTTCCAATCTCCATCATTTTTAAGGTAATTTTCTTACTTTCTTCTTCAAATTATCAAATGGCTCCTAGATTTGCTTATAAGAAGAAGAAAGAAGATGGTGCTTCAACTTCGAGGCCATCGTATGATCCTCTAGAGAGTCTGTTTAGTCCTCCTCCTCCATCTAATGAGGTTGATTTTGATACTAGTCTATTTGTAGACTTAGAGATATCTATAGCTTTGTTCGATGACTACCATAAACGAGCTATTTGTCGTGGAAATTCCATTAACTTCAAATATATTTCCAGAATACTATTTGACTTTTCAAAACTTCGGCCTACGTGAATTTTTGGAAGTCGTTAACCCGATATATGGAAATGCAGTTCGCATGTTCTATTGCAACTTGTAATATTCACAGGACATCATGTACACATCTGTCTGTCAAATCAAAATAGAATTTGATGATGATGATTTGAGTGAATGGCTCTAAGTTGCCCATACTGGAGATGCTCTAGTTGACATCACCAAATTCCAATTCGGTCCCAACTTAACTTAGAGACCTTCAAGGACGTGATGTGTGCTCCTAACCCTAGACCCCGGGATGGCTCATGTCACGGTACTTGAACCAATACTTCTATGAACTCCATCGAATCATTATAGTGTCTATCTCGCCCAAAACGGGATCTACCGATGAGATTACATATTTGGAGTTGTCTGCTATGTATCACATTCACTTTAGGTTCCTTTCAGCCTTTCCAAAACTATAATGGCGGCTAGACACAACTGTAGGAAGGCCGGTCGAAACCTTATCTACCCGATGACTTTTTCTATCATATTTCATAGTTATAACGTTCCTATGGATTCGTGTCCCATTGATGACACTCCATCTAAACTCCATAGGTCTCGTAGGTTTCCTTTCTCCTGCTGTTGGTGCCGGAAGCGTCCATCTATTCCTCAGGCCCCTCAGCTTGAACTAGCTCCTACAAATCTCCCTCTTACTTATACCATAGACTAGCTTTATGCCTTGATGACTCTTTAGAGCGAGCATCTTGAGGCTCATTGTACACTTGAGGATGAGAGTTATCAGGCAGAGCACATCCGTCATAGGGACACAAACTATCGTCTCACTTACCAGTTCCAGACCCTACAAAACGGTATTGCTGATCTTCAGTGGACTATGACTCATCATCCCTCTGATCCTACTCCTATGCCACGTTATCCAAACTTTGCTGGATGCAGATTTGGTGAGGTCAGGAGATACTTTGATCCTACTGCAGCTTACATTGATCCGACCTGATCTACTGACACTGGTAACGATGAGAGTTGACGAGGTATTTGGGCTTTGGATATTTATGACTCAGTCTGCTGACGATGATGATTCATTTTTTATTAGAATTTGGTTATGCACTAGTTTGTATTAGTTATGGTTAAGTCTCTTTTAGATTTCCATATTATATTAGTGAATTTTATGTACTTGCATGCTACTGTTACTATTGTTTAGTGAGATCTACTTATTTATTTCAAGTTTACTTATGCAGTTTGATTGTTGGCCATGTCTATTTCATCACTCTATTTTGTATTATTATGTCTTCTCTGTTTGTTGTTTGTGCTCACTATTTGCGGGGAAGCATCCATTTTGTATAAATGACAAAGGGGGAGAAGAGTATACCTAATAACACCCATGAGAATCGAGAGAATTTGCAATGGTCAAACATGGTATAAAATTTCAAGTAATTATTTTTGATATTATTTGGTATAAACTCAAAGTTTGTAAATTATCAAAATTGGAAAGATTGTTGGCCGATTGGTCATAGTCACACATGATTTTGATAATCGACATAAACTTTGATCGATACGCAAAAAATACGCAACTACAGGTATAAAAATAGAACGTCTACTTCCACACTGCTACCACTCATCGTCTTCATCATACAAAGACTTTAGATGTTGATCAAGATATGTTCTTTATATTTTATTCTGTATTTTTCATTTTATTGAGTCTAAGAAAAATTTGAGGTCGATCAGATTGGCAACTGGCTATTCTACTAAACTCGACTTTCAAAATAGCCTACTTGTCTATTCCATATTCTATACTAGGCAATACCCAATATCCAATACCCATACTAGCCAATACCAAATATACCAAAAAGCAATCTTCATTAAAATACCAATAACTGGTTAGAAAACTCAACCTAAGAGTTCGGCCCAAATAATTCCCGAGTTCGGATTGGTTAGTTCCTGATTGTTAGTAGTCTTCATGAAGATCTGCAACCAAATTTTGAATTACAAATAATATGGACCCGAACTCATGCAGAGTTCTGTCCGCAAAATGGTATAAATTGATGAGAAATTCCCATTCCAAATCATTCATTTATTCTTCTCTTCTCTATCTATTCAGATGAATTCAAGATCTCTACACTTTCACATCTAGCCTTTAAACAACTCCTAGCCAAGCCGAGTGCCTTTCCGGTTGATCTAGAGTTTGGTTCGAGTTTGTAAAGAAGGCTTTCCAAAAATGTACCAGTTTTTAAAGTTCGCCTTATTTGAAGTTACGAGTCCTTCGAATAAAAACTCGTAGTTGTAGGAGCTGCAAACGCTTCGGATTCAAAGCTTGTGCCATAGTGGATTAAAATCTAGCAAGAGTACTCGAGACTGGAATAGTCCTCTCAAAGGGATACTACTATACATTGTTGTGTCATGAGTTTGCTTTTCTGATGCTTTTTTACTTTATGGATTAAATTTTGTATTATAGTTTGTTATCATCTGCCTAGCACTTATTACCTGTGACACTGCATATAATTTTTAATTTAGTGATTATCTTTTCTCTGTATCAACTGCTACTGTGCCAAAACAACAGTCTCTCCTCCCAGGCAATATGTATTCCAACGACTGCAACCAGTTGCACAAATCTGACAACTTCTCGAAAAGAGGGTGCAGGCAGAAGATGATGATGAATTGCCCATCACCTCGTGCAATACAACTTGGAAGTCACCTTCTATCAAAATGAATTCCAAGTTCAGCAATCCTACGGTTTCGGCTAATGCATGAAAAAGCCGACTGCAAAGCAGTAAGCTAGCAGTGTCTAGCATTGGGAATGGCATGTCATCGAGAATCATGCTGATAAACGTGACTATGAGTAAATCGTAGTAAATCGCAGTTTGGTGGGGGCTCATGGCCCTATAGATTGTAGCTCGGTGGGGGCTCACAACCTATAATAAGTCTCTATTGCAGCTTGGTAGTATAGCGCCCCTCTTTCGATAGGCGACGGACTTCATAATATGCTTGCACCGAGCTAGGTCGGCCGAAAACTTAGATGACCATCTGTCTCGATCGCTAAGCTTAGCAAACGATAATACCTTGAGGCATTGATCAAATCGATTTGGACGGATGTTACGAGAATCGATCCAACTAATGGAATGACTTCTATTGGAATAAGCCCTAGATGCAGCGGGCTGCGTCTCGGCGAGTGAGCTCTATGTAAGAGTCCCTTCGACGAGACTGGACCGCTGTATCGTTTTCTTGGAGCTTTTGCCGCTAGGTTTTGATGAAGTGCTTTCGCGACGTTTTCCTGGATGCAATTTTCAAATTTTGAAGCAAGGGGAAAGAAGGAATTCTAACAAAGTGTTGGTGCCATTGCAGGAGCTCGTGTAACTAAAGCTTGACGTTGTGAAGCGCTTCGACGATCGGTACGAGCAATGTAATCGGTGGGTGATTCGGCCCCTTCTTTTCTACTCTGTCCCGCAAACTAACTCTTTGCCTCGAATTCATTCAAATCGAACGATGCTTGTATGCCAATCCACTAAGGTCAAGAACTCGGGAAAAACGTATCGATTTAGAGTAATCTACTCTGAAAAATACAAGTTTATCACATAAACAAAAAAGTTTAAGGTTCTAGTAAAAAGATAGACTATTTCATGTGCTGTAAAATAATATGAAACGTCGATCGTGGGTTATGATGCCTCGGACAATTTGGTGCTTACGGGAGGCTAACTCGGAAGTACGGCTTTGGTGAAAATGAATCGTTGCATGAGTTGGAGGAAAATGAGAATGTCGTTCAATACTGTCCGCGCTATACAAAACTGTTGCATATTAAACTGTTTACGTATTGGCATGGTCATGGACAGCTTGTGCACAAGTTGATTTTCCTCGAATCGGTATCCGGGGCATCGGAATCGAATCGACCTAGGGGGAATGAATAATCATGCTTCGACACTGATGCATTACGGGACCGTCAGTCAGGCTTGCAACCTAGACTGAACGGGCCAAAATGTCGTTGAGATAGTCCCACGTGATGTGTAACATCAATGACCGTGCATATAAGATAGTAGCATGCTCACCTATTGTCTTATGCATGTAGTAAATATTATCTCTTTTTTTATGCAGGGACGAGCACAGCCGTGGTAAGAAATATGATAAACTGCTATATTTCACTGTATGCTTTATTATTCAAAGATGGCTATCGAATATGAACTGAATTCATTTAGTTCTAATAGAAAGACAACTCTAAAGCATGCCTACCCTAACAATCAGAGTCGGTTTAGATGAGTGGGTTCGTCTCGTCCACTTAGCAAGTGTGCTAATCCCCTTCCCCAATTTCTCCAGGTGCGGTGGGCGCTCCAAACTAAACTGGAGCTGAAGTGCGGAGAGGCGGTTTGAAGCTCTTTCTATGCTGAAGTATTTTGAAGCCAATTCAATTAACGACTTATGTATAAAAGGGCGAATGTATGGAACGACAAGCGTTAGTTCAGGCAACTTGTCAAGTGTGTTTCTTTCTGTTTTCAATCAATATAGCTGCAACGGCATCCAATGTAATTACGACTTGCACTTCGTTCACTACCAAAATAAGTCATTTTAGCGACGCCCAAAGACGTCGCTAAAACGAAAAATTACGTCGCTAAAAATATTTACCGACGCAATTACCGACGTTTTGGGCTTGTCGCGGAAACGTAAGTCGCTGATCTTTAAAACGTCGCCAAACGTCGCAAGTATCTACGTTTACCGACGTATAAATACGTCGGTATATTACCGACGTCTACCGTCGTATCGTCGGTGTATTAGCGACGTTTTTAATGTCACTACACGTTGGTAACATCCTGGGAATTTATTGACGTTTACCATCGTTTAAAATGTCACTAGATGTCGGTAATTCCTGGGATTTTTACCGACGTGTAGCGACGCTTACCGACGGTCTCCGACTTATAAGGACGTCGGTAAACGTCAGTACCCTAGAAAATTTTTCAGATTTACCGACGTTTACCGACGCAAACGTACGTCGGTGGACGTCAGTAAACGTCGATAAATCTGAAAAAAATAAAATACAGAATGTCCTTTTCTCCCAGCAGTTTAAAAATATAACCATAAAGACAGTATAATAGATATTCTTTTCTCCCTGGGTTCGCCGACCCCTTCGGTGGAACACTCAACACCGGTAAACGTAAACCACAGAAGCACATTAACATCCAATTGAAACGAATAATAACATAAATGAATAATAACATCCAAATACATCAAATAACAAAGTCTACAACCAAATAACCAAAGTCTACACACAACCAACAAATAGAATAGGATCCAACAAATAGGATCCAAACATCCAAGTCTACACAACCAACAAATATCCAAGTCACAAATAGAATAGGATGAAACAAACACAAACAAACAGTCCTAACTAGGACTACTAGGGATCTGGTGCAGGAGGGGCACCGCCGCGACGAAGGGATAAGAACAACTCATACTCCTCAAGTGAAATCGATACCGATGGAGCAGGCAGTGACGTCGGTGGAGTCGGTGTCGAAGAAGAAGGCGGTGGAGGCGGCGGAGTCGACGACGATGAAGGCGCACCCGGAGGACCAGCACGCTCCAACACTATAAGTCGCTGGTGGTATAAATCCATGATAGATAACATTCTATCACTGCTCTGGACCATCGAATCCTGTGCCAATCTCAGCCTCTTCGCCATGGTCACCTGTCCTGTCTGCAGCTCCGTCACCGTGCGCTCTAACCATCCAACGGTGCGCTCTGTCCTCTCATTTGTCTCCATAAGGTCCATAATACCGTGGTCGAGCGCATCCAATCGTGCTAGCAGCGCAGGATCATCCGTAGGGTGTTGAGACTCCTCCTCGATCCGTCGTAGCAGGTCGTCACGGAGAGACTCCATCATCTGGTGGACTCGGGCAGACTCCTGGGACGGCTGTGGACCATGCACACTAGCAGGAGATGCCCTAGAGGATAGGGTCGCAACTAGGGTGCCATAGGATCCCGTACCGTAGTACGTACCCCTACGGAGTCCACCAGCGGCGGTCATCCACAGCTCGTCCGTCGACGGAGCTTGAGTGGGCTGCGAGGAAGAATCGGCCTCTCCTGCATCAGGTGCACTAGCAGCCGCCCGTTCCCGCAGCCTCTGATACTCGGCCTAGAAAGTATGTATAGTACTCTATAATTTCTAATTTCTAATTAATGTACTTATTATTACTAACTACATGAATATTTATTTGCATCATATTTACTAAGTTATATTAAAATTGACACGAAGTATTAAATTAAGATAACGTATTGTAATACTTACATAGGTCTGCTCGGCCCTCTCGTCAATAAGGTCACCGCTGCGACGATGGGTGGCCAGGAAGACGGTCACCATGTCGATATTACCGACCTTCCTTACCTGTAATTAAATATATTATCTTAGTAATAATTTATCGATTTTGCATTAAAATAATATTTCTAAAAGAGAGAGACATACTAGACGAAGGAAATGTTTCGTCATCGGAATCGACCCACCGTACCACTTTGAGGCATGTTGCCTATCCGCCTTGGCCTTCTCCGACTTCTTCTTGTACCTTGGCTCGTCGAATCGAACCTTCATCGCATTCCACTGATCAGGGGTGATCCAACCTTGGATCGGCTTTCCGGCACGATCACGATCCTTCTGATCATTAATAGCGTCACGGATCAGCTTGGCAGCGACGACAGAAAACATCCCCTCGATAAGCTCGGCCCGGTGCTGTGGATAGAAAAAATATCCTAGAAGAGCGCAAACCAAATATTTATCAGTTATATATAATATGCAAAAATTATATGATTCATGTTAAAAGCAAATATATTTTAACCTTGAAGCGCGCAAACCAGAAGGCCTTTCTCTCGTCCGGAGCATCAGAGTAGTTAATCCAAGCACCACCATAATTATGCCTCAGCATGTGGCCTAGACGTCTCTGTACCTCTGGGGGACGATATCTATACAAACATATTATATTCATGAAAGAAGTTAATTTACGATAAAATAAAAAAATTATAAACCAAAACACCTACTTTGTACCGTCGGCCCAAATCTCCGTCCTCCTCTCCTCCGGAGGTGCACACGCATCATCTGCATGATGCTGGTCGGCCGTCGGTGCAGCCTCGGCCATTTGCTCATCCGTCTCCATCGTCGTATCAGCAATAGGAACGCTAGACGGGCGAGCACTCTCAACAGGCCTGGAACTACTCGTCCCAGGAGATATGCCACGTGACGTTGTCCTAGCAAGCCCAGCTACTGTCCGATATGGAGAAGTAATCGGCGACGAGGATCCAGAGCCGGTACCAGTAGGAGGTACCGAAGGAAAACTTCGTCCTCTAGCAGTACCTGTAGGAAGTACCGGAGGATCATGACCTCGTCGTCCCCCTCGGAACGCTCCGCGACGACCTGCCATACCTGATAACAGCATATGATAATACAACAAATAATAGAGACTAGAAATATGAAAGTACAACAAATAATAGAGACTAGAAATATGAAAGTATAACAAATAATAGAGACTAGAAATATGAAAGTACAACAAATAATAGAGACTAGAAATATGAAAGTACAACAAAGACAAGATAATAACCAAGACAACATATGATGATACATTCTACAATAAACATCTAAGTCTAGATAATATATTCTAGAAGAAACATCTAAGTCCAGATAATATATTCTAGAAGAAACATCTAAGTTCAGATAAGTATATCTCTCTCAATCATCTTCAGAATAATCATCTTGTTCGTCTTCCTCGACCTCATCTTCCTCTTTCTCCTCATCTTCACTTTTATCTTCGCCTTTGTCGGCTTCGTCTTCCTCTTCAAATAATTCTACATCTTCTACATTATGTGTCGTATAATGCGTAACTTCCGTGGAGTCCATATCGACAATATTGGTCACAAGAGGTAGCTCGTCCTCCTGGTAAGCTTTTTCGTCAACATCAAAAGTATCTCTAGATTTAGTCTTGCATACTGTCCACCAGTCAGACTTCATTGCTCCCCGTCTCGGATAAGCTGTGAAGTACACGAGCTGAGCTTGAGTTGCTAGGACAAACGGTTCGTAGCCTTGATATCTACGCTTATAGTTTATATCCACAAGACCATGCTTGTCAATTTTCCAACCTTGATTTTCAATCGGATCGAACCATTCACACTTGAACAACACGATCTTTGCAGGTTCTCTGCCATTATTATATGACAACTCCACAATCTCTCAAGATGCCAAAGAAATCATTTCCTGGATCGACGTCTTTGTAGTTCGAAGACTTGATACACAAACAACTATTTTTCGTAGAATCAAAACCAAGGAAGCTGTCTCTGATCGGAGCATTTGTTGACTTGAACCGAAAGTCATTGACACAGTAACTTGGCCAAATTTTAACAAAAGTAATTGATCCCTTGGCAAGAGTTCTAATTAATTCAATCTAGGGTGAAATTAGATGATCGACCTGAATATCAAAGAAGCGATAATAAGTTATTTATTGTGCAGTTGCATTAGAAGAGGCCAGTAATTACCGAGCTACTTACATATTCGCTCAACCAAGAAGAAAAATGACATCTCATTTCTTGTTCTAATGCTTCGTCTGTTAGGTAGGGTCTAACCAGCCTCAACTCATCATTATATGTGCTGGAAAACAACGAAGCAACCGCCGATTAGTACAATAATATTAGCTTATACTATTACATTGAGATGACGTAAACTCATCATCCTGAGTTACTTACCCCTGTAGCTTCTCCACTCATCCTCGTCGTAATTGAGTAATACATACAACTGAGCAGCCCTTAGCTCTTCGTCATTCAAATATCTCTTCTTCATTTTCCTCGAAGGCTTTCCGGACGCATTGAGTACTTTCAGTATTCCATCATTAAATTCTTGATATCCGTCGTCGTTTCTTGGAGCCCTCGTTCTATTTGTAGCAACATGAGGTTTGAAATAGGAGGAGCAGAAATTTGTAATCTTCTCGAGAATATAGGCTTCACAAATAGAACCCTCGACCCGAGCCTTATTTTTCACCTTTCTTTTTAGGTGATTCAAATGTCGCTCGAACGGGTACATCCATCGATATTTGACGAGTCCACCAACATGTGCCTCGTAGAAAAGATGAATTGGCAAATGCTCCATAGAGTCGAAGAATCCAGGAGGGAATACCCTCTCTAGCTTGCACAGTGTTAACGCAATGTCCTTCTCTTACTTTTCTAGACTATCAATGAGCAATTTCTTAGAACAAAGGTCCCTGAAGAATATGCTAAGCTCCGTAAATGGATCCCAAACTGCATGCGATAAGAATTTTTGAAATATAATCGGAATTAACCGCTCCATGAATACGTGACAATCATGGCTCTTCATACCTGTCAGTTTGTTCTCCTTGAGGTCGACGCATCTTCTCAAGTTCGAAACATACCCATCTGTTTTAGACCTTGAATCCACCTACAAAGCCTCACTTTATGCTCCTTCTCCAGTGAGAAAATTGCCTTAGGCTGCTTCAACTTGCCATTCCCGTCCTCTATCAAATGCAATGCAGGATGTCTACATATTTCTTTCAAGTCCAATCTAGCCTTTGGATTGTCTTTCGTCTTTCCCTTTACGTCCATTACAGTATTAATTATGTTGTCAAACACATTCTTCTCGATATGCATGACATCAAGGTTATGTCTAATCAGATTGGTTCTCCAATATGGAAGATCCCAGAATATACTCCTCTTCGTCCAGTTATGAGTGCGACCAAATCCGTCACACTTGTAGCCCATAGCAGGCTGCTCAATAGCTCTTGGTAAATCTTTTACCTCTTCCCATATCGTGTATCCGGGCCACCTTGGCGGGGGATTAGCCTTCTCCACAACGCCAGCACGAAAAGCATTCCTGTTCCTCCGGTACGGATGATCTTTTGGCAGGAATTGTCGATGACAATCGAAGAAGCACGATTTGCCTCCGTATTTCAAACGGAAAGCCTTAGTGCTGTCCATGCAATACGGACATGAAAGACGACCATGCGTGCTCCATCTAGATAACATTCCATAGGTTGGAAAGTCGTTGATGGTCCACATAAGTGCTGCCCGCATCTGGAAATTTTGTTTTCTAGATACATCGTACGTGTTGGAACCTACTTCCCACAGCTGATTCAACTCATCAATCAACGGCTGTAAATACACAACGATGTTCCTTTTCAGATTATTCGGACCTGGAATAATAACGGTGAGGAACATATACGGAGTATTCATGCACATCCAAGGCAGTAGATTGTACGGGGTGACGATCACAGGCCAACACGAATACTGGGATCCCGAAAGTCCGAATGGGGTAAAACCGTCGGAGCAGAGACCCAATATGACATTACGCAGATCAGAAGCAAAATCTGGATACTCTCGATCAAAGTGCTTCCATGCTTCTCCATCAGATGGGTGATCCAACACTCCTTCGGTATGTTCCCGCTTATGCCAACTCATGTTTTCTGCAGTTTCCTTCACCATAAACAACCGCTGCAACCGCGGCGTCAACGGCAAGTAGTGCATCGAAGAGGTAGGCTTCCTGGCATCGACAGACTTTCCTCTTCCACATGCCTTGTAGCGATCGACACCACAAAATCTGCAGGCATGTTCATCCTTGTCATCTTTGTAGTACAACATGTACCCGTTGCGACAGGCATCGATTTTTTTGTATCCCATCCAGAGCGATCTAACCATCTCTTAGACCGGTAGAAGTCTTTAGACAACTTCGCACCCTCAGGCAATATTTCTATAAGCAACTCCATAAGACGGTTGTAGTAATCTTGCGACATGTTAAAATCGGACTTGATGCTCAACAATCTTGTAACCACCTCCAACGGTGAATGATCCTCACAACCAGGATATAATGGAGTCCTTGCATTCTCCAGCAACTCCATGAACTGTACAGTATCGGGGTTCGGTGCCTCCTCAGGTGCATCATGATCATCCGGATCGAAACTAGGCCCGGCCGCGTTAAAAACCATGTTCACCAACCCATCGTCGTAAGGAGCGTTGTTGTGGACATCCACATAAGGCTCGTACTCCGATGCTAAAGACACAAGTTCTCCGTGCTCGCTCCACTGATAGTAATTCGGCGTGAAACCCTTCGAGTATAAATGATACGTGACATCCACTTCTGGATGATATTTCAAGTTGCGACATCTCACACACGGGCACTTAATTTTGGTACCGTCCATGTACTGAAGGAACGCCTTGGCAAACTGCAGGAACTGGTGTACACCCTCTATGAATTCATCTCGTACACCACACATGTCATCAGGATGACGGTTGTACATCCACGAACGATTCCGCAGATAGTAATTTAGCTCCATATCCATTTGAGGATAATTCTGTAAGATAGATACATATGCACATCGTTTAAACACTTGTAAAAGTAATCATGATACAACAAGTGGTAATAGATATGATGTATCCTATGTAGTTTCTTTCCCTCTCTTTACTGTGAATCTTGGTTAACATTAATATTTCTACACTTCTCCAGGGTGAGGTTGAGGTAGATATCCTATGATACGGAATAGTCGACCAAATAACCCGAATGAGAAGGAAGGAAGTAGGGAGGCTCACTCTATACACTCTAGGATTGACTTATTTCGTCGTTGATTTGACTTATTTTGGTAGTGTGAAATGTCAACAATATCCGATACGGTACCTCGAAGACCTAAATATAGAATATTAATGTCAATTGGTGTTTTGGAATCATAAAAATGATATACTAGGTCAATTCTAGGTCTCCAAGTCATTTCTAGGTCACACTAGGACAACTGGGTCAATACCTTGCCAAACTTGGTCAAGTCATTTCGAGCTTGACATAAGTCGTAATGTACAAATTAGAGGGAAATTGGCAGGGTTACCACCTTGCAACTAGGTAGTTTGTAGAAGGAAAAACTTCCTAATGTGCAAATCATTCCTAATTACAACTGATAATGTTAAATGTTATACATAAATGTACATGTTCTATATTCCACCTACCTGTTCATGTGTACCCATGGACTGAACTCTAATGAGATGGACTGCAACATAGTTATGTGGGCTGAACACATACCTAGGGTGGACTGAAACATGATATGCAGTGTGTTATACAACAAGATGGACAGGTAATGCAATAGGCACATGTGTGCTGAATACATACCTAGGGAGGACTGAAACATGATATGCTCTATGGTATGCAGGACAGATTCATGTAAGTGGATTGATACCCAATTGTGACAGGGACTGTCCTCATAGGCAGTACAGGACCCGGGCTAAACCAATACCCACTTCTAACCTGAGCCATTCCTTTTCCTTCGACTGATACTAACATCAATGGAAATTGTTACAACCATAGGAGTGGACTGCACAGTAGTAATGAACATGTGATGGATGCTATTTAAGGGACTGAATAATTATTTAACACCTGAACCTTACACTTGTAACAATACCTTAGCTAGGGACATGAGTAGGGCTGCAAACGAGCCAAGCCGAGCCAAGCTTTTGTAAGCTTGAGCTTGGCTTGACTAGAATTAATCGAGTTCGAGCTCGAGCTCGAGCTCAAGCTTGATAAATTTTTTATTTTAGAGCTTGAGCTTGTTTATATTAAGCTTGAGCTTGGCTTGGTTTGAGCTCAAGCTTGGCTTGATAAGCAAGCTTGATTCAAGCTTGATAAACAAGCTTAATAAGCTCATATCAAGCTCACTAAGCTTGATTTCAAGCTTGTTCTCCTTTATTTCAAGCTTAATGAGCTCGATTTCAACCTAGTTATGCTTGAATTCAAGTACCTGTAATTTAACAATTTATTTATAAAACTTTAATTAAAAAAGTTCCTTCATATCAATTATTAAGGACATAAATATATAAAGCACACAACCATATCATTATACAAACATACATAAAATTAGAATTCAACAAACAAACGAGCTTCTAAACAAGCTCCTAAACGAGCTTCTAAACGACCCAGCTCGCAAGCTCATAAACGAGTCAGCTTGCGAGCTCGAACGAGCCGAGTACTTCTAAGCTTAAGCTTGGCTCATTTATTAAACGAGCTCGAAAATGAAGCTTGAGCTCGGCTTGTTTACTAAACGAACCGAGCTCAAACGAGCTTTTATCGAGCCGAGCTTCGAGCAGCTCGCAAACGGCTTGGCTCATTTGCAGCCCTAGACATGAGCTCTAGTATTCGAACCCCCAATTGATGCATAGGTCCATGGGGACCCAAGCTCGACGATTAGCTCTGACATAAGTCAAAGTGTCAAAGTATCAAAGTGTCAAAGTGTCAAAGGGTTAGGTCTGGTCGTGTCTGGTGGTGTCTGTGTCACATCAGAAAAAGGGAGATAGGGTTACAGTTTACCGACACAGCATTGGGGTTGGGTCGGGGTCGCCGGGGCTGGAGCAGCGGCGGAGGAGACTGGTCGGGTGGTTGTCCGAGGGAGTGAGTCGTCGGAGGAATGGGGTCGTCGGGAAGGGGGTCGTCGCGAGCGGGAGATTAGAAAATTTTGGCTGAAAAAATGAAAAATCGATCGGGCCAGAACCCTATATGAAATGTTTTAGCGACGTCATTTAAAGACGTCGCTAACCGTCGCTATTTATTAAAACCTGGCGACGTCGTAAATGTATCGTCGCTAAACGTCGCTGAATGAAAAAAATAGTGACGTTTTGCGACTAGAATGCGACATCAGTTGTCCAAAACATAAATTGTGTCGCTAACTGTCGCTCAAACGTCGCTGATAGTGACGTTCAGCGACTTATATATAAAACGTCGCTAAAAGCACAAAACTTAGCAACGTATTTATCTGGAGTCGCTAATTTCGTCGCCATTATGACTTATTTTGGTAGTGGTTGCAAGCTATGAATGAAAAGCAAATTTCTATCTTCCTATACTGCATCTTATATTCTGATGTGATTATGAAGTTTCAACTTGGCGTATTAATATGAAAAGCAACGTAACATTCTTGCCTTGTACGAGTGCAATTCCAGACTTGTACGGCATCACGCCTTAGCGAGGACGATCGAATCGACAAAATAATACCGGGGACGAACGGTTTGTCGACTCAGGGTGTGACAGGTAGGGGCTCACAACCTATAGTAAGTCTTTATTGCAGCTCGGTGGGGGCTCACAATCAAGTACAGTCATCGTCCATCATATGGTCCTCGCCTAGAACTTCGAGTCAAGTCAAGGCAAGTCAAGTCAACAAGTCAAGTCCAGGTCAATCATGTCAAGCAAACCTGTCCTAGGAAATGTAATGATAAATCTCTAGGCGCATGTGCACAAAGATAATCGTAACCAGTAAAGACAGAAAATAGAACTAACTACGTGCACGGATAACAAAAATAACAGTGATAATGAGAAAGTAATAGTAACATAAATCAGAGGAAGTATGTGATCAAAAAATAAAAAAGTAGCAATAAAATGAAAATGCATGTAAATACTATAAATTTTGGCAAGGTATACTTGTATGGTGTAGAATCGACCATGTCTAAACAGGCAACTCGTCCATCAATAGGCTACGAAAGCTAAACATCCACAAATGTCCCCGGATGCTGAAACAGACATCACCAAATTATTTGGCATAAGAAAAATGTCTATGTTTGACTACCCATAAGTCCAATTCTGGATACAGGGCCAAAACGGTAATTTTAGGCCAAAATAGTGTCTACCGTTGGACTCGCATTGCAGCCTATGGTCTCTAAAGTCAACAAGTTATATACCTACGAGTCTAATTTTGCGATACGAACTCAATGATATGTCCAGATTTGGATTCCAATGAGCTGTACACAAAATCGTTCGTTGAGTTGGATCGCGGACCCGTCAAAATAGCATTCCTGTCAACCTCCTCAGAATCGGACCAAATTGGCTCACAGGACCAGAAAAACGATATGAGCCTAGTGGCATAATTTTTGTTGCAAGGTGACAAACGTTCACAAAGTAATTGGATAGTTTGCAAAGAGGCCGACACGGTGTACTTCGACCGATACGCCTCGAATTCATTGTGCACACGTAACCAATTCGAGTTCCATCCAAGTACACACGTTCGCAACATCCGTACACATCTTTTGATGCTCACGGGTTTCAACCATGTCGCCCAGTTGGACAGAAAGCACGCTGTATCGGAGAATTTTCCAAGTTTTAAAAAACTGTTTTCCTAGTTTTTTCTCGATTTTCAAATCGATTTATCTTACTGTCTAAACAACTAGAAAAATAATAATAATGGGGATTCCTTGGTGTTTAGGTTGTCTCTAATACTATTGAATTAGAAATGCAAAACTGCTAACCGTTTTCTAGTAATTAGCCTTCCAAAATAGTCTCTCAACGTAAAAATTGTCAATTATAGATTGATAGGTTTAGTGGATTTTTGAAATTTTTCAGGGATTTCTACTATATATAAATATTTTTTTTCTAATATATATATATATATATATATATATATATATATATATATATATATATATATATATATATATATATATATTAAAAATATATATTAAAAATATATTATATATATATATATAAAATATATTTTAATATATATTTTTAATATATATTTTTAATATATATATATATATATATATATATATATATGTAAAAAAAAATATATATATATATATATATATATATATATGTATGAAAAAAAATATATATATATATATGTATGTATGTATGTATGTATGTATGTATTATATATATATTGTATGTATGTATGTATGTATGTATGTATGTTTGTATGTATGTATGTATTATATATATATATATATATATATATATATATATATATATATATATAGGCTAATATATATATATATATATATATATATATATATATATATATATATATATATATATATATATATATATATATATATATATATATATATATAGGCTAATCTACTTACTAACATTTATATTAATAAAACTCTATTTATTTATAAATATGTATATAAAACCTAATACTTACGTACTACTTATACACATAAGTATTCATAGCATAAAAAAATCCCCAAAAACCAAAATGTGTTATCATATTTCCAAGGTAAATAGAAATTTAAATAGAAATATATATATATATATATATATATATATATATATATATATATATATATATATATATATATATATATATATATATATATATATATATATATTATTTTTATTTTTATATATATATATATAAATATATATACATATAAACCTAATACTTACGTACTACTTATACACATAAGTATTCATAGCTTAAAAAAAATCCCCAAAAACCAAAATGTGTTATCATATTTCCAAGGTAAATAGAAATTTCAATAGAAAATAATGCATATATTATATTTAATATTCAATTTATAGAAACTGCTAACTAAATTATAAAAATGAACTACCAATATATATACACATCTATATATCTACATAGACGTCGTTGGTCGCACTACATGACTACATAGGATTAGATTGGGTTCTGGTCAAGTTTGACTAGTTTAGCACAATCAAGTCTCCTAAAAAGTCAGTAATCTTGATAATAAATAATTAAATTATTTATAGGGGTCAAGTCTCAACTTGGCTTGGTTTTCCTAGTTAGAACACACATACGGCTCGACCTTCCATACCATGCCTAAAACACTAGGGCACATGATTACACTCTCCGTGCCATAATTCCTAGTCATCTTGTACTTCAAATCTTAATTATGACTAAAGCCTTCTATAATAACAACTATTTTATTAAAAATATTTATAAATTCCATAAAACACTATTTTAGTCAAATAAATAATAATAAATAATTCCAAAAATTCAGGGGTGTTACATTCTACCCCCTCAAAAGAATTTCGTCCTCGAAATTAAAATAACTCACTATGGTAAAGGAAAAAAATAAGTCTATAGTTCTAAGACGTCTCTAAGGTGTGCTATGTCTCTATGGTTGTTCCTAATCAAACATGTCACAAGCAAGCGTAAACTAATATTCTACTCACTATCCTTATCACAAAATTGTAAGTTGTTACGTTCAGTTGCTTCTTGGGTTGCTGCTCCGACTTCAACTGTCATTGTAAAGGCCTGTCCTGGTCGTTGTTCTACCTGCTGTCTCGCCTGTGCAAATTGTATCACCTGGTCGGGAAGCGGTCCACGTGGATATCCTCCTTGAGTTGGTACTAGTGGTGCTAGTGGTGCTGGTCCTTCATTGCCTTTCTCAGGGCAATTTTGGATGTGGTGTTGATTGGAACCACAATGCAAACAAAGTCCTAATCTTCAACGGCAATCATTTTGCACATGTCATTTTGTTTTGCAATATTGATAAAAGGAAAGTTCAGGAAATGGGTATAGGGCAATTCTTGGTCGTTGGCGTATGGTGTGTCTCTCTGGTCGTCTTGGTGATGCCTTGGATGATGGTGGTGCTGCTGCTGATTGCTTTTGGTTGGCCTCCTTTCGGTGGTCTCGTTCTAATCATCGTGCTGTCGTAAGAACTCTGGAGTAAGTGGTAGGTGTAGCAGCTCCAATAAGCTCCTGTAGTCTATAGCTCAGCCCAACGTAGAATTTCTCTGCCTTCTCTTCTTCAGTCTTGATTAATGTAGGTGTGAAACGGCTCAGTCGTAGGAACTGTAACCTTCGTTAATCGATTTCTTGAATTTTTTGAATTTTTTGTATATTTTTAAATCTCTGAAACTTTCTGAATCCTTGAAATCGTACAATTCTAATTTTGAAAAATATTTTTCGACCGTGATTGCTATCAGTACTTGTTTGTCATTGGTTTTATAAAAAAAACTATTTTTCTGTGATTTTACACTAATGGAATTTTCCTGTCCATTTCCTTAAATCAATAAGTTATAAATATGGTTTTATATAAAGAAAACATTTATCAAATTATGAAATTCAAATATATTTATTTCATTGTTGTTAATATATATATATTTTTTGTTAATATATATATATATATATATATATATATATATATATATATATATATATATATATAATTGGTATTATTTAAGTTAATAGGAATATTAGCTAAATTGCAATTAGCTATGAAATAATTTTTGATTGTTAACATCTACAATTAGCCAAAGATTAAATTAACTACTAGTAGTATCTTTTATAAGTAGTTGATAAATGATTAATAGTAATTAACTAAATTACCAAATACAAATTGTTCGTGGTTAGTGTGTGTTAGTAGGTTAGTATTTTCCATTAATTTCTAATTTCTATTACAAATACAAATTATCTTTTAGGATTTCTCCACTACCATATAAATAGGCTCACATCCCCAAAACCAACACACGCATTCCAAAACCTAGCCACCAACTCAGCCGTCATCCTCTTTTCTTTGCTGCCAATATTTTTCCAACCTCTCGACCAAAACAAACGACCACCACACCTAGCCACCCCCTTTCCGACCAAGCTCCGGCATCACCACCCGAGATCCCCTTCAGCCATCTCCCCGTCAAGCATTGCACACCACTGGAACAACCGACCCTAGTCCACCTCCATTTCTCCACCACACCCGCTGCAACCACCACCTCCATTGTCGTAGTCAGTACCACCACCATTATCCGCCGTGGCCGCCGGCCCCAAGTCAACAACACACCACCACCATTACCACACTTCACTCGTCACTGACTCCCCATCGACCACAATCCGTTGGCCAACACCAAGCCGACACTCCCCGAATACCAATCCGCCACCAAACAACCACCATCACCAATCTCCCCAAGACATGACCACCCCCATTTTACTGCCATCCCCGACCTCCCAACCAATCGACCGCCCCTGATCCGACCACACCACTCTCATTGTGGCCGCCACCCATGGCCAGCGACCACCACGAGAAACACCCCCACCGCCTGAGCCAACCACCATCAAAAAGGAGAATAAAGAAGAAGACTGGTCAGACCATCTCACCGAGTGATTGACCTCCGCTTGGCCGCCCTTTCTCCGCCTCCATCCGGAGAGCCACCGCCTCGCCTGGTGGCTGGTCCGCGCATCTCTCCACGCCACCTCCTCGGCGATCTTGACGCTGTGCCACCATGGTTGATGGGACCGCTGCACTGCCGTTACGGTTGCAGTCTTCCGCCCGAACACCCTCAACGTCGACATTTGCCTCCGCTGTGCCAGACGTGCAAGCCTCCGCTAATTTGTGAGCATCTCTTCTCCTCTCTATTATTCCTCATCATCTTCCCTTTCCTTGCAATTTTAGGGGTGGTTGTGTGTGCTGTCTCTCTCTCTCTCCATTGGGAGAAAGAACAGCGAAAGTTTAAATCCCTTAGGGCTCGTTTGGATCAAGTTTTTGGATTTCCAGGAATAGATTTTCAATTCCTTTCCCATGGGAAAGGAATTAAACATTCCCATACCCATGTTTGGTTAAGTTGGGAATAGGTAGTTCAAAATTTTAAATTTTTTTATTTTTATGTTTGGTTGACACATGGATAGGAATCTTAATTTATTTAGTTTTACTTTAATACCCTTTCACTAATTTTATGATGATTCACATATTTGGGATATGAGTTGAAAATTTAAAAATAAAGAGAGGGTATAACTGTCCAAACAAAATAGTCAAACATCATTCCTATGAAAGCAAATCTATTCCCAAGGGGGGGCTTGGGAATAGCTTTCCCACATCCATGAAAATAGCTTTCCCACATAACTCCCTCCTATTCCCTCCTCATTCCTAATCCTAAACATACCAAACATGGGTAAGGAATTCAAATCTCATTCCCAAGCCTAAAAAACTTGAACCAAACGCCCCCTTATTGTTTGGGCTACGGGCTGCAAGCCCAGTAGCGGTGTGTTTATTCTTTTCATTTTTGTTGTTTGTTTGTTTTATTAATGGTGATGGGCTTGGCTAGTAACTTAGTATTTTCTTTTGTTTAATTTAGGCTGGGCTTAGCCCATATGAAAAAAAATATTAGCATATTATAAATATGGGTATAAATACATGTATTTCTTACTATTTTATTATTATTATTTATCTATATAGTGTATATCAAATTAAAGTATACTACTTATTTCTTTAAAAACTATTTACAAATGGACTTTGAGTTTATTTTGGTTTCGAAATTGTTTTAGAAATCTAAAATATTCTTATAGTATTTTATCTAAATAAAACATAATATTTTACCTACAGATTGTAAAGGATTAGTCTAATAAACTATTTAATGAGACTGTCCCTTCGAATCTTAAATTGCAACTTTTAAGTCATTACCTAACTCTTGATCCACTTATCATACCAAACTTTGATCTTGGGCCTTTATATACCAAACTAGGCTATTTAGACTATTTTGGACTCGATGGGACCGTCTGTACCGTCGTTTGAGACCATCTTGTGGAGCATAGCATCGTACCTATCCCATGTCGACACGTTCGTGTCGCGCATGTTGACTCCAACCAAATCGATGCGAGTACATTCTCTGATCGTTTTCATTCATAATAGTATCTATATTACCTGTTCTAGACTAATTTACTTAATGCTGACACATTGTTAACACGGATTGGTATTATTTAGATCTTGTCATGAGATGTTATCCCCTTACTGGGTACATCGGGTATTCCATGTTTGTATACTTTACCATGTGTATCGTGTACTTCTTGTATTCGTATTATCCATATACTCTCATGTGCTCTCATGTACTCTCATGTGCTCACATGTGTTACATGTTCAAACTAACAATCATGTACGTAACGTAACGTGATCAGATCCTTATGTATTGATTGGGGGTAGGGGGGAGTAGAAATGGTTATGTGATTAAATCCCTCTAGTATACTCATGTATATGTCAATTATGCTTTCATGTATAATCGAGTTACCATATATTACTCATGTGTAGCCTAAAACAATCACATAACTGTCTTGTGCTCTAAATCACTTATAGTATTACAGTTTACCATGTTCACTATCTTATTTCATGTACTCAGTTTCCTTATATATTCATGATATTATTTCTCTATTTTCTGTATTTCCATTACAGTATGTCATGTACTTTATTCTATTGCTAGCTCTATATTTCCTACCATGCCATGGAACTGTTTTTAGAGTTATGTGCTTCGCTCCAATCCTAACTGGATAACCAACATTTTTAGGAGTTGTTATGCCCACATTATTGGACCGCAGGATGATTCTAGCGGAGACGGATCTTGATGTTCCTTTCGCCGTAAGTTGCCTCCCGGGAGTTCTAGGCCCTTGTAGTTTGATTTTGCTTCGTTATTGTGGTTGCCTCCGATACATTCTGGTCTTGTATATTTATTCGTAGACTTCAGTTGCTTCTGAGTTATTGATATCCTTTTCTATATTCATATCTTCCTTAGTTGATTGTGTTATGATTGGAGTACATTGTGATTTTGGATCATTTAGATTTAGAGATTTATTGGGTACTTGACAATGTTCTACCGTCGATACTGCAGCGTAGGCTGGGCGTGGCCTAGTATTCGTGCCTGAATATCCGGGTGCGGGTCGTGATACATTTTTGTGGTGGTCCATGCAGGTCCGTCTTTGCTATTAATGTAAAATCGTGGTAGTACTTAGGCTTAGCCGTACTACTGCGAGCCTGCCTTAGGAATTAAGATTTGAGTCATGGAATATTTTAGGATTTAGGTACTCAATCACATATTAGGAACTCTTGATAGATTCCAAGGATGACCCCTAAGAATCTTACTTCGAAACTCTTTTGAGTCTATTTCCACTTACCTTACTCGTCCTGATTTTGAATATATGTCTGTTATTTAACCCTATTCTTGCATTTAGGATGAGTTTGGACCCCAAAGAGATCTAGAAAGTAGAAGTTGAACCTATAACCATTTAGGTTGAGGAGAGAATGATTAGCCAATCTTATATATAAGGGTTGAGATTTGTTTAAATTATATTCAAGGAATTTTGAACTTTGACCCAGATAGTAGCTTTGAGACAACCCCTGAGATCCTCTCTCTAAACCCAACCTTGAAATCTGTTTCCGCTTGTTTCCATTTACTTATCCTTGATTCATTGTTGAATTTTGAATTTTGATGTTCGTTGTTGAATTTGAATTTGTATCTAGATAAAAAAAATTGGATTGAATTAAGATATATTCTGATAATATATTTGATGAGGACAGTAAGAAGGGTAAATTTCTGCTTTATTTATGGAGTTTAGAATTTATCACAGTCATACTAGCTAGCATGACAAGGACATAGTGCCTGATTTTGGATATATTTATCCTAGTTATGGAATTTAGATTTTCTTGCAGCTATACCGGTTGGCGTGGTAAGAATTCTAGATAACATGATTATAGGGTGTATACCTTAGTTACAGACTCTATCGTTTATTGCAGCTATGCTTATAGGCATAGCAAAAATTATGGCAACATGATTTCAGGAAGACATGTATGGTTATCAGATCATATCTTAAATTGGTTCACTTCGTTACGACCAGTTGAGCAAGAACAATTTTATCATTATTTCCTTGTTTTATCATTATTTCCTTATTTTACCATTATTTCTTTATCCTAATTAACTCTGTCCTAATTACATCGATTAACTATCTCGTATCCTCTTCTGTCGGCTTCACTTGAAATATTTTTGAATTCTCATATCTCTTTACCTTGGGAAGGCCGAGGAAGTATTGCAGTCATCTAGCTTGAAAGGGACAGAATTTGTTACCATGTGGTGATCTTAGTAGGAATATAAAATATTAGACATTTAGATAAAATTATGGAAGAAGATATGACTGAAATTAGAAACAAGAAGAGATCAGTAGTATCAGCTTAGAAATGATTACACTAAAGAATTATTTCGAAGATGAATTACTTGGAAAGAACGTAGGAGAATTTCGAGTAAGAAGGACAGTAGAATATACTTTAATGGTTA
The DNA here is from genome assembly GCA_029216955.1 of Iris pallida. Taxonomy (NCBI): domain Eukaryota; kingdom Viridiplantae; phylum Streptophyta; class Magnoliopsida; order Asparagales; family Iridaceae; genus Iris; species Iris pallida. The sequence continues at coordinate 3,264,551 of JANAVB010011398.1, read as the reverse complement.
GAACATTAATATTTCATGGATATAGTTTAGAACTGACAAGGATATCTATGATCGAAATGTTTTGGAGAACTTAGATAATTTTAGGTTATTGATTCTCGAGATATTTCACTTTAAGGCTATGATGCTAAATTTAGGAATTGAGTAATGGAGCAGAGATTTTAACTGTATGCGATGATGATACGAAATTAAACAAGATATTGGTAAGAGGATGACTAGGAATAGAGAGAACACAAGGATTTTGAGTTATAGAAAAATTTAGAGATTTTTTGGAAATTTTAAAATTTAAGAAGGATAATATTTGAAGGTGAACGTTGAAGAAAATATGAAGGTTGATTTTATAATGGATAATAAGTTTCTGTACGACATAGTGGTATTAGATTTGAGTAATACGAGGAGCATAATTTGAACAAGTTTAACGATTTCATAAACTTTGATTTAGAGGATTCGGATCCAATTTAGGACAAGGTAGAGGAATATGGATTTAAAGATGATTAAGTAGATAGTATTGAGTTCTAACAAAGAATATACTTCATGGGTTAGTAATTTTGGAATAAGGGTCAAGCCTGTAGTATTATAGCAGGGTTTAATCTTCATGACTGAAGATTACGATTTTTGGTAGTAGTCATATAAGGGTTGATTTCATATTTAGGCTTGTGAGATAAAGGTATAAGTGGCAAATGATGATCAGATAAACTTGGTAGTAGTAGAGTGAGATGATTTGACTTCCTTTTTGCAATCCTATTTTGATGTCTTATCTTAATAGGAGGAATTTGATTATTCCCTATCCATGAATCATTCTTTAAGTTTTCAATATCGCTACATTCTAATTCCCTTAATTGCGACCAATCGACTTTGGTCATCCCCTTTTATCGTACCAATATTAAAACCCTTGATCGTACTCAATTGACTTAAATTCAACCGTGACCTGAATCTCTATCAATATGTTGCTTGTGCTCAAAAACTTCGATTTTGTTATTTTCAAACCTAAATTCCATTTTAATCAAGAATTGATTAGCCCTATTCTTCATCGTGTCAATATTTTAATTTTAATCATGATTAAACTTTGTTACCAATATTACTCGTGCGTAAAACTCCGATTTATTCTTGAAAATGACTAAGTTCTGTTCCAATCACGATTAAGCTTCATACTATCCTTAATCATACTGAAATTTCATATTTGGTCATGCCTAGGCTACTATCATACTCTTCATCATATCTAAATACTGTTTGACCAAGGTCAGACTGACCTTATCTATGATCGTGTCAAATTTTAATTTTTATCTTATTTGGATTTTTACATTCGTGTCTAAAATCTTTTCTGACCGTGATTTGATTCCCTGATCTTATCTGAAATTCTCATGATTTGTCGTGCCTAGATGACTTGGCATGACTATATGACTTTGATTTCACGATCATGATTATAATAATTGTGACTGTACAAATTGACCTTAACCCACTAAATCGTGCCTAAAACTCTTGATCTCTGATCACGACTACATCGTAATAATTTTTCTATTGTACCTAAATTTTGATTCTCTAGTCACTAGTGCTCAGGTTTCATCCTGATCATGACTAGGTCTTTTTGCTGCTCTATCCTAAATCGTGCCTAAGTGATTTTAGTCATCCCAAATTCGAAGGCCTTGATTTTGCTCGTAATCAAGTGATTTTGATCCTTAGTAATTGATCGTGCCAAACATTTTATTAGTCCTAGCGATGCCAATTGCGTCATTTTTATATTTGAACGTGCCTATATAACATGAATCCAATCTCATCGAGCCCAGATCATATTGATCATCCTATGCTATGATTTGATTCTAACTTGATCGTAACTAAACGATTTTGATTTTCCTAGTCGCGACTTTGCGCTTACATAACTTGAACTTATTCTAAATTGGCTTTAACCCCTGATCCTTGGCCACGACTATATGAATGAATAGTCATGCCATAATTTGGACTTTGATTATTGTCTGAACGATTTTCTATTCCTGCCAGAATTCGATTCTGAAGATACTCGTGCTCAGGTTCCATTCCTAAACATGCTTAAGTCTTAGTTTTCGTAATCATATCCTAGATCGTGCCAAGTGAACTTAGATCACTTCCAAATCTTAATTACGTCCGAACTCAGATCGTATTTTATGACTTAATTAATCATACCCATTATATTTTCGATCGCGCCTACAAGACCTTGACTCCAAATCTTGATTGTGCCTAAGATTTATCCTGATCATAACTAGGTTTTGATCTTGATCGTGTCTACGCGATTTGAAACCAATTTTACCTATTTCAAGCTTGACCCTACTAAATCATCCCATACTTGAATTTCAAAGTCTACCTTCGATTTTCCTGACCATGACTGAGATCGTGCTTGAATAACTTAAGTTTATTTTCTAAAACATGCCTATATAATTTTGTTCATATTCGATTCTATCGTGCCAAAATCACTAATCATGCCGAAGTTATTTTGAATTGATTATCTTGATCGTGCCATAGTCGTTGCCCTTGATCATGTCTAAGATATTGCCTAAACTTTCTATCATGTTTTAACTCCCCTGCCAACCTTTAAAATCGAGGATGAAATTTCTTTAAGGAGGGTAGATTTGTAACCTCTGTTAATCGATTTCTTGGATTTTTTTTAAATTTTTGTATATTTTTAAATCTCTGAAACTTTCTGAATCCTTGAAATCGTACAATTTTAATTTTGAGAAATATTTTTCGACCGTGATTGATATCGGTACTTGTTGGTCATTGGTTTTATAAAAAAAACTATTTTTTGTGATTTTACACTAATTAATGTGATTTTTCTGTCCATTTTCTTAAATCAATAAGTTATAAATATGGTTTTATATAAAGAAAACATTTATCAAGTTATGAAATTCAAATATATTTATTTAATGGTTATTAATATATATATATATATATATATATATATATATATATATATATATATATATATATATATATATATATATAATTACTTAAATAATACCAATTGTTGACAAATTATATATATATATATATATATATATATATAATTTGTTAACAATTGGTATTATTTAAGTAATTAGGAATATTAGCTAAATTGCAATTAGCTATGAAATGATTTTTGATTGTTAACATCTACAATTAGACAAAGATTAAACTAACTAGTAGTAGTATCTTTTATAAATAGTTGATAAATGATTAATAGTAATTAACTAAATTACCAAATACAAATTGTTAGTTGTTAGTATGTGTTAGTAGGTTAGTGTTTTCCATTAATTCCTAATTTCTATTACAAATACAAATTATCTTTTAGGGTTTCTCCACTACCCTATAAATAGGCCCACATCCCCAAAACCAACACACACATTACTAAACCTCACCACCAACTCAGCCGCCATCCTCTTTTCTTTGCTGCCAACATTTTCCCAACCTCTCGACCAAAACAAGCGACCACCACACCTAGCCACTCCCTTCCCGACCAAGCTCCGGCATCACCACCCGAGATCCCCTTCAACCGTCTCCCCATCAAGCATTGTACACCACTGAACAGCCGACCCCAGTCCATGTATTTCTTATTGTTTTATTATGGGTATAAATACATGTATTTCTTACAGTTTTATTATTATTATTTATCTATCTAGTGTATATCAAATTAAAGTATACTACTTATTTCTTTAAAAACTATTTATAAATGGACTTTGAGTTTATTTTGGTTTCGAAATTGTTTTAGAAATCTAAAATATTCTTATAGTATTTTATCTAAATAAAACATAATAATTTACTTACAAATCGTATTTGTAAAATTAAAGGATTAGTCTAATAAACAACCTCAACGTTATTTCAAATACATTTTTATAAAACTTAGTTTCTAAATATTTTTTCATATAGTTATATGTATTTAATGAGACTGTCCCTTCGAATCTTAAATCGCGACTTTTAAGTCATTACCTAACTCTTGATCCACTTATCATACCAAACTCTGATCTTTGGCCTTTATATACCAAACTAGGCAATTTAGACCATTCTGGACTCGATGGGACCGTCTGTACCATCGCTTGAGACCATCTTGTGGAGCATAGCATCGTACCTATCCCGTGTCGATACGTTCGTGTCACGCATGTCGACTCCAACCAAATCAAGACGAATACATTCGCTGATCGTTTTCATTCATGATAGTATCTATATTGCCTGCTTTAGACTACTTTACTTGATGCTGACACATTGTTAACACAGATTGGTACTATATGGATTTTGTTATGAGATGTTATCCCCTTACTGGGTACATCAGGTATTCCATGTTCGTGTAATTTACCATGTGCATCATGTATTCCTTGTATTCGTATTATTCATGTACTCTAATGTGCTCTCATGTACTCTCATGTGCTCACATGTGCTTCATGTTCAAACTAACAATCATATACGTAACGTAACGTGATCAGATCCTTGTGTATTAATTGGGTTAGGGGAGTACAAGTGGTCATGTGATTAAATCTCTCTAGTATACTCATGTATATGTCGATTATGCTTTCACATATAATCGAGTTACAATTGATTACTCATGTGCAACCTAAACCAATCACATAACTATCTTGTGCTCTAAATCACTTATAGTATTACAGTTTACCATGTTCACTATCTTATTTCATGTACTCAGTTTCCTTATATCTTTATGATGCTATTTCTCTATTTTTTGTATTTTCTTTATAGCATGACATGTACTTTATTCTATTGCCAGCTCTATATTTCCTACCATGCCATGGAACTGCTTTTAGAGTTATGTGCTTCCCTCCAATCCTAACTGGATAACCAATAGGAGTTGTTATGCCCATATTATTGGACCACATATGATGCTAGTAGAGACGGATCTCGATGTTCCTTTTACCGTGAGTTGCCTCCCGGGAGTTCTAGGCCCTTATAGTTTGGTTTTGTTTCGTTATTGTGGTTTCTTCCGACACATTCTGGTCTGGTATATTTATTTGTAGACTTCAGTTTCTTTTGAGTTATTGATATCCTTTCCTATATTCATATCTTCCTTAGTTGATTGTGTTATGATTGGAGTACATTGTGACTTTGGATCATTTAAATGTTGTAGAGATTTATTTGGTACTTGATCGAGTTCTACCATCGATACTCTGGCGTAGGCTGGGTGTGGCCCACGTATGTAGAAGCATGGAAAAGAATAAATTATCTATGCGGCCAGAGAGCCCCATGCGGCTCAGAGAGTTCATGCGGCTCAAATATCCATGCGGCTCGAGCGTCTATGGGCTCAAACAAGTTCTATGCGGCTCAGAGAGGAGTCACATGGCCTGCAAACAGCTCTCCCGTTTGTCCTTTACTGCATTAAATGCCTTGACGGCTGACAGCTCTGACAAGGTGACAGTTCTGACACAAAGATATCATTATGACTCCCTCATAAGGACGGAATCCTAGGGAAGCGAAAAAAATCTCTAACACGATCTCCCGAGGTTCAGAAACTGTCATGCGGCCTTGACACGTGGACAGTCGTATGCGGCTCAAGTAGAGACCATCCTATGCGTCCCAAGTGGAGGCTCCCCCATGCGGCTCACGAAGACTAGCCCCATGCGGCTCACGAAGACTATCTTCATGCGGCTCATGAAGACTATATTCATGCGGCTCACGAAGACTATCTTCATGCGGTTCACGAAGAAGGCACCCATCATGCGGTTATCCACGCTCATGCGGCTCAAATCATTACCATGCGGGCCAAATGTTCAGGGGGCCACTCTCAGGCAGCCTTGACACGTGGCCAGCCTTATGCGGCCCAATGAGGAGCAACTTTTCTGCGGCTTATATTTCTGCTGTGGCTTGCGGTTACGACATGTGGCATGATAGCAGGGCACGTGGCATCAAACTGATCAAAATCCCTCAACAAATTCTAATAAAATATTGGGATCAAATCAGATCATTTGTAAACAAGCAAATTAACGACACGTGTCGAGAAGTCCGTGGTTGACATGATAAATCAGGAGGATTTATGTTAATCAGCATTAATTACCCACAAAAGATTTGATGCAATCACATTTATTGCTCAAATCAAGATGAACGGCCCAGATCCCATGATCCTTAGCTGCCGACTTTTAAAGATGGGCAATCATTGTAAACCCTAATGAGGCCCCCCACTCTTATAAATAGCAGGGTGCCATTCTCTTGCGAAAAGACAGAGACACACAGAGACATATACATACAGAGAGAGAAGACATATAGAGAGAAAAAAAAGAGACATAGAGAGCCAGAGAGAGCCTGAAAAGAGAGCATTTCTTCATCAACGCCAAGCAGTTCTTCCACAGAGCCAAGGCTGTACCCGATCGTCCAAGGAGTAAGGCAAAGCTGTCGTCGCTTTCCCGAGCCTCTACCGTCACCCCCCAGAATCTAAAATAAATAATTGTACTTAGATTGTTGTACCTAGGTTTTCGTCCCTAGGCTTTCTTTGTACAAGCGAGTTTGTATTGTGAAGTAAAAGTCTAGTCCTCCGATAATTGTTCTGTTCTTTTATATTTCATGGCAAATACGATGGCGACTCTGCTGGGGACAAACTTCTCCACGGCTGAGGAGTTGGTGACCCAATCGGATGCAGCCAAACTTGGCTCCACGCAACAGAAGATGGTCATCCGCTTCGACCAACAGGCGTTTGAAGAAATGCTCTCTGAAGGAAGTGCTGGCCCGGTCCAGAAGCGAACCCGCACAAAGAAGGCTCGCTGCGAGTGGAGGCCAAAATTATTTGCTCCTCCCCAAGCTCTGGACGGAGTACTCTCTGCTATCCAAGATGGCGAAGGCGACTCTCATACGGCTCCACCTCAAGCCGTAGAGGACTTTGCTGTCCCCAAGTCCAGCAGAGGAAAGCACTACGATGCTGGACTTGCAGGGACAAAGAGTGATTCTATGCGCCCAAAGAAGAAGCCGAACACTCATGGGGCCAAGTCTGCCAACCGCATGCAGGATGCTCATGCGGCTGAATCTGCCAGCCGCATGAAGGAGGTCTATGCGGCCAAATCATCTAGCCGCATGAAGAAAACTCATACGGACGAGACTCCCAGCCACATGAAGAAAGCCTATGCGGCCAGATCATCCAGCCGCATGAAGATTATTGATGACAGCCGCATAACGCCTACCCCGCGTGGCTCTGTCTTCGACCGCCTCTCCTATGGTCCTGATCTCTTGTGCTCTCAAGAGGATATGTCTAACTCTCTCCAGCATCACTTAGACTCTTCTTACTATGTGCCCTTACGTACTAGAGCAAAGAAGTCTAGGGCAGCACGAGCTTGGCAAGCTCGATCCGCTGAGCCGACCTCTGACCATCCGGACGTACCGCATACTGTTATGCGGGCCTCAGATGGGAAGTTGTACAGAACCACTCGAGTCCAGCCCCCGGCGGCAAACGGACAGAGAGGTTCCCAAAAGTCTCCCGAAATCCAAGGGGCAAACATCCAGACCCATCTGACTTGCGTGAGGCCATCCTCCACAAATGCAAGGAAAGAGAAGATGCATCGGGGTGCAAAGAGTCCTCCCACGGACGTCACTGCACCCAAGTCATCGTCAACTGCTGTTGCAATAACGCAACGGTACGAAAAGACCGGCAGTCCGTCTTTCAAAGACTGCAACAGTCGTCTTCAGAAGACGAGGCACTTCCCGTCGTCTCCTGCAACTCTGCTCAGAAAGTCCCCGCCGATGGGAGAGGGAAGAAGACAAATGTTCCCAGTCCGAAGATTTCAACCACTTTGACTAAAAGACTGTCGTCTAAGCGGGTGCCCACCACCGGAGTTTTCCAAGGTACTCGTTCTAAGACAAAATCTGCTACAGTGAGAGATTCGTCGTCCACACCACTGGGGGTTACTAGGACTGGGGGTAGCACTCCTCCGAACCTCTACGACAATCCGATGTTCCAAGAAGACGAGCCAGGGGAAACAACTCTCCCATCAGATGCAGCAAACCCCGACGTCCCCGAGGACGTCCACAACTCCCAAGACGAGGCGATCTCGAAAACTGGGGGTACTGTTCCTTCTGAGTCCGAACCAGAAGAGAATATTCCCACATATCTCGATGACTTCTCACTACAGGGGTATGATTCGGATGGCGCTTCCTCTACCGTTCCGTCCATCTCTCCTCATGTAAAGATGGTGTTCATGACGGACAGCAGCCAAGGTGGTTCTAGTAATCGCCAACGCATCGACACTCTGCTTGCCTTGGTCAAGTCTGTGAAAGAGATCAAAGTGGCTCTTCCAACTCTGCAAGGAGGGACGCCTGGCCAAACAAGCGCGGGTCCTACGGTAAATACGGACTCGAACTCAGCGGCACCGAATCCGGGCAACAATCCTCCTGAAGTAACGGCCCCCACCGCCGTGGATGAGGCCCGAGAAGCAAGAAGAGAGGTCCAGGAGCTCCGAGCCATGTTTCACGCTCGAGAAAACTCTTAAGACCTCAGAATACGACAACCGTACCCTGCTGCATGGAGGGATGTCCCCTTCCCGCCAAGATATAAGTCGTTCAATATCAGTCCTTATGATGGCAAGACCTCCGCAAGTCAGTACATCACTTACTTCGAGGTCACCACCGACCATCTGCCCCATGACGATGCCATCCTCATACGATTATTCATTGGGGCATTGGAAGGAGTCGCCTTTGACTGGTATCACAACCTGCCGGACAACTACATCCACTCCTTCGCCGGCTTCAAGCGCATGTTCTTGGAGAGATTCTATGAAGTAGGGCAGGACATCACAATGTCCACCCTCATGGACGTCGTCCAAGGAGAGAAAGAGCTAACAAGGAACTATATCGAGCGGTTTCGCCAAACCGCAATGAAGTTGCCGTCTGGAAATTTGGATTCTTCCTTGATTGAAATTTGTCAAAAGAGATTGCTCCCAACAATCAGTCTCTGGATGGACGAAAGTCAATTCAAGGACAGGAAGACGTTTATCATCAGTGCCACAAGCGCCGAAGAACGACTGAAGAAGGCTCGCCAATTGGGATTGCACATCTCGGACGGAGAGAACAAGGGCAAGCGTCCTAATGCCAACAACGACAATGGGGGTAGCCCCTCCAACAATCAGGACAGCAGGGGTAAGCAGGCTATGGTAGCCGACACAGCACAGAAGCCTGAGCCAAAACTGGCAGACAAACAATGGCCACAAATGACCTACTCCTTCGAAGACGGCCACGTCAAGCCCATCTTGGACATGCTTATACAAGGAGACATAATTCAGCTTCCTCCACCAAGACGGGAACCTCCGCCGACAGAGATGGAGAACCCAAAGTACTGCCATTACCACCGCTACGTCCACCATGCTACACACGACTGCTACCAACTAAAATGGTATATTCAAAATCTCATCGATTCGCACGCTCTGGCCAACGATTTCGAAGAGGTAACCGTGGCAACCAATATGGTCCCCATCCCTCAAGACGGTGTGGTCCCCATCCCTCTGGCGACAATGGAGATTGCTAATCTTCCACCTCCCCGAGATCAGGCTGCTGGTCTAGTGCCCCTCACCACATCACGAGGGGAGGTCATGTGGATCCATCCAGACTTGGTATCAGAAGTGACTCAGCCTACACCACCTTCCATTTGCAAGAAGAAGAGTGGAAAAGTCAGGTCCTGTCGCACAATCTCGGCAGATATCGAAGAAGCTATAGCCGACATCACGCGGTCTGGGGAATCCCAACCTGTGGCTGATAACACGGCTGTAGATCATCAACCCGGTACAACTGATGCTCCGGGACCTGCTCAGCCTCCGACGACCGATAAGCCTAGGCCGAAGGAGACTCACTTTGACAAATCCCTTCGAAAAGAGACACCGTAGGGGCTGGAGAAGCCCTACAACTTCGACATCTTGGCACAATTGGCTAACACACCGGCCAAGTTGTCATTATACGAGCTTCTGAGACTATCAAAGGATGTTCGCGCGGCTTTGAGCGATGCACCCTAAAATGCCGACGCGTACCTGGCTCTGGTCAACCTCACGGGAGAGAACCCGCCTGCAGATCTCCAAGCAACGCTTGCACGGGAGCGATACCCAACATTGCCTTCACCCCGCAGGACATGCTCATCAAAACCAACCTGCACGATCGCCCGTTATACTACACAGGATACATCGGCGATGTAAAGGTGGACCGGATGCACATCGATCCTGGCTCTTCCATAAGCATTATTCGGAAGGGTCTGTTACATCATCTCCGTATCCCTATGCATCGCCTGACGCCTATAAACACCGCCATCAGCGGTTTCAATTCGGGCAGGAGCTACCCAATTGGGAAGATTCGTCTGAAGTGTCAGATTGGCGATCTCCAATCAGAAGTCACCTGCTACGTCATAGATGCAGACACTTCTTACAACATCCTCTTGGGGCGCCCTTGGATACACGATTATATGATAGTGCCTTCCATGCTGCACCAATGCTTCAAGTATGTCGACAAACACGGCTTCGTGAGGACAGAATTTGCTGATATCGATCCCTTCAAAGGGATTGAATCCAACTACTCAGACTCCTGCCTGTACGAAAAGTCGAAGAGGCACCTTGGTGAAGGAGATGTGCAAGCTTGTACCGAGACAACCACAGGATCAGAAGAACCTCTGACGATCCACCTCCAAGCTCGCAAACCTGGCAAGTCCACACCCCTTACCGCCACTCTGTGTTAGAACGCAATCAGCCTTTCGGCACAAGAAGAGCAAATGATAATTCGGCTGCCAAGGTCCGGCCAAGTGCCAAGACCTACAACGGAGCCATTAACAATCAGGCTACCGAGAGTTGGCCAGCCGCAAACGGAGAAGCTCAATCCCTCCGACAAGCCAATGACGATACGCCTTTCCAAGAAGAGTCGTCACCCCGATGCAAGGTCTGGGACTTCTAGCGAACCAACCACTCCCCGTCCAGCATCGAGTACCAAACTGGGGGTCGCTAGTCTACCAACAACTGCACGCTCTGCTCCACCAGTTGAACCCCTGACGATCAAGCTGCCCAGGTCGTCCTCTCAGTCTTCATTTATACAGGGGGTAGCCGAAGAGGAACCGGAGCTAGCCAAGTATATGGCTGCCTACACTGATGTTCCCTCTGCAGATGATGTAATCTCGCTAGAAAAGATACCTTACTTCATCAATAAAGGGCTATCTTTGAACTACCTCGAGCTTAATAAGCTTTGTACAATGTATGCCATGGAACACGGTATAGACACTCACCTACACACACAGGTGACAAATGTGTACACCGCAAACCAGCTTACTCTAATGGAAGGCGCTTACCGCATAATCGAGGGAGGGGACCATCCAATCATCTTCGGCCGGAAGGACGATCCGCGACCCTTCACCATAGGAGAAGTCGACCTTCAATCAGATGCCGGGAGACTGCCTCTGTATCTTTATAGCCCCCAATCCAAATATCTCATGCAAAAACAGGGGTATGATCTGGAGACTACGCCAGGCTTGAATTATGGTACTGGGCGACGATTATCTTTAAAGCTACCAGTCCCGACTGGCAAACCATGGGACTACTACAACAAAACCCGATGTGGATTAGGGTATGTTACGCCTACAACAACCCCTGAGAGTTCAGATGAAGAATGTGACTGGCATTCACATTCAACCGGGTCACCAACTTCTGACTCGGATACCATCATCGGAGACGTATTCAGACAAGTCCTGTCAGTCAACATGGCATTCGCCGAAGCGTATGAAGAAGATGAAGACATTCCAGAAATCCTTGAGCTAGAGCCGTGGGCCCAACAGTTGGATGCACAATAGGAAAAGCGGTTCGAATAGAAAGAACCCCTACTGAAGATGAAGTTATACAAGTGGATCTCGGTAGCGAATCTTCCCCAAAACCAATCTTCGTCAGTAAAAGCCTAACAGACGAAGAGCGAGAGTCGTTACTGGAACTTGTCAAATAATATATCGATGTATTCGCCTGGAGCTATGAAGACATGCCAGGACTAAACCCCGAGGTTGCCCTTCACAAGCTTAACATTCGGCCAGATGCAAAGCCAGTCAAGCAACAACAGCGACGCTTCCGTCCGGGAATCATGGATGCGATCGAAGCCGAAGTCAACAAACTGATAGATAGCGGCTTCATTCGTGAGGAGCAACATCCTGACTGGGTCGCCAACATAGTACCCATCCTCAAGAAGAATGGGAAGATTCGAATCTGTATCGACTTCCGCAATCTGAACGAGGCATGCCCCAAAGATGAATTCCCCCTCCCTATCACGGACATCATGATCGACAACACATGCGGCTTCGAACGCATGTCATTCATGGATGGCTTCTCGGGATATAACCAAATCAAGATGTCTCCTGACGACGAAAAGCATACGTGATTCCGAACACCGATTGGCACATACTGTTACACAGACATGCCTTTCGGTTTGAAGAATGCCGGCACCATATATCAAAGAGCCACGAGTATCATCTTCAGAGACCACTTACGCATGACGATAGAGTGCTATGTTGATGACATCGTCGTCAAAAGTCGCTGTAAGGGAGACCATCTGCAGGATCTGAGGACGGTATTCGACCTAATGCGAGCGCACAATCTGAAGAAGAATCCCATAAAATCCTTCCTGGGCGTATCCAGCGGGAAGTTCTTTGGCTTCATCATCACCGCCCAGGGTATCCATGTAGACCCTGAGAAGACAAAGGCAATTATGGAGATGGGTCCCTCGAGAAATCTCTACGAACTCTGAGGCCTCCAAGGGAGGTTAGCTTACATCAGGAGGTTCATTTCTAACCTCTCCGGGCGATGTCGACCATTCACCCATCTCATGAAGAAAGGGGTCTCGTTCGTATGGGATGAAGAATGCCAGCGTGCCTTCGACATCATCAAAGAATATTTGTCGAACCCTCCAGTCCTGGTGGCCCCGGTTGCTGGAAAACCATTCCTGCTCTATGTACGAGCAATAAAACATTCCCTCGGGGCTCTGCTGGCACAAAACAACGATGCAGGCCATAAACAAGCCATATATTACCTCAGTCGGATGATGATTGGGCCAGAGCACCGATACACCGCTGTAGAGAAGGAATGTCTCGCCCCGGTGTTCGCCATTCAGAAGATGCGGCACTATGTCACTGGACAAACCATACATGTGATCTCACGAGTTAACCCTCTCAGGGTCCTCATGACTAAACCAGGGGCACTCATCTCTCGCCTTGCTACATGGGCAATATTGCTGTCCCCCTATCATATGATCTTCGTCCCATAAAAGGCTGTCAAAGGTCAAGCCCTAGCAGACTTTTTGGCAGCCCACCCGGGCTCGTGGTCGTCCAGAATATATGAAAAAATCCTAGATAAGGTCGCCGACTCACATACAACCTCCCACGATGATATATGGCGAATGTTCTTCGACGGTGCTTCGAGAACTGGACCCAAGGGCAATATCGTCGTCGGAGTCGGGGTAGTGCTGGTTTCTCCTTTCGGATTGGTGATCAATCGCGCTTACTCTCTCACAGAACCCTGCTCTAACAATGTGGTCGATTACAACGCTTTGGTCATTGGCCTCCAACTAGCAAGAGAGCTGGGGGTAGAATATCTTGAAGCATACGGCGATTCTCAGTTAATCGTCAATCAGATCCGGGGCTCATACGAATTCCGCCACGAAGACATGATCCCCTATCACCAAATAGCGATCGACATCATCTCGTCGTTCGAGGGGTTCTTCATCGAACATATCCCCAGACTCCAAAATATCGAAGCCGATACCTTAGCAGGCCTGGCCGCTTCCCTAGCTGTGCCAAATCATACTCATCAATCGGTGGATGTGATAGGCCACGAACTGGTCTGCCCCAAGAACAACGTTCAATTTGTGGCGAGTTATTCCGCTCAGACGATCGACAAAGCACCAGACTGGAGACAACCATTCATAGATTTCGTAGTCTATGACATCCTGCCCAAGAACCTAAAGGAAGCCACTTCCATCAGAAGGCGTTCTCTCAGTTCTTCTACCATACAGAGACAAAAATGCTGTATCGGTGATCCTACGATAGGCTATTGCTTTGGTGTTTGTCAAACGCAGAAGCCAAAGAAGACGTACGCGAAGCTCATGACGGTGTCTGCGGGGCCCATCAGCCTGGCCCTAAATTGCAAGACCGTCTTTGCCGAATGGGCTACTACTGGCCCACGATGGTAGCAGATGTGATAGACTATACAAGAAAGTGCAAAGCCTGCCAAGTCCATACGGATTTCATCCACCAACCATCCGAATTTCTACATCCGACAGTGGCGTTCTGGCCATTCGAAGCATGGGGAATGGATATCAACGGTCCGATCGCTCCACTTTCCCAAGTACATCGCTTCATACTCGCAATCACAGATTACTTCTCCAAATGGGCGAAAGTTGTCCCGCTTGCAGAAGTAAAGACTTCAAACGTGATCAGCTTCCTTAAGCATCACGTCATCTATCGCTTTGGACTGCCCCGAAGGATCATCCACGATAATGGTCCGCAGTTTGCAAGCCACGCCTTCTATCGGTTCTGCGACAAGCACAACATCCAGAATATTTCTTCGATGCCATACAATCCAGCAGCGATTGGGTTGGCAGAAGCATTCAATAAAACCATCATCAAGTTACTCAAGAAGTTCGTATCGTCCAACAAATGCGACTGGAACGAGAAGCTTGGTGAATGCCTATGGACGTACCGTACCACAGTCCGAACGGCCACATGGAACACACCATTCTCCCTGGTGTACGTGAGTGAGGCAGTTCTTCCATTGGAAACTCAAATACCCTTGCTCCGTGTCGCCCTTACTTATCAATTGACGACGGACGATAACTACCGTCGCCGACTATAAGAGTTAGAGGCCTTAGATGAAAAGCGCCTCCTGGCTCAGCAACGAATCGAGCTACACCAAGTACGCATCTCTAGAGCCTTCAACAAGAAGGTTAAAATCAGAACATTCCAGATGTGCGATCTCGTACTGGCAGTCCGGAGGCCGATGGTCATGACTCACAAGACCGCCGGCAAGCCAGCCAAAATGATAAGGTCCATTAATCATTGAGGCTGTATTCTCCAACGGTGCTTACCGCCTCGTAAAATAAAACGGAGACTTGCTCATGTTGTCCGTCAACGGCAAGTTCTTGAAAAAATATTGTCTAAATGACATATTCTAGATTATCGAGTTATGTACCCGCTGGTGCCGCTGAACTCACATCCACAATATCCCAGATTATCGAGTTATGTACCCGCTGGTGCCGCTGAACTCACTTTTACAGTATTCCAGATTATCGAGTCATGTACCCGCAGGTGCCACTGAACTCACATCGACAACATTCTAGATTATCGAGTTATGTACCCGCTGGTGCCGCTGAACTCACAACCACAAAATTCCAGATTATCGAGTTATGTACCCGCTGGTGCCGCTGAACTCACAACCACGAAATTCCAGATTATCGAGTTATGTACCCGCTGGTGCCGTTGAACTCACCACCACAAAAATTCTAAATTATCGAGTTATGTACTCGCTGGTGCCGCTGAACACACAACCACAAAGATTCCAGATTATTGAGTTATGTACCCGCCGGTGCCGCTGAACTCACATCTACAATATTCCAGATTATCGAGTCATGTACCCGTAGGTGCCTATGAACTCACATTTCGGTCACTCTTTCAGATAGTAAGTCTTGTATGACCATACCTTTGAACTTTTTTCCTGGAAGAGATCCTCCCTCATGATCCACTACCCGCACTCCCAGTACACAAAAAAGGTAACCGATCCACAAATCTCCAAAATGGCCATGTCCTCATTACCTCTGAGTCGTTTCACTTCCGCCAAAAAATAAATCACCCTTTACATAGAACTTCCATGTCCTCATTACCTCTGAGTCATTTTATGTACCCTCCTTCATTAATCCCACTCCTGCCATGTCCTCATTACCTCTGAGTGGGAAGGCTCCATCGAAGAAACCTTCATGCTTGCCATGTCCTTATTACCTCTGAGTAAGTATGGTGACTCCCTTTCGACTTATTATCTGTACCCACAACCGGAGTACGCCAAGGATAATAGGTCCACAAATATTCTCCGCTGAGTCCGCTCCTGCCATGTCCTGATTACCTCTGAGCAGGAGGACTCCCCGGTAAAACCTCCGTACTTACCATGTCCTCATTATCTCTGAGTAAGTATGTTGGTCCTCTCTCGTCTTATTATCCGTACCCTGAACCAGGGTATGCCAAGGGTAATAGGCCCACAAATGTCCGCTATTGACCACAAATATCCTCCGTTGAGTCCACCCCTGCCATGTTCTCATTACCTCTGAGTAGGAAGACTCCACGGTAAAACCCTCATACTTGCCATGTCCTCATTACCTCTGAGTAAGTGTGTTGGTTCCCCTTCATCCTATTATCCGTATCCTAAGTCGGGGTACACCATGGATAATAGGCCCATAAATGTCCTTTGCTAAGTCTCTTAGTACAGGTCCACCATTCCTCATCATGCCCCGGGAGCCCAGCTGCTCCACGGCATTCTATCTCCCGATACCCCGAACACCCACGACAACATGACCATGGAACCGTTCTAAGTATCCCCAGTCAAACTTGTTACCCGTACCTAAAACCAAGGTATGCCAGGGGTAACAGGTCCACAAACAAGTCCCCCATACGGAGTACATATCACCACAATACCACAGGCACAACAAGTAATATAAATGAAGGGTAGAATGGAAAGTACTCTTTATTTGATAGACGAAAAAGCATTACATATAGTGGTGACTATGTCCCTTTCAAAAAGAAAATGAAAAGAAAAACAGGAACACCACGAGAAAAAGGACGATTATAGTTCGACATTACACAACTCCAAGAGGCGGTTTCTCACCAAGGCAGTACCCCGCTCAAGCCTCTGTCTAGCCCTGCGCTCCGCCTCCTGGGACAACTGCTCCCCATTATCCAGGTCCGTGAGTGTCCGCCAGTCGTCGTCCAACCTCTTCAGAGCCACTTCTAAGTCAGCCGAAGCTTTATTGACGTTATCAGCCTCCTGGATAATCAGCCCTCTTTCGATCCTGGCAGCCTCAAGCTCAGACTCAAAGAAAGTTAACTTCCTTTGGATCTCAAGGATCTGCTACCGCGTTTCAGAAATCCCACGGGAGGCAATCGCTTCCCAAGCTGTAACATCTTCACTCTCATGGCTCAATTGATCATAGCGATCAGACAGAGTGCGGAGATCCTCCAGTATGGTCGGCCTGGTTTTATCCTGAGCAGCCCTCGCCTTCTCTATAGTGGTTGTGAGGGAGCCGTGCTCCTGATCTATAGCAGCAGACAAATCAACCTGCCACAATACCTGAAGCTGGGCCACCAGCTGATCAGTCTCTAGCAATTTTGCCTCTAGGAGTGCAGCCACTCCTACCCCACCAGGAAGGGCCTTAAGGATATCAGTTTGACCCTGGGCGTATTGCCGGGCCAAGACGAAAGAGGTCCCTCTGTCCACAGCAGCTTCTATCCCCCTTTTCAAGTGACGATGAAAGCTGTCGACCACGTCCTGTAACGCTTCGTCCAGGACCTCTGTAGAGGACGGCGTCAGAGGAAGCGTGGCCGGCAGCATCGAAGGAGTGGTACTAGAACTTGCCACCAGGGGGGCGACTTTCGAGCAGAACGATGCACGGATAGCGGCTAACTCTTCCTCTGCCACCCGAAGAGCCTGGACGCTTGGCAGGGCGGAGAGGTCGACTCTATGGGCTGCCCGAGTAGAAGAAGACACGAGGACCATCGTCCCCTGCCCCGATTGTCCCATCACCGGACTTGCCGAACTCGAGCCCGCAGGAGGACCATCAAGACGAGCCGAAGGGGAAGGAGGTACGCCCCTCTCCGCTAGTGCCCCTTCGGCAGAGTCTGTCTCAACAAAGTCCATCCTCGGCACTGGAGAGGCAGGACCTACATGTCCATGACAATGATCAATCGACGTGACCCGAAGGATGTGATCATAGAGCAGATAGGCCTCCTCGCAAGTCAAGATTCGGCTTATCTTACCGGGAGAGGAGCATCGAGGCTGCAGCTAGTTCGCAGCTGGCAGGGTCTCCTCACCCGCGATCTCCAAATTAAATTTGGCCAGCTCCTCTGACCCAGCCACCTCAGAGGGAGAGGCAACCTGATCAGCATCATCCGGACGGAATTCAGCAATTTCAGGGGCAGGTTCGCCAGAGCCTCCGTCATTCCGAGTCACGATCTCGGCAACTCGAGAGTCCTCTTCTTCTGACGCCTACAAGAGGGAAAGAAGATGATTAAAATCAAAAGCTAGAAGAAAAGAAGGACCGGTAGTAACTTATTTACCTCTGGTGCGGGGTCAATTTCTTCGCCTCTTTCCTTTATAGTTAGCACGCGGTGTCTGGTCGCAGCCAGTTTCCGAGAGCGAGGGATGCCGCCAACAGGAGAAAGTTGCCTGCTACGCTTCCGTGCAGGGCCGGGTGCAACGGAGGGTTGATCTACCACCATCTCATCTGTCAAAACAGGCGGCTGATCCGCCCCTACATCTGCCACCGGAAAGGAAGAGTCATCTCTATCAGGCTCATCGCCTTCGTCATCTGCAGCAGTGAAGTCCGAATCCGGCACGTCGACTCTGTTCTTCCTCTTCCTTGTCTTGGCCTCCTGGGAACACTCATCCAGACCGGTACCAACGATAAAACTATTACCTGGGTTAAAACCGACAGGGGGCTTGTTCGCCATAACATGGTACAGAGCCGCCATATACAAGATCTCTACCGACGCCTTGATAGCGGGAACTGAGAAAATAGTACGGGTATGGAATGTGTCATAGTAATGCTAGGCCCGGATGCCGCCAAGAAGGCTACCTTCAAAGCCCAGACAAGGGCTGGGGCTGTCTAGAAAAAGCTGACTATATCCAAATTGCCGGGTGAACCTGATAGGCAGATAAGGCTCCAGAAAGATAGTGTTACGGTTGCGATACACCAGATGAGCGGGGCGGATATTTCGCAGCCACAGAAGCATCTGGCCGTCCAGAAGTTGAGGGGGCCCAATACCGTCAAGATGGACAGCAGCTATTTCCTCATCAGTAAAATGAGGGACAGATACAAAAATGTTGTACATGTCTGCCCTCACCAGTGCCATCCGGCAAGCATGCATGGTCTCGGATTTCCAAGACTCATTATGATAGCGGAAGATAAAAACGTCATCATCAGTTACACCGTCTTCAGAGCCCGGTCTCATCAAAGACGGATAATGCATCAACAGCCACCCCATCAAATAATGATAGGACAGCTCAGTCCGTTCAAAATCTTTCGTCACAGCGTGGGCAATGACCTTGGATGTGAAAGTGCGAAGGCCACGGTGTATGCTGCACACCATGGCCGGAATGAGAGCTAGCCGGACTCGCAAAACTAACTTCACAGCCGAAAGGATAAAATTGCGACTGATCCTCTCGATGGAACCTGCTCCGTCGGAGACTACACAGTTTCGCAGCCATATCATCAAGAATCCCGCCAGGAGCGCCTTCTCTGACAACTCTTGGGTGTCCTGATAAAAATAACCGAAAGAGTCGGTCTGACTCCCGAATCTGTCACTTGAGGTGGCCACCCTCTTAGCTGATGACACTAAGGCTTTCACCGCCTCCCGGGATTGAGGACGGTGGGGAGTAACTTGACCTGAGGCATCCGTCGTGAAGAGATAGCGCACCCAGTCCTTGGTATGAGGGGCATTCCCTTCCGAGCTGTTCTCCTTTTTGGCTATTTGATGACATGTGCTATAATGGCACAATATCTCTTGATAAAGAGCCACGAAGCCTGGATACCGCCTTTCCAACTCTTCGAACTCCTCATTCGTGGGAGTATACGTCTCAAAAGCTTCGTCCCCCAAGGAAGCTTGGAGACCGCATGCATTTCGTGGAGCGCAAGCCCTATTTCCCCTACGAGAGTATAGAAGGTTCCCGTACGGCGATTATACATCTCCAGCAGAGATATAAATAATCTCTTGTTTATAGGCAAGCGATGGCTGGTGCCCCGAATAGCATGGTAAAGACCAATCTCACACAAAAAGGCCTCATACTTTCGCAAAATCCACATAGACAGATTGGTCCACGAGGGAATCGGATGTATCCAGCTGGGGAGCATCAACCGACCAATGGGATAGGAGCCCTTCCGAACAAGTTGGTTCATAAAAGTGTCGGCTGTAGAAAACGTAAAATTGGGACCCGGCACATTCAAGAACGTACCCGGGGCGAATCCCATTACAGAACGGCTGGTATACACCTTGCCCGCACACACTGACTTCAGGCTGTTGTTATAATGGATGTTTCCCACAAACATTCCACTCCGGGTAGGAGTTAAAGAATCTTCCATCTTCCGGTCTAGTGGGAGCATATTGAACCAAGATAAAGGGAAGTGACGCTCCACCTGGGGGATGCGGATCGCCATCCCGTTAGAAACAAAACTCCAGTTCCCTGACACCTCCAGAATCTGACTGTTCTTCACAGTCAAGGCGTCTCCAAAGAAGAATACGGGCTTAAAGTATTCCCCTTCTAATTTCCCCGAGTTCATCATAGCCTTAAGAAAATAGAAAGGCTGGTTCTTAAGGGCATTCAATCTTGCCGGAGGCTCATCACTCGGAAACTGGTCTGCCATATGCTGAAATATATGGTCGTACCTATAGCCCAGAGCAGCTTGGGCACTGCCTACCAGGAGTTCTCCAGCAGCATTAATCGGCAAATTCACTGAGAAGGAGACAGAAAAAGATAAAATAAAAAGATGGACAAGAAGGAACTAATGTGTGCTTTCGAGCTTATGCGGCTCCGACTTAAAAAAGCCTCATGCGGCTTAGGAGAACACTTATGCGGCTCCAACTTACTGAAGCCTCATGCGGCTCAGGAGAAGGAGAACACTTATGCGGCTTCAACTTACTGAAGCCTCATGCGGCTCAAGCTCAGAAGAACATTCATGCGGCTCCACTTAGTGAAGGGTCATGCGGCAGTGCTTTCATAGGGCCCACAGGAATCAGATAAGTTCGTGCAGACCACATGACAGACAAATGTGTGCGAATCTATGCGGCTCAGTGTAGCTTATGCGGCTTTGTTGGCTAAGCGCGTATGCGGCCACAGTGGCTATTCTTATGTGGCTCGCGGCTTGACTGTAGGACGAACATGCGGCTCACATGAAAATAAAGGCTCGTGCATAAAGCATGCGACATAGCCATAGCAGTTAGGGTTCTTTAAACCCACATAAAGTCCTTACCAGCAATAGGAGGATGGACGTCAGGGTGAGCTGCGAGCACGACGGCCGGCGGAGGAGCGGTCGCGGTTGAAGTAGAGGCAGTCTTCTTGATCTTCGCCATCGCAGACGACGAAGACGCCGCCTTCTTGCCCTTCGCCGCAACGGTCTTCTTAGGAGCCATTAGCAATTGAAGAAGAGGATGACAATGGGGTAGGGAAAGTTCGAAGTAAAGGAGAAGGTAAAGAAGTTTTCTTCCTCAAATTCCTCTTATTTATAGGAGGACAAGAGAGGGGGGGAAAACACGTAGACTAATAACCGCCTCGGAAAAGACGAAGCCGACTCCTCGAATTTCGTCCCCTCTCTCATAAAGGAGATTCACCCAGGGCATAAAATCTAAAGATTTAATGAGCCAACCCTTGGGATTTCCCCAAAAGGCGGCACTAAAACGAATTTGAGGCAATTAATGACGTGCACACGTGGCAAGGAGCTATGCAACCCGAAAGTCCCTGCGGCTGATTGACTCAAGACAGCTGAGACATCCATGCGGCTGAGACATCCATACGGCCGAGACATCATATACGGCCAGGAGAATTTATACATGGCCATGCTTCTTATTCAAAGTATTTTAATTTTGCAAATTAAAAACTTTGAAGGGGGTCTTATAGACGCATGGAAAAGAATAAAGAAAGATCCATGCGACCAGAGAGCCCCATGCGGCTCAGAGAGTTCATGCGGCTCAAATATCCATGCGGCTCGAGCGTCTATGCGGCTCAAACAAGTTCTATGCGGCTCAGAGAGGAGCCACGTGGCCTGTAAACAGCTCTCCCGTTTGTCCTTTACTTCATTAAATGCCTTGACGACTGACAGCTCTGACAAGGTGACAGTTTTGACACAAAGATATCATTATGACTCCCTCATAATGACGGACTCCTAGGGAAGCGAAGAAAATCTCTGACACGATCCTCCGAGGTTCAGAAACTGTCATGCGGCCTTGACACGTGGACAGTCGTATGCGGCTCAAATAGAGACCATCCTATGCGGCCCAAGCGGAGGCTCCCCCATGCGGCCCAAGCGGAGGCTCCCCCATGCGGCTCACGAAGACTAGCCCTATACGGCTCACGAAGACTATCTTCATGCGGCTCACGAAGACTATATTCATGCGGCTCACGAAGACTATCTTCATATGGTTCACGAAGAAGGCACTCATCATGCGGTCATCCACGCTCATACGGCTCAAATTATTGCCATGCGGTCCGAATGTTCAGGGGGGCCACTCTCAGGCAGCCTTGACACGTGGCCAGCCTTATGCGGCCCAATGAGGAGCAACTTTTCTGCGACTCAGATTTCTGCTGTGGCTTGCGGTTATGACACGTGGCATGATAGCAGGGCACGTGGCATCAAACTGATCCAAATCCCTCAAGAAATCCTAATAAAATATTGGGATCAAATCAGATCATTTGTAAACAAGCAAATTAATGACACGTGTCGAGAAATCCGAGGTTGACATGACAAATCAGGATGATTTATGTCAATCAGCATTAATTACCCACAAAAGATTTGATGCAATCACATTTATTGCTCAAATCAAGATAAACGGCCCAGATCCCGTGATCCTTAGTTGCCGACTTTTAAAGATGGGCAATCATTGTAAACCCTAATGAGGCCCTCTACTCTTATAAATAGAAGGGTACCATTCTCTTACGAAAAGACAGAGACACACAGAGACATATATATACAGAGAGAGAAGACATACAGAGAGAAAAAAGACATAGAGAGCCAGAGAGCCAGAGAGAGAGAGAGAGCCTGAAAAGAGAGCATTTCTTCATCAACGCCAAGCAGTTCTTCTACAGAGCCAAAGCTGTACCCGATCGTCCAAGGAGTAAGGCAGAGCTGCCGTCGCTTTCCTGAGCCTCTACCGTCACCCCCAGAATCTAAAATAAAAAATTATACTTAGATTGCTGTACCTAGATTTTCGTCCCTAGGCTTTCTTTGTACAAGCGAGTTTGTATTATGAAGTAAAAATCCAGTCCTCCGATAATTGTTCTGTTCTTTTATATTTTATGGCAAACAACATATTCGTACCCAAATATTTGGGTACGGGTCGTGACAGTAACTCAGTGTTGTACCCTTCCACCGTCATGCTGCCATGGGTAAGGTGAAGAAATTTGGCTTGCAGCTTCGCTCTGAAAGTGGCTGAGATATACATCTCTTGGAAGAGCTTAGAAAACTACTCCCAAGTGACATTATCATGTCCAAGTCTTCTCTCCTCCATAAGCCACCAGTGGTGCGTATTGTCGGTCAGCTGCATCCTGGCGACAATAATCTAACGATCTTTCGGTAACTCGGCCGCCTCCAACTGCTACTGAATGTTGGTGAGCCATTCATGGACTTCAGTGGGCTCCTCCTTTCCCGAGAACTTGACTGGCTTCAGCTGGAGAAAGTTCATGATAGTTTTCATCGTCGTTTGGGAACTGGTGGAGTCACTCGCTTTAGTGCTGACACGATACGATCCTCGATGTGCTCTGTCTATCTCTGCTGGACGTCCAACTGGATTTGCTATTGCGGTTGCATCATCACACAGAAGGTTTGGAATAGTTGCTGGGGATCCATCGCCTGTCCAAGCTGGGGAAATCATCATCGACATATGTGACAATGATGGCATTAGTGGGATATCCTCTCTTCTGAACCTCGGTGGGTGCAAAGTCACTAGATCGCCTGGTTGGGTAGAAGAACCTCCAACCGGTGGCGGGGTCGTATCGACGTGTCACTACAGCATTTTGCGAGGTAACCGTAGAGTTACCGTCGCCGGCTTATGGGTCCATTTTACTATGCGTATACGAAACTAATAAGCTAAAAGTAAATGATGTCAAGTAGGATGCATAAAATTTTGAAGTCGATATATGGTGGTCAAGAACGTAAAACAAAGGAAAGATATGGATGAGATCCTATAGGACTTTTTTATCTTATTCGCAGGCTCACGTTGGTACAGTAACGTAACCAAAATGATTAACGTAGACCTGTATAGGCCACCACAAAAACATATAACGCCCCAGTCCCAAAATACGTAGGACTAGGTACGTAAACATGCCAATAATACTTCACCAATGGGCCAAATCTCATAGCAAGCCCATTAGCAAAATGCTTAACTTGTAAATTTTGATAACAACCTGAATAATAACATAAGTCACAGGTCACAGCTAATCTCATCCACACAAAATAATAAGACACAAGATATCAAGTCCAATAAAATAATACTAACGAAATGATCTGTCCAGCAGGAAATAAAAATAATACATGTGCGGGTAAGACATTCCGAAACCACAGTAAAGAAAATAAAGTACTCATCAACTACAATCTTCTAAGAATAGAAGAAAATAGAGTAGCAAGTCTAAAATAGTGAGACATGTCTTAAGAGAAGTCTTCAGCCACTACCTCCTTCTCCTGCGAAGGTACGTCACCTGCCTCGACTCCAGAACCGTAAACCTCCAGGTAGTCCTCCTCTCTAACTAAGCCTTGAGAGATCACCTGGTCCTCAAAGGACTAGCAAGACATATAATATACAAGCCTACTTTGACAGTAATAACATGCAAGAAAATACAGTGAACAGTACAAGTAATAAAGACTGAAGGATACAAGAATAAAAAAATAAAGAAAATGGCATGCCGTCAAGAATCATGATGATAAACGTGACTATGAGTAAATCAGAGTAAATCGTAACTCGGTGGGGCTCACGGTCCTATAGATCGCAACTTTGTGGGGGCTTATAACCTATAGTAAGTCTCTATCGCAGCTCGGTGGGGGCTCACAATAGAAAGTGGTCAAGTACAGTCATCTTCCATCACAATATCCTCGCCTAGAACTACGAGTCAAGTCAATGCAAGTCAAGTACTGGTCAATCATTTAAGGAAACCTGGCCTGGGATACGTAATGATGAATCTTAAGGCGTATGTGTACAAAGATAATCTTAACCCGTAAAGACAGGAAATAGAACTAACTACGTGCACGTATAACAAAAATGACAGTGATAATAAGAAAGTAACAGTAATATGAATAAGAGGAAGTATGTGATCAAGAAAATAGAATAGTAGCAGTAATATAAAAATGCATGTAAATACTATAAAGTTCGGCAAGATGTACTTGTCTGGTGTAGAATTGACCATGTCTAAAAAAGTAACTCGTCAATCAATGGGCCAGGAAAGCTGAACTGTCGCAGATGTCCCCGGATGCTGAAATAGACAGCACCAACGTGTTTGGCATAATAAAAATGTGTAAGTTTGACTACCCATAAGTTCAATTATGGACACAGGGGCAAAACGGTAATTTTGGCCAAAATAGTATTTATCGTTGGACCCGCTTTTCACCAAAAAATGTGCCAGAGCCAATGCTCTCTAAAGTTAACAAATTATATACCTATGAGTCAAGTTTTTCGATACAAACTCAACGATATGTCCAGATTTGGATTTCGATGAGCCGTGCACAAAATCGTCTATTGAGTCAAATCGTGGGCCCGCCAAAATAGCGTTCCGGTCAACCTTCTCAGAATTGGACTAAATTTGGCTCACAGGACCAGAAAAATGACACGATTCTAGTGGCATAAGTTTCGTCATAAGGTGATGAACATGCACAAAGTAATTGGCTAGTTTGCAAAGAGGCCGATACGGTGTACTTCGATCGATACGTTTCGAATTCGTCGTGCACACGCAACCAATTCGAGTTCCGTCAAAGCCCACACGTCCGCAACATCCGCATGCGTCTTTCAATACTCATGGATTGCGACCAAGTAGCCCGGTTTGACGGGATGCACACCGTATCAGAGAATTTTCTAAGTTTTGAAAAACTATTTTCTTAGTTTTTGTCTCAATTTTTAAATCGATTTATCTTGCTGTCTAAACAACTAAAAAAAAAGTATATGGGGTTTCTATGGTGTTTAGGTTATCCCTAATACTGTTGAATTAGAAATTAAAAACTGCTAATAGTTTTCTAGTAATTAGCCTTCAAAAACAGTCTCTCAACCCAAAAACTGTCAATTACATATTGATAGGTTCAGTGGGTTTTCAAATTTTTTAGGGATTTCTACTAGCAGTTTTTTTTCAATATGATCAAAAATTATTGAAGGGAATGGTAGGGGATAATGTGGGCTATGCACATGAATTGATGGTTCAGGAAACGATCAAGTAGGCATCGAAAAATAGGGCTCGAAAGAGAGGTATATACCTCGTTTGCTTCAAAATAGGGCCTGTTCTCTTTCTTTTCGGCGGCAGGCGACAGCCTTGTCATCGGTGCAAGCAGTCGGGCGTGCGCGCGAATATGTCTTGGTGTTTCTTCAATCGAAGGATCGGAGTTTGGGAGGTGGCTTCCTAGGTTTCTTCCTGCGAAATCTATTGACTCCTATATATATACCTAGATTTTAATCCAATTTTCAGTCTTGATTTGATTTGCATTTGAACTAAGATTTAGGGAAATCTCGTAGAGAATTTGATTGGGTTGGTGTAGGAAAAGATGGGTTTACAATCGATTGGAATTGGATTCAAATTCGTGAGAATAGTTTTTTTTTCTTTTTTCTTTTTTCTTTTGTTCTTCTCCTACAACATGGGCCTGGGTTTGCAGGGGTAGGGGTAATAAACAGAGACTAGCACAGTTCATCAATAGAGTTTTTGTTTTTTTCCTCTTTCTTTTATATATATATTTTTTATTTTTATAAACCCATATATATATATATATATATATATATATATATATATATAAGTATGAGCTCTCTACCCTAGTGGTATTAGAGCGACATCCGGAGGGACCGACAAGGTTCGAGCACCCCAATTGTGTGTGTGAGTGTGATTTCAAATATATAGAAATATTTTATAAAAGTGTTATAAAAAGAAATTTTATATAACCAATTGTTGTAATATATATATGCTAATCTATTTACCAACATTTATACTAATAAAACTCTATTGATTTATAAATATGTATATAAAACCTAATACTTACGTACTACTTATACACATGAGTATGTATAGCATAAAAAAAATCTCCAAAAACCAAAATGTCATTCTAAGGAAATGTTATCATATTTCCAAGGTAAATATAAATTTAAATAGCAAATAATTTATATATTATATTTAATATTCAATTTATAGAAATTGCTCACTTAATTATAAAAATGAATTACCAATATATATACACATCTATAAATCTACATGGACGTCGTTGGTCGCAATACATGACTACATGGGATTAGGTTGGGTTCGGGTCAAGTTTGACTAGTTTGGCACAATCGAGTCTCCTAAAATGTCAATAATCTTGATAATAAATAATTAAATCATTTATAGGGGTCAAGTCACAACTTGGATTGGTTTTTCTACTTAGAACGCATATATGACTCGACCTTCCCTACCATGGCTCAAATACTAGTCAAGGCACAAGACTACACTCTCCGTACCATAATTTCTAGTTATCTTGTACTTCAGATCTTAACCATGACTAAAGCCTTCTACAATAAAAATTATTCAATTAAAAATATTTATAAATTCCATAAAATCCTATTTTTGTCAAATAAATAAAAAAATAATTCCAAAAATTCAGGGGTGTTACACTAACATTAGGACCCAGGAACTAATGTGGAGTACAATGCACCCCTCAGGTTCCTTCAATGATCGACAATCATACTTTACGTACCTTGGTCATCTTTCCCTCCGATATCAGAGGGTATACATAAAGCTCTTAGGGAGCTGCAAGCCCATGTTGATGCTAAAGACAAGCAAGAAATGCTCCAAAAAAAAATTATGATTCGGCAGTCGTATCCTCATGAGTAGAACAATATGCCTTACCATATTAAATACAAACCACGGTCCTTGACCCCGTTCGACGAAAAATATTTTTTCCGTCGATATATGACATATTTTGCGTCCATGATGGGACACCTGCAGCTGGATGATGCCTTACTCACGAACATGTTCGTTGGAGCATTACATGGGGTAGCATACGAATAGTTTTGTAGCCTCTCTAACAACTGCATCTCCTCCTTCGAAGACCTCAAGCGTCTTTCCATTCACGATTTTATGCAGGAGTAATTGATATGACAATGTCCTCCCCCATGGACATTGCTCAAAAAGAAAATGAACCGGTTCATACCTATATCGAGCGCTACCGCCAGGCAGCATTGAAATTTCCACATGGCACCCCTATGAGATTCGTCTCACAGTATCGATATCTATATACGGATACATATTTTGTACTATATTTTGTATTTTCTTGGTTTTCGGAATGCTTTAAATTTTTTCCAATTTATAGATTTTTTCCTTGACCGGCATATTGTCAGTATACCAGTGTATAACAATGGCATACTGCTCGGACAAATTTTCTACATTTTAGATATTTTTGATTTTAGATATTTTGATGAATAGTGTTTTTAATATTTTCTTGAATAGTGTTTTGGATATTTTGATGAATAGTGTTTAGATATTTTCGTGAATAGTGTAGGTGCATCATATTATCCAATGGATACTTGGTTTTCTTTGGATGGCTAGGATTGAGTTAGATCTTCACATGGATCACCATCCAACGGTTATGATTAATTTCTCCATCTATATATACCCTTTCACTTTTTCTCTCTTTTCTCTTTTTATTCTCTTCACTCTCTCTTCATTTCTTCTTCTTTTCTCTCCCCTTGGAGCTTGCCAAGAGGTTGGCCTTAAGGTCTAGAGTGTGGTTTCGTACCCCTCTTTGAGGTAGAGTAGAAGATTAGGCTTGGAGCTTAACCTAGGCAAGTACATCTTGCCAAATCTTGAACAATATTGTTTTGTTGTCATTTTTGTTTTCCTTGGTATTAAATGCTTTGAATTGTCTAGGTTTTTACTTCTCCTTCTTCTTCTTCTTCATTTACTCCTCCCACCAACCCAAGGCAAGTACGACTTGCTCCATGGAGAACATGATGGATCTTCATTTTGTTTGTTCTATTCTCTTTTTTGCATTATTCTAAGCATCTTTAGTGCTTAAAGTTTTTGGTTTTGATGGTTATATTTTTGTAGATCTAAGTTTTAAGCCTTTTCTCATTTTTCTTGTTTCTGATCTCATAAAGTTTGTTATTTTTGAAATCTTATGGTCCTATATTGTGGGAAATTTTATTCTACCCAATTCTGGCTTTGAACCGCTTGATTTCGTCTTATTTTTGAGGAAGTTATGGCATTTCTTGAATTCATGGGTTCCCTATGCACTTCGGTGCAGATTTGGGGAAGATGAACAGCCTGCACCTGCGTACTTGCGTGCAGCCTGTACCTTCCTGCACAGCCTGTGTACCTTGTGCAGCTTGCACAGCCTGTGCACCTTCCTGCGCATCTTGTGCACCTTCCAACATAGACTGTACCTGTGCTTTCCTATACAGACTGTACCTACGTCTTCCTGCACAGACTGCACATGCGATTTCATGCGCAGACTGCACCTGCGCTTTCGTTTACAGACTGCACATACGATTTCCTGCGCAGATTGCACTTGCGCTTTCCTGTGCCGACTGCACCTGCGCTTTTTTACGTAGACTGCTCCTGCGCTTTCCTGCATAGACTGCACCTGCGCTTTCCTACGCAGACTGCATATGTACTTTCCTGCATAGACTGCACAGCCTGCACATCTTGTACAGCCTACGCTTTCCTACACAGACTACACCTGCTCTTTCCTACACAGACTATACCTGTGCTGTCCTGCACAGACTGCACAGTCTGTGCTTTTCTGCACAGCCAGCACCTTCCTGCATGCCTTTCCTGCACAGCCAGCACTTTCCTGCACATTGCCTGCGCACTTTCCTGCACTTGGTCGTTTTTGATTTTTTTTTCGACTGTAATAAATTCTTAGCACGATTAGATGATCTTGTATAGTTAGAGAATGATTGTGCACCCGATATACACTTGACACTAACACATGTTCAATTATTATTCTATGTCATGTACTTACTTTTATTTATTCCTTCTCATATGCCATGATATGTCTTTCCTTTCAATTCTTTCTTATATGCTATGATATGTATTGCCATGCCTTCCCGGATTTATTGTACTTTACAGTCTATGCCATGTCTAGAATTTCTTTGTTATGGTCCGTTATGGCGCACTCTTGTTACATGTCTTCTTTGCTTACTAGATAGTGACCCGTCGTGGTGCATTCTTGTACATATCTTTTCTTGCTTACATGATATGGCCCGTCGAGGCGTACTCCTGACAAGTACTCTTGACAGGTCATGTAAACCCGACGTGACATGTAAAATCTTGATTGCTGTTGCGATAGCCAATCCTGATTTGTTAAGTATAACGCTTGTCTGGACACCATGGTTGATTTTTCTGATTGTGATTGTATAAGCTACCTGTCTCGTCTTGCATCATGTCTACGACATGGATTCTTGGTTACCACGGTCAGAGATTCATAATGAATCTGACTAGGTTAAATGACTAGATTGATCAAGTAGTTCATATAGGAAGATTTTCCAGTTACAGGCGATCCCGTTATCCCGGCCACACCAGTGGACTTGTAGTCTGGCATCGAGTAGGGCGCATTTTCCAGCATACTATCATATGTTGCACTCTAAGTCACCTAATAATTCTTGATAACTCTTGTAACCTCACCTGGATAACCTGGATAGTCTGCAGGGCTTGTGATTGCGAGAAATATCTCAACTGCATCTTGTTAGTAATTAGGATTGTGATAACCCTAGTTAGCTAATGTATAAAGTCGTACTCATTGCTTGGCCGTGATTGTTGTATGGAGTCCAGTTTAGTTTAGTCTAGTTTTGTTTAGGCAGTGTCTGAATTTGTTTATTTCAGTACATCATTGTTTATGCTTTATTTTTGCCGGTAAATGATTAAGGACTAAGTTCTGTTCAGGAGAAGGGTTATAACCCCGGTCCTTGTTTGGTTTACGGATTATAACTTGGGTTCCGGAATAGTTTCTAAGTTATCTTATCATTTGTCATTCTATACAGTTCTAACATGCTCATATGTCCCAGTTATCTAACATGCTCGCATGTCCCAGTTATCTAACATGCTTACATGTCCAAGTTATCTAACATGCTCACGTGTACCATTTCTCTTACATTGCTCAGTTTATGTCACATGTTCACATGCTTCCGTTTAATTCACATGTCCACAGTTTATATTATGTCACATATTATTTACTTTATGCTCCATGTTGCTTTGCTTATTATTTTTTCTATTCTCGGGATAAGTGCATTGGTAGTGCACGAGTCTCGATCCGCATTTACTTATTTATGTCTCTATCAGTTGCTATGATAGTTATTGCTGGTTTTAGTTTATAGTTTGGCTTCCTTTATGGTACTTGCTATTTGGGGTCTGATCCCATTGGTTTTGCTTGGCCAGATCTGATAAAGGAGCCCGAAGGATCTTCCGTACCATCTACTCGACGGTGACTACCCGGAGCACCAGAGTACCTTAGTGGGTTTTCTTATATCATCCTCCACTAGTTATGTACATTATTCTTTTGTGGCGTTTAGCCTCTGAGCACGTGTTTAGCTGGTGTTTTGGATCTTGACATTTAGCCTACGGGCCTAAACATGATTTGCGTTATTCTAGACTATAGCTAGAGCTAATCATGTATAACTATTACTCTTGCTAGTTCTTCATTCTATATTACTAGATTCATGATCATTGATATATGATAATTTGTAACGCTTTACTATTTTATATTCCAGATGATCATACTTCTTGTACATTATTTAATACCTGTGATTGAGATACTTAGGATTCTTGACCTAGGATTGTTTGTTGGATTGTAGTAGTAACCCCCATGTCTATACAGCTTATACGTTATTTTGGGGTACTGGAGTACTCTGGTATACGTAGCTGGCCTGGTCCGTCTCTACTTGCCAGTATTATGGTTTTGGGGCGTGACAACCCCCGAGCCTGTACTGATGGTTGCATGTCCTATTAACATGCTGCCAGCAGTTAAACTCTGGACCAACTCCACTCAATGCACTGACTGGACGACATTCATCAGCTCTGACAATGCTGAAAAGAATACTAGAGAAGTCCAACTCTCGGGGGTAAACTTCCCTACTATCGATGATAGGGGAAAGCGCCCTTCCAGCAGTAACACTATCAATAGTGGCCGAGACAAAAAAAGGAATGTAGACCCCCAAGTTTTTTTTAATTATTTTTATTATTTATTTGGCTTAAATAGTGATTTTAAGATTTTTATATATTTTAAAACAAATATTTATTATTATATATAGTCTTAGTCATGGTTAAGTTTAAGGATGCATGATGCTATGAGTTATGTCATGGCTAGTGTCATCATGTGCCATAACTAGCATATTAGCCATGGTAGGGATGACCTAGCCATATTTATATCCCTTCTACGGTAATAAGTCAAGTTGTGGCTTAAACCATATTGTTGGCTTAATTAATTAATTATTTTTAGAAGCTTTTGACTTTTTAGGAGATCCGGTTGCACGAAAATAGCTCAAACTTGACCCGAACCAAATAAAATCCTATTGGCATTAGTCTAATTTGACCCTAAGTCAAACAAAATCCTAATTAGGTTTGGAATGCATGCAAGATACACCTATATATACATAAATTTTACGTATATTCATATTTTTAGATTGATATTTATATAAATATAGTGGGTTCTATATATAGAACTACCTACATAAATCCTTAATCTTAGCTAACCACCTTTCATATCTAACTAAGCAACCAACACCCTACAATATCCAAACCCGACTCATGTGGACAACACCATGCTTGGTCGACTATAGCCAAAATAGCCTCCTCTTGTCCAACTAGATAGACCCTATAAACCCATGTTCCTGGCCCATAAACCTACCTTCCGAAGCCTATAGGCCCATATATGCCTATATATATGTAGTAACTTCATAAAACCCTAAATGTAACACAAAAAACTATCATTTACCACCCAAGACTAGTCCCTTCCCACTAATTCTAAAAATAGCAGCCCTCTCCTCTCTTCTTCATCACCCTTTTCCTTCAAAACACCTTCCAATCATCTCCTCCCACTCAAAATCTCTCCTTTATACCATCTCTTCACCCAAACCCCATTAAACCTTCAAAAAGACTCCACCTTCACCATCAAATCCATCAAACCATCATTTCTATCTTCTTCAACCCATCAAGAAGGAGATAGCAAGCAAGAAAAGAAAAGAAAGTTGGATTCTTGGACAAGAAGGAGCACCAACAACTCATCTTGTGAAGGATTTCGGTAAAAACTAACTTTTCCATCTCAAACCTCCATCATATTAAATCTGTAGAAATATGAGATTAATGTCTTATAAATTCATAGTTTGATATATTTTATTCGATATTAACATCCATTGAGTTTGTATGTTGAGTTGTGAGAAAATCGGGTTACGGTAGGACTAGTTTGAGCCCTTTCAATACGAAAGTTTGAGAAATTATTAGAGTTTATTAAAATTAAATTTAATATAGGTTTATTACTGTAAAATATGATTTTTAAAAATATTTTTATAATTTTATCATCTTAGATCTGATCAAAAAAAATTGGGGTCAATATACTAGCTTTCCGGGTAAATTGCTGACATAGAATAGCTATAAATTAGGACATAGTGGATAAAACTAAAAATGAAAACAAGAAAAAACCTGAGAATAAAACTTCAAATAAAGGGATTATAAATCTCAAAACCTGAGATTGCCTCCACACAATCTGAGAACATCAACCAAACTATAGCAATCTCAGGAATCAATTAGTCTTAAACCCAAATCAATACCAATTTTCCCTCAAAACCTGGAACATAAGTTCACAGTGAAAAAAAAACTAATTCGAAAAGCAATTAGATAATCAAAACTCGAAATCAAGTAGGAAATCTAGTGTATAATAGTTGGTAACATCCCCATGTGTCCACGGAGTGGACACAATCGTGTCAAAATAACACAAGTGCAAGTATCAGTGACTGTGTGCACACAGGCTCATAGGGGTGTGTCGAGCCATAGAGGACACGACACATAGCTCGATGTAACACCCACTTTTCTAAAATGAGGATAATTTTGAACTTTTATAATTTTGATTAATCAATAATAAGATTTAACTCATGTTGTGATTTTTGGTGATTTTTAATCAATTTAAAATATTTAAAATGTTGAATTGTGACTTTGATGGTTAACTAGTTAAACCCTAGTTTTGCTAAGCCTAGAGACTAACCATGACCAAGAGAGCCTACTCATGTGATTTGGATGACTAATTACAATTTTTTAGCCTAGGGGTATTTTTGTCATTTTGACAATTTTGTGAAATTGTAATTTATATTAATTAAATATTGTGCTAATCCTTTAGTTAAGCCTTAACCTAGAAGTTTAACCTAATCTAGATTAGTCTTGAGGTTAGAATCATGGTTAGAACATTCATACTAAGTGCCAAGATTAATAATATCTAGATATTTCTAGGAAGGATATTTACTCTTAATATATTTGTGAAAAAGAAAGCCTTATGACTAGTTGAACCAATAGGAAAACTTAGAATTGGGTGGACAAGCCCTAGGCACTCATCTACATCTAAAACGTAATCCTAATTCATCAAAGGAGTCACTATAGGTTGGTTAGCCTCCCTTCCTTCCATTTTATTCCATCTTGCCTCCTTTCCTTCACAAATTGTTCTTTCCCAAATTAGAGAGCTTTCCTCTTTGATTTGATCTCCAAATCCTTACATCCCTCCACCAAAACTTCTAGCCAACCTTTTCATACTACCAAGGGAGGGTGCTAGCAAAGATTTGGAGCAAAGTGCAAGGAGGAGTGTCCTTTTTAGAAGATCTTCGTGTCGGAGCCGTGTCCTTAGGAGTATCATTGAAATTCAACTCCAAATAGGTAAAACTAACCCTCTAAATTTATTTCCTATACATATTAGTTAGTTTTGAATCCATAGGATCCACCCCATGCATGTACCCCATTTAGATTCAAATTTGAGGCCATTTGGAGCTCTCTTGAGGATTTTAGATATGTGTCTTGTGTCCTACTTGATAGATCCCAAATTAGGACACCCTATGTGTATGTAAGTATGTAATATGTATGAATGATATGTATGTAATAAAAATAGGTATATGTATGCAACTTAATGATATGTGAATGGATATAATGCCTGAATTGAAGTATGCATGTATATGGGATATGAATGAATGATATATATATGTGTTAAGGTAATGTAATGTATGTATTCACATATATTTTGAGTTAAATATATGAGTTTGCATGCATATATTATATGTATGCATGTATGCATGAATGAATGTAATATAATATAGAGTATGCATATATGAATATAATGTATGCAAGTATATAATGTATTCAAATATGTATGTATGCATCTATGTATGTATGTATAGGTGCATGAATGAATGCAAGTATGCATATATGATATATATGTAGGTATGTATGCAATGTATGTATGTATACATGATATGCATATATGCATGTATGCAATGTAAGTATGTATGTATGCATTTCTATAAACTGAGTTAACCTATAACCTTTTACACACATGCATTTATACACACTTTGACACTATGTATCCCATGTCACGTAAACCTACCTATCACTAAATCTGAGAATATTAACACATCTTTTCATACACATGCCAAACACACACATATTCACTTACTCTTTTACCTCTCTTTCTTTCTCTCTTTCTCTCTCTCTATATATATATATATATATATATATGTATGTGCCTACATATATAGCTTTCCTATATATATATATGTATATGAATATGTGAATATGAATAATATATATACATTATATGACTAAGTTTGTGTGCTTTGTTAGCTTATGGCTTAGTTTTGTGCTTGGTTTAGCAAATGACTTAGGCCTTGAGTTAGTAGCTATCTTGGATACTTAATTTGCATATACTTAGTTTATTTAGACCTAGAATTGACAAACCTAGACTAGTTGACCATTGTTGACCTAATCCTAGCTAGTTTGACCACAGTTGACTAGCGTTGACCTAGTTTGACTTTATAGTTGACCAGAGTTGACCAAGAGTTGACTTTGACCTAGATTGACTTAGACTCATGTAGATTACATTATAATTTTAATTACCATATAAATTGAACTCTCTATAACTTGTGTTGCTATAACTAGGACTCTGTGACTCCAGTTGGACATCTTTTCATATCAGCTGTTCAGGGTATCAGGCGAGTACATTCTCTGACCGTTTTATATTGCTAGAACTTATATTCCTGCCCTAGATTACTTTACTTGTATGCTGTCACGTTGGTAATACGGA
This sequence comes from Iris pallida, assembly GCA_029216955.1. Lineage (NCBI taxonomy): Eukaryota > Viridiplantae > Streptophyta > Magnoliopsida > Asparagales > Iridaceae > Iris > Iris pallida. Next base: position 3,228,179 of record JANAVB010011398.1, on the reverse strand, counting down.
TTGGTACTATATGGATCTTTTCATGAGATGTTATCCCCCTCGGGAGCATCAGATACATCATATCATGTGTGTTTCACTTTCATCATGTATTCTTGTGCTTTTACCATTCATGTGCACTCTCGTGATTCATGTACTCCCATGTTCACGGAGCCCCCATGTTTATATTTATGTACACCTATTTATGGGCCCCCATGTGAAATCATGTATAATAACATAACTTGAACGGATCCTTGTGTATTGATTGGGGATGAGGGAGTATAAATAGTCATTTGGACAATTTCTAAAGTAGTATATCCATGTACAACCTCTCATGTTTATTATCAAGCTGTTCACATGTCTATCTTGTACTCTGATTCACTAGTCACTGATAGTTCTCTACTTATAGTAGATATTTCTATTACAGTTATTTATTTTACTTCATGTACATTCTTTCAGTTATTCATATATCGTACTCTATTACATGTTTATTATCTTATGACATGATATGAACTTCGTGAGATGTATTGTGCTCATTCCTGTCCTGACTGGACCTGTTGAAAATATTACAGGTAACATAAAGATTCACAACTAGCCTAGAGGACCAGTAGAGCTTGGAGTAGATTGCTAGTTTATGGTTTAGTTTTCTCTGTTGGAACTTGTATTGTAATAAGTGGAGATTTGAGTTGTATTTGAGATTGTTTGAGATATTATTATTTTAGAACTTTATTTAAGTTGTTGCTTGAGTTTAGTATAGACTTCTATGTTATCCTATCGTGCTTAGGCTGTGGTTGAGTTTCATTATATCTATACTTGACCTCCATTCGGAGTTAAGATTTGACAGGTACATTATATAATTGCGTGAGTTGTTGATTAGATAGTAACCTAGAACAACGTTCTACTGCCGATACTGCGGCGTAGGCTGGACGTACCCAGTTTTCATACCCCTACACTGGGTGCGGGTCATGACACGTTTTTTGTGGTGGCCCATGCAGGTCGAGATTCGCATTTGTGTGAAGTCGTGGTAGTATGACGATTAGTTGTACTGCTGCGCACCTGCGATTAGAGATAAGGAATAGGTGTTAGAATGAGAGGATACTCAATCACTGTTAGAATTTCTTGAGAGATTCCTGGGACGACCCTTGAGAATCTTATTTTAACTTCGATTTGAAATCTCTTTTTTCCCTTGATTTGATTCACCCTTACTTTCAGTTATTGAATTTGATTTTTGATGGATTATTGTTGAATTTTGAATCTTGATGTTAGTTGTTGAATTTGAGTTTGTATTTATATATATATATATATATATATATATATATATATATATATATATATATATATATATATATATATATATATATATATATATACATCTTTTTTGAATTAAGGTATAACATGATAACATACTTGATAAGGACAGTGAGAAAGGTAAAAGTCTACTTTATTTATGGAGTTTAGAATTTATCGCAGTCATATTTGCTAGCATGACAAGGACGCAGAGCCTGATTTAGATATACTTATCCTAGTTATGAAATCTAGATTTTCTTGCAGCCATACCGGGTGGCATGGTAAGAATTCTAGATAACATGACTATAGGGTGTATACCTTCGTTATGGACTCTATTGTTTATTGCAGCTATGCTTACTGGCGTGACAAAATTCAGACAACATAATTTGAGGAAGACGTGTATGGTATCATATTTTATCTTAAATGGGTTCATTTCTTTTTACAGTTGATGAAGAACATATTTTATCATTATTTCTTTCTTGCCATTACTTCTTGTATTACCATTTTTTTGTAAAAAAAAATAAAACTGTCATGATTACATCAATCACTTGTCTCGTATCTAATTCTGTCAGCTATACTTTGAAATCCTTGAATCTCTATATCTTTTTACCTTTGAAAGGTCAAGGAAGTAACGTAAATCATCTAACTCGGAAAAGACTTAATTTGTTATCTTGTGATAATCTTGCTAGGGGTATAATATGATGGACCTTGATATAGGTTTGGGATAGAGATACGACTGAATTTGAGGATGAAATCAAGAGAGTTCTATTATCAATTTAGGAAAAATCATACATAGAGAAATCTTTTAGGTATGAATAATTTATAGATGTATTTCATAACTGAAGAGAATATTCAAGGTCAACTTAGTTTCGAGAACTTGGATAAATTTTGTTTATTGATTCTTGAGACGTTACACTTTAAGGCTATGATGTTAAATTTAGGAATTTAGTAATAGAGAAGAGATTTTAACTATATGCAATGATGATACGAAATTGAATAAGATATTGTAAGAAATGGCTGGAAACAAAAAGAACGCAAGGATTTTGAGTTATATAAAATATAGAGATTTTATGAAAATTTTAAATTTCAGGAGAATAATATTGAAAGTGTACGTTGAAGGAAATATGAAGGTTAAATTTATAACGAAGAATAAGTTTGTAAGGCCTAGTGGGTTTAGATTTAAATAATACAAAAAGAGTAAATTAAATAAGTTCAAGGATTACATAAAACTTGATTTTGAGGCTTCGGATCCAATTTAAGACAATATGGAAGAATTTAGATTTATGATGATTAATTGGTTAGTTTTGATTCCTAGTAAGAAGGGTATGCTTCATGAATAAGATTTCGGAATTTAGAAATTTAGCCTATGGTGATCATGGCAAGGTCAAATCTTTATGACGGGAGGATATAATTTTGATGGTAGTCATACAAAGGTTGATTTTTATATTGGAACTTGTGAGATAAAAAAATATGATTGGCAAATGATAAACTTGATAGTATCAGAGAGAGATGATTAACTTGACTTTTCTATGAAATCTTTTCTCTTGTTTTCCCTTTAAAAGGAGAAATTTGACTTATTCCATATCTTTGAATCACCCTTTAAATTTTTCAATATCAATAAATCCTAGCTCCCTTAATCACGACCAATCGACTTTGATCATCTTTTCTTATCATATTAATATCTTGGGTCGTACTCAATTGAGTTAAATTTAATTGTGACCTGAATCTCCATCCTTGTATGCTCATGCCCAGACTTCGATGACCTTGTCTTCCATATTGCCCAAATCTTGATTTCCTAGAATTGATCAACTTAGATCGTATCGAGACTAAATTTTCTTAATATATATTGTGATTGGATTTCAATGCTATTGACTTTCGTTCTTTAAACTTTTGATTTTGATTTTTCTTTGAATAATACCCCTTTATAGATAATTACTAGTTATCTTTATTTTATTTTTGATAATTACCAGTTTTCATATAGGATGGTAGACAGCCTTACAGCCTTGATGATTTGTTGTTTCTATAACTTTTTCAGTTTAGCACCCCAGATTGCTTGTATGTTTTGATATCCTATGATCGTTTGGGTTTAGCATGACTAGTACACCTAGATGAGACTTTCAACTGCCACCATATGCCATGACCTTGTATGCCATTCTTTTAAATTGTATGATCTAGGTGAGTTCTGAGACTTTGATTGTTGGGGACAAAACTCTAGAAGAAGTACGATCATCTTAATTTAGAGGACGAAATTCTTCTAAGGAGGGTAGACTTGTAACACCCACTTCTCTAAAATGAGGGTAATTTTAAACTTTTATAATTTTGATTAATCAATAATAAGATTTAACTAATGTTGTAATTTTTGGTGATTTTAAATTAATTTAAAACTATTTAAAATGTTGAATTATGATTTTGATGGTTAACTAGATAAACCCTAGTTTTGCTAAGCCTAGAGAGCCTAGTCATGCGATTAGGATGACTAATTACAACTTTTTAGCCTAGGGATATTTTGGTCATTTTGATAATTTTATGAAATTGTAATTTATATTAATTAAATATTGTGCTAATCCTTTAGTTAAGCCTTAACCTAGAAGTTTAACCTAATCTAGATTAGTCTTGAGCTTAGAATCATGGTTAGAACATTCATACTAAGTGCCAAGATTAATAATATCTAGATATTTCTAGGAAGGATATTTACTCTTAGGATATTTGTGAAAAAGAAAGTCTTATGACTAGTTGAACCAATAGGAAGGCTTAGAATAGGGTGGACAAGCCCTAGCCACTCATCTACATCTAAAACCTAATCCTAATTTATCTAAGGGCAGCGACAATAGGTTGGTTAGCCTCCCTTCCTTCCATTTCATTCCATCTTGCCTCTTTTCCTTCACAAAGTGTTCTTCCCCAAATTATAGAGCTTCCCTCTTTGATTTGATCTCCAAATCCTTACATCCCTCCACCAAAACTTCCATCCAACCTTCTCATACTACCAAGAAAGGGTGCTAGCAAAAATTTGGAGCAAAGTATAAGGAGAAGTGTCCTTTTTGGAAGATCTTCGTGTCAGAGCCGTGTTCTTGGGAGTATCATTGGGATTCCACTCCAAATAGGTAAAACCAACCCTCTAAATTGATTTTCTATGCATATTAGTTAGTTTTGAATCCATAGGATCTACCCCCATGCATGTACCCCATTTAGATTCAAATTTGAGGCCATTTGGAGCTCTCTTGAGAATTTTAGATATGTGTCTTGTGTCCTACTTGATAGATCCCAAATTAGGACACCCCATGTGTATGTAAGTATGTAACATGCATGAATGACATGTAATGAAAATAAGTATATATATGCAACTTAATGATATGTGAATGGATATAATGCCTGAACTGAAGTATGCATGTATATGGAATATGAATGAATGATATATATATATATATGTGTTAAGGTAATGTAATGTATGTATTCACATATATTTTGAGTTAAATATATGAGTTTGTATGCATATATTATATGTATGCATGTATGCAGGAATGAATGTAATATAATGTAGAGTATGCTTATATGAATATAATATATGCAAGTATATAATGTATTCAAATATGTATGTATGTATCTATGAATGTATGTATAGGTGCATGAATGAATGCAAGTATACATATATGATATGTATGTAGGCATGTATGCAATGTATGTATGTATACATGATATGTATGTATGCATGTATGCAATGTAAGTATGTATGTATGCATTTCTATAAACTGAGTTAACCTATAACCTTTTACACACATGCGTTCATAAACCCTTTGACACCATGTATCCCATGTCACATACACCTACCTATCACTAAATCTGAGAACATTAACACATATCCTTTCACACATATGCCAAACACACACATACTCACTTACTCTTTTACCTCTATTTCTCTCTCTCTCTATATATATATATATATATATATATATATGTATGTGCCTATACATATAGCTTTCCTATATATATCTATGTATATGAATATGTGAATGTGAATAATATATATACATTATATGACTAAGTTTGTGTGCTTTGTTTGCTTATGGCTTAGTTTTGTGCTTGGTTTTGCAAGTGACTTAGGCTATGAGTTAGTAGCTATCTTGGATACTTGATTTGCATATACTTAGTTTGTTTAGACCTAGAATTGACAAACCTAGACTTGTTGACCATTGTTGACCCAACCCTAGCTAGTTTGACCACAGTTGACTAGAGTTGACCTAGTTTGACTTTATAGCTGACCAGAGTTGACCAAGAGTTGACTTTGACCTAGATTGACTTAGACTCATGTAGATTGCATTATAATTTTAATTACCATATAAATTGAACTCTTTATAACCTTTGTTGCTATAACTAGGACTCTGTGACTCCAGTTGGCCATCTTTTCATATCAGCTATTCAGGATATCAGGCAAGTATATTCTTTGACCGTTTCATACTTGCTAGAACTTATATTCCTGCCCTAGATTACTTTACTTGTATGCTGTCACATTGGTAATACGGATTGGTACTATATGGATCTTTTTATGAGATGTTATCCCGCTCGGGAGCATCAGATACATCATGTCATGTGCGTTTTACTTTCATCATGTATTCTTGTACTTTCACCATTCATGTGCACTCTCGTGATTCATGTACTCTCATGTTCACGGAGCCCCCATGTTTATATTCAAGTGCACCCATTTATGTGCCCCCATGTGAAATCATGTACAATAACATAACTTGAACGGATCCTTGTGTATTGATTGGGGATAGGGGAGTATAAATAGTCATGTGGACAATTTCTAAAGTAATATAGCCATGTACAACCTCTCATATTTATTATCAAGCCGTTCACATGTCTATCTTGTACTCTGATTCACTAGTCACTAATAGTTCTCTACTTATAGTAGATATTTCCATTACATTTATCTCTTTTACTTCAAGTACATTCTTTTAGTTATTCATATATCGTACTATATTGCATGTTTATTATCTTCTGACATGATATGAACTGCGTGATATGTATTGTGCTCGTTCCTGTCCTGACTGGACCTGTTGAAAATATTATAGGTAACATAGAGATTCACAGCTAGCCTAGAGGACCAGTAGAGCTTGTAGTAGATTGCTAGTTTATGGTTTAGTTTTCTCTGTTGGAACTTGTATTGTAATAAATGGAGATTTGAGTTGTATTTGAGATTGTTTGAGATATTATTATTTTAGAAGTTTATTTAAGTTGTTGCTTGAGTTTAGTATAAACTTCTATGTTATCCTATCGTGCTTAGACTGTGATTGAGTTTCATTATATCTATACTTGTCCTCCGTTCGGAGTTGAGATTTGACAAGTACATTATATAATTGCGTGAGTTGTTGATTAGATAGTAACCTAGAACAGCGTTCTACCGCCGATACTGTGGCGTAGGCTGGACGTACCCACTTCTCGTGCCCCTACATTGGATGCGGGTTGTGACACTCAAGACGAGTCAAGCTCGTACACAGTCCTATAGGGGGTCTAGGGCTAGTGACGTGTCATCCTGCACAGTACCCACGCATGTCGTGTTGAGAGATTTGAACGCGTACCAGACGCAATTTCTCGCGTGTACGCACTGTCATCCAAATTCGTGCGTGAGAGATTTCTCGAGATCCGCTTGATGAAATCTCACGAAATTTGGTCAGCACCATGTCAGTGATGTGCCCTACATGTCCACCAATTTTGGGGTTATGACATGTCCTATCGTGTCCGCTACAGTGCCCGAGTAGCAGGACACACGAACGGCTTGCGTGCGAGCGAGTTCGTGCCCAATTTGGACACGGACACAGCGCAAATTTCCCCCAGTATGACACAAAACCATAAGCCATGTATAGATCTGCAAATCCATTCAATTAGATTTCAAAATTTCGAATAAAAATCCCTTTGGGGCATTTTATCGAACACAAACACAAAGACACAGATACATGTCCGATACGGACAACAAACCACTATCAATTTCTATGAAACTCATCCTACAGCTAGGGGACACCTAGATGGATGCATCTACGGGAAAATTCATGAAATTAAAGGGTTTTGGAGAGATTACCTATTGAGATGAATTTCCTATTGAAAGCTCCAAATGTGAAGATCCTCCTTGCGGCTCCAAAACTCCAATGCACTTCAATTCTAAATTTTCTCACATCAATAATTCATATACATGGATCAGAATCTAATGCAAGTGACTAGGGTTTAAAATGAGAAGAAATGGAAAAAATAGGAAGGATACTTACTTAGGTTTTGCCAGGAGAAGAAGGAAATGAAAAAAGAAGAGTTTTTCAATAGAAGATATTAAATCGGCTCCCCCCTTGACCTAGCTTGGCCGGCCACAACATGGATGGGCCAGGGTTTCCTTAACAGTTGGGCTTTGGGCTTCTTCCTACGATAAAATGAATCATTAATTAAAAAAGTTTCTAACTAGCCTCTAATCAACATGCTAATTAGCTCCTAACCTGAAACTAACTAGAATAGGATTTCTAACCCTAACTAATCATGCTGCTAAGTCTCTAGGTCATGGTGAGTTACTAGGCTAGGTTGCACCAAGGCTATACTGTCACAGGCCAAAATCACAACACTAATAATATAATATATTAAAATAATCAAAAGAATTTACAATTACTGAAATACCCTTAAATAGAAAAATGGATGTGACAACAAGTTTGGGGTGTCTTTTGCGAGCTCTTACGACTTGTAGGCGTGGTTCCAAGTGGTAGCCGGCCTTGGGATGATTGAGGGGGGTCTTGGGCATGTCGGGGATGTAGTGGTTGGGTTGGAGGTGGTCGGCAAGGGCACTAAACAGTAGCGGCAGCAGTTGGCGACAATGAAGTAGGGTTTGAGGAGGGAGTTTCGGGTATGTAGGTAGTTTATATAGGTAGATGGGTAAGGTTTCAGGTAGGGATATTTTAGGTGGATTTTTTTATGGGTTTAGGTAGGTTTTAGAGTACAAATACAAGAGGGATTGTCACATGAATATACAAGTTTTCAAATATAGGAATTGGATTTGTAGAGTTTTTCTATTAGGTTTTGACCCAAATAAATACTCCATAAATCTGAATTAAATATTTAGGAGAGCCCCTCTATATGGGAATGACCCTAACAAGTCCTCTACAAGTTGTTGGATAAGTTTAGGCTCGATAAAAATTACCTGAATTGGAAATAGGCTTTAAAAGTCGCATAAGGGGTCTTATGTGTCATTTGAATTTAAATAGCACATGGGGCCTCGATTGAGTGGGAACGTAAAAATAGTCAAAATTATATATTAGGTCGTTTAGGTTGGATCGATGTCGAGTCTGAAATTTAAGTTGAAAATTACGATAAGTCGCATAGTAGATAACTTCTTGGCCTAAATTGATCCCGAAGTTGTGTGAAGCAAATAGAATACAAGAAGACATATTTGAGTGGAACATGATATACCAAATCGAAGATAAACTTGTCTATGTCAAAATTCATGAAGGGAGTTTCTAGAGTTTGGCATTTCTCGTGCTCCAAAAATCAAAGCTATGGAAGAGTACATTTAATGATCAAAAAAATAATAGTGGAAAAAATATATATTAATAACTATATTAAACAAAGGAATTAAAAAAATAAAAAATTACTCCAAAAATTTAGGGGGCTTACAACGTGCGAATATTGATTGAGGCATTGATGCAAGTCAGGTTTCGGAGATTGGTTAGGGAGGCATAACACTGAGTTTCAACTAAGAGACGTTGAATGAATGACTTGATAAAATTTTTGATTCAAAAAATTGTTCAGGATACCGCTCGGGTGGTTTGCTCTATAACTGAGTTGTCCATGTGCACGATAAGTATCAGTTACCCCATATTTGAGATATAGGTGTTCGATATGAAAAATAACTAAGGCGCAAGCATGGCTCATATTGAAAAATGTATAGGAAGAGTGTGTGCGAGAATCATTAAATGTTAAATCAAGTGATAAGTCGATGAGTGTGTATTCAATAAGTTTCGAGGATGAAACTTTTTCTGACATGTATATTATGTAATGCCATGCCCCGCTCAGTTCAATCAGATGAATCGAAACGTAACGACATTTGGACTTAGCCATACAATGGCTTGTTCGAAGTCCCGTATGGTCGAGGGGATTCCTCGCTCAAGTGGGTGGCTTCGGTGAACTTGCCTCAGCTTGGCCTTCACACTAATAAAAGAAAGTTTCATTGCACTGAATAGGCTTGATAATAAAATAGATGAATCCACATAGCTAAGGGAATAATTCATGAGTCAAGTATGTGTGTAAAACATAAAAAAAGTGTCATAATATTGCTTAGATGTTCTCTACAATGGTTTTTAAGTTGTCACCGGGTCTTTCGACTGAACCATTGAGTTAGGCAAAGTTATGCCACGGGCTATCGAATTCATAGCAGGCACATCCCCATGATCCCACTGCTTTGCATAGCAAATACGTCCCACGGTCTCACTGTCAGTCTTATGGAAGATGGCACGGTTATGGCACTCAAAGAACATGATTGTTCAAGTTGAGCACGTGTTCGGTCCCATGGTTCCATGGCTTGGTATAGCCACACGTTCCTATGTCTCAAGGCTCGTCATATAGAATATGACTTGGGCGACAATGTCGTACGAAACACAATTAGGCACAAAACACGGTTATTTCAATAATAAGTATGCCACCGTCTATGGCACATATGGAACACGTTTTATTTAAGTTAAGTAGAAAGGCTCTATAGTAGCCGTTTTTTGGGTTTCAAAGAATAAAATGTTCACGCAACCGTTTATCGTCGAGGAGGTCTCTTGTTTGGGAGTCTCCAATGAAATATGGAAAGTACGGATGATGAGCACGATATGCAAAGGGTTTGAGTCGTACCACAAATTAGGCAATACATTTACGTGAGTCTAGATGTTCTCGTACGTAGGTGCGTGGTCATGGATAACTTGTGCACAAGGATGATGTTTCTTCGGACGACAACCTGGGGCCACATAGCTGATGCTAGGTAGGCAACCAAGAATTCGATGGGCTTTCATTGGGGCTAGCTACCTGCATTGATCGACCTACCATCTTTTCTTGCTATGTCTACGATGGCTAGTTAATGCTAGTGACCTTTCATATAGATAGGTGGTGTGTTGAGTGACAATCCGCATGCATGGTGTCAGTTGAGTCGCAAAGATTATAACTATGGCACGAATGAGTTAAGAAATGTGTGTACGGTCTGTACCAAAAGTTTTATGAAGCCTAAGATCTGGCTATACGTAAAGACACATGATTTGACACGAGATGTGGCATCGTGTTTGAGTCGTCAACACAAGTTCCATAAGTTTGGGATTACGTTTCAAGTTTAAGTTAGGAAGGGCTGTAAGGTAAATTTTGGTTAAGTCGTATTGAGTTGTGAGGCACGGCCTCGATGTTGAAGCACGAATAGAGTTTATGGTACGACCATGTTATTACGTCTCAAAGTATGAGCCAAAAGGCAAGCACGTATCGATACATTAATGTTGTTGGCACGAGAATGGTCTAAAGACACAAAAATAAGTAAGTTCTTGCTGTAAGGCACGACCAAGATCGTTGCACGAGCAGATTTTTATAGCATGGTCAGAAGGATTTTGGAGCTTGATCACATTTGTTGCAACATGAATAGGCCAGGAGTCTAAGTAATAAAATTGATCCTAAGATAAGAATAGAAAGACAATCAAATGAATATGTTGCACTCATTAAATGAACGTGTTAGTTTTGTATGGGTAGGCGAGGAGCTCACACCACCAGTACAGTTGTGTACTGAGCACCCAACAGTTTTCATGTGCAGGTTATAGGTACTTGCTCGTCGGGGCAGAGCTCGCTTGAACGCACTGAAGCATGGAGTTCCTTGGTGTTTCGATGCGTGCAACAATGTTGAAGACTTCACTTATATGGGACATAATGTATGGACATCACCTTCTGAAGCATTAGCAAAATTGTAAGCCTTCGGGCATGAACGATTGTAATTAAAAGGAAAGTGATTATATTCAGAGAGAATATGAGCCTGAGTGATTCTAATCTTGGCTTCACGCCCTTGTAATCTTATTTTCAATATCAATAAAGAGTATCATTTTGTACATGTCTTTATATTATTCAACTTCTCTGCTTGGGACTCCTATGTAATGAGCCCGTCGCAAGCTACTGTAATCGGCCGTTATGGAACTCGCCTTGTACGAGCACAACCTAGGCTCGTGTGGCATTACCCCTTATGGAGGATAAACAGTTCTGCGAAACTGGGGCATGACAACGTTGACGTTTCCCCCGGGTCAGATCGGCCCTATTACCTAAGGCATGCCTTCCAAGGAAACTCATCTCACACCTTGTGCACAAGTTGTCCATGACCAAGCGAATGAGTGTCCGACTTGATAAGCATAACGTGCATGGTAAAATATTGAAAGTAAGTAAATGCAACAGTTCATCATCTCATCTTATCCAAGTCGTGTTCAATGACTAATCATTTCCATCATTCCCACACTTGATGGTCTCATCGATCCCAAGCCTAATCATTTCACATTGCATCAATTCATCACATTGTAGCATTTATCACCTCATTTAGTTCTCATAGAGACATGCAGTATTTTATTTATTTTATTGTGTCAATACCAATCCTTTGTGTCATTAATATTGTCAGTTCATTTTTCATGTATATTCACATAGCATTTTATTATTCAAGTGTCTCATTCATTTCAGTAGCATTAAACATAGGCAACAATATCAATTTATTTCTAGTGTTTGATTCATAGTGGCAGTTCATTGTTCATGTATTATTTGTCTCAATATTTTCAACATAAGCATCTCTACTATTTTAGCAACTAGAACATAGGACATTTAGGCCTCGTTTGGTTCGCAGAATGGAAGGGAAAGGAATCAACTCCTTGGCATTTCATTTCCTTTGGAAAATTACAACTCCCATTGATTTTCCTTTCCGGTGTTTGGAAATGCCGAGGAAATTGAAAATGAAAGTGAATACTTCAATGTAGAAGAGTGATTCTTTACTTGGATGGATGGAATCACTTTTTCTCCTAATTTGCCTTCCATTGGGAATCACTTTCCTTTCCTCCTCAATTCCTTTGACACCCAAACATAGGAAAGTAATCACTTTCCTTTTCCAACTCGATGATTCCGCGAACCAAACGAGGCCTTTGGGACATAACATTGCAACACAATAATCTATTTTATTAAGTACGAAGGAGTATAGAAGAATGGACAGTTCCACTCGCACAAGAGGTCTTCCTGTTTCGATAATATATATGCTCGACGGGTCCTCCAGAGATGATTTGACACAAAGCACAAAATTCTCCACTTGACCTAGCCACACTATCGAGTTATGTTTCATAATTCATCTCATCAAGCCAACTTAGAGAGAGACTGCATCATTGTCAATTCTTTTGGTTTCCAACACAAGTTATAGTCCAACATTTTGATCGAATCCAACAAGCTAACTAAATACCTTATTACGGAGTGGGGCATTAAAATTAGGCCAATAATGCCCATTCACCAAGCTTCGAAATGCCAATATGCTGTTGTTGGGTATAGGAATTCTGATGGTTGGTGTATAAAGTCAGCATGAATCTGACAGACTTTGTACTTTCGAGCATAGTCTACGACATCAGCTACCATGGTAGGCCAGTAATAATCCATCCTTCTAAGTCTATCTTGCAACTTAGGGCCTGGTTGATGATCTCCACAAGTACCATCGTAAGCTTCATGTAGTGCTTGTTTGGTCTAAATATTCGAAATACATCGTAACAAAAGTCCATCATATGAGCGATGATAGAGTGTTTTGGATGTTGCATCGTAATAAAAGTGGAGTGAACGTCTTCTGATAGAAACAACATCCTTTGTATCATCTGGGATGATTCTAGCGACTGTATAATATATGAAAGGAAATCTCCAATCTTCACAACTAAGGATTGAATTCACCTCAAAATTGTGTTTAATATGTAAGTTATTTTTAGCACAAAATAACTCTCGACCCATCACTATGATCGAATGTTGTCTTCTTAATGGAATAGACAATGAAGATGTGAGACCAGTGAGTGCATCTGCTTCCATGTTATATAGTCGAAGTACATACACAATACAGAAACCGACGAAAGTTGAAGCCAACTTGATCGTAGCTTGATGATAAGGAACAAGATCTTCATGGCGAACTTCATATTTCTCCTCTAACTTGATTGGCTATCAACTTAAAGTTACCATAGACTTTCAAATACTGTACACCCAGTTGTTTAGCTAACTTGAGACCAATGAGCAAAGCATATATTCTGCTACATTATTAGAACACGATTCTCTACGGGAATATACATGATGTATGAGTAATTTATCCGGAGAGATGACTATTCTGACACCAGAAACAATATTACCCTTGGGTCCTATTCTTGATGCGCCATCAAAGAACAGTTGCCATGTATTATCGTCTATCGCCATATTAGATTCTAAAATCTCGTCTGGAATATCATCATACAGTTTTGAAGTTTTAGGTATTGAATGAGCGGCTAAGAAATCAGCTAGATCTTGGCATTTTACTACTTTTTAGGGAGCATACACCATGTCATAAGGTGCTATTATCATTGCCCATGTAGCCAATCGTGAGTTGAGTGTACTTGGTTTAGTCATCAGCACCCTAAAAGGATTTACTCTTAATATAACGTGGATTGTCTGACCACTTACATAATGACGTGTCTTTTGAATGACGAACATTAAAGCAAGGCACTCTTTTTCTACTAGATTGTACTTGTGCTCGGCTCCAATCATTATTCGACTGAGATAGTAAATAGCATGTTCATGACCTGCATTGCTATTTTGTGGGATAATGTACATACTGATGGTAAAGGCAATACTTCGGATCATCTACCCGATTTGCTTCATCTGGTCGTTTGAGGGGAGGCAATTCCAACTTGTTACTTTTTGAAAAATAGTCGAAGATACTGATTATATCATCTTCATCAAAGGAATATTCTTCCTTCAGTTTCCGAGCCATTGAAGCCTTCTAATATGAAGTGGAGGTATTTTATTTAGAAATATCAACAACAAGAGATTATTTTCCTTTATTATTCTGATTGTTGTTGTTATTGGTATTGTTGCTATTGGAAGGACGCTTGCCTCTGTCTTTTGAATTTGGTTCTTTGCTTCCTAGTTGGTTAAATATACCATTTTTTCTTACAATTTGTTCAGCCAGATCAGCATTCATGATAAATTCTTTCCAATCAACAAATAAAGATGTACCGATACATAATTTTATTTCCGACAATATATCCTTTAGGCATGTATCCATAAGTGCAGACTCAGAATGTCGGAAGGCATTTTCAGTACCACTTGTCGAAAGCGTTCTATGAAATATTGGTCCATCCCAGAACCATAGAATCTTGTAAGGAAATGACTCCAAAAATCATCAAATAATGATATACAATTATCTGGTAGGCTGCAAAACTATTCATAAGCTACACCCGTCAATATTCCTTTGAATATCTTGGTTAAAAGAGTATCATCTCGGGGTAAATGTGCGATTGATGCTGTCATAGGCTGCGGCTTGTACTTAGGTGGGAATACAACATTGTCCCATGCAGAAGGGTAAGTTTGATTTATCTCAAGTTCCTGAAGTACCTCGATTTGTCATATCATCAAAACTAGCTCGAATTTCTTTAATGGCTTATTGTGGGTCTTCAATTAAAGGTAGAGCAGTCGCTTGAAGAGAAGCAGGTTGAATTTATACAAGTACAGGTGGCCCACAGGTTCTTGGAGCAAGTGATTAGAAAATGATCGAAGACAAGCCTGAAATCGGTATATCATAGTTGGTAGAAGAGCTAATCTATGTCTGAAGACTAAGCGCACCACCGAAAATATATGCTACGATGAAGCCGGTCTGCTGAACAATTTTAGGAACTACCCATCTTCGTAACCACAAAGACAAAAACCCAGCTAATAAAGCTTCACGAGAAATCTCCTTGCGGGTTTGTCGGAGATAACTCTAAGTGGAGATTCCAGTTTGAAAGCCACATTCTGAATCTTCTAGATACTTGTCCAGTGCTTTAAACTTTCGCATAAGATCCTTGACCAGATTAGCATCTAAAGGCTGAATAGGGTGAATTCAACATCTTTTACTTCCTTGTCCTTATCATCCTTATGTCGGTTCATGAAAAGATATTGTAACCATTTGTTCGTGTAAATTGTGCCTGAATCTGTCCGATAGTAATGATTACAAGCCAGATAGTGACACACCAACTCTTGGTATACATCGACGAGATAAGATTCTTCATTTGCCAAGTCTTGGATTTCTTGATTGGTGGGGACATATTCTTCATATGGTAGTTCCCCATTGGTAAATCTGATACTACATGCATCTCATGCAATGCAAGTCCCAGTTCCCATGTGGAGTAAAAAACATCCCAGTACGAGCATTGTATCGTTCTACCAAAACAAGGAACATGTTATAATTTGGAGCAATGTTGTAGCCAGTTGCCAGGATGGTGTTGTAAAGCCATATATTCACTACAAGAAACCAGTGTGTCTTACAACGGTCGAAAACTATTGCAAAAATAATATATCCCATTGCAAAATCAATTCACAATAGTTATTGGAGCCATTGTAAATCCCAGCATTGCATATTCCTCTTGCAACGATTATAGGAGGTTTTTGCAACGTTTCTATAAATAGTTGCAAATAACGTATTATACAATGGATCTCCCATTAATACGTAACGGTTACATTGCATTGTCAATAATATATTTGGCAACGATTAACAAACTATTGTAAATACTGAGTAATACACGATGGTTGATAACTATTGTCTAAAATATTTCATGCATCGGTTAAAAATTGTTGCTGATGATAGGCAACAGTCAATATCAAGTACTTTATTTTACCGCCACTGGGCTCGAACTCCCGACCTCCTGGATTGCATGCCTCCTATCTACCACTAGGCTACAGGCTCATTTGCATGTAAATACTTATATATATATATATATATATATATATATATATATATATATATATATATATATATATATATATATATATATATATATCATTTTCATGAATTGAAGATTTTGGATCGACGTTAAATATTAATTATTTAATATTTTTTGTTAGCGAACAATGAACCAGTTAATACGAGTAATTCTAATGCTTAAATCCCTATTATGTAGTATAAACAAAATTAAAATTGGATATTGAATTTGCAACGACTATAAACAAACTGTTGCAAGATTAATATTTTTGTAATAGTTGTTTATTCTTTTGACAATGGTTATCATAAGCGTTGTTATTTAACCAAAAAAATTGCAACTAGTAGTATAATCGTTGCACAATTATTACAAATAATAAGCCCACTCACAACAGGTTGCAAAAATTATTGCACAACAGTTGCTAATAATGAGCCTTTTTATAAGACTTTATGTAACCATTGCAAAATATTAATAAATTGTAACAAATACTTAAAACCCTTGCATAACCGTTGCCTATTCAACTCACTTTGATAACACTGTTGCTTGACCGTTGTAGGAAAGAAGAATGTTTTGCAAGCATTTATGAACCATTGTAAAAAGTGTATTAGGCAATGGTTAATATCTAACCATTGCAAATATATTTAATTTAGAAATGTTTATTTCAACCATTATGTAACAGTTGCAAATTATAGTTTCAACAACAACTATATAAGCATTGCACTAAAATCGTTACAAAATAGGGGTATTTTTGTAGTGATTCTTGAGCACTGTTTCATAACGCTCCACGCTCCAATATCCACACTGTAAGACGATTTCAACGAACATTATTGTTGGTGACCCATCCAGTCAATCTGGGACTCTTGAAAGGATATACTCCTCCCTCTTCAGTATAAAGGTTTACAAAAATAGGTGATTGGAATGGTTAAATAAGTGATGAATCTTCACTAGGTACAGATCCAAGCAATAATCCTCACATAGGAATAGCATATCCGTCTGGAGTACTGTAGAAGACACTTTGTCTTGATTATCTTTTTGTGAAAGATCTTCCCAGGTTTGGTTCCAGACATTCAAGGAGTCAAATCTCATTCCATCTTCCTTGGTGGGTAGCATGGTAAAATGCTGATAAAGGATAGTCTCATGCCATGTTAGGAACATACATCACTCTACCACTTATACCACCAAATTGAAAAAGCCAAGACTCTTAATTTTTTGGATTTTGTTTGAGAATCTCAGTGGATAGCATCCCTAAATAAAAAGGCTGACTTTGCATGTGCATCATTGTCTAAATAAGTCAGCAGTTATCCATTTATTAAAGATAGCAGCATTTTGTCAACTTGGGAAGCTAGACTGTCTACCAGTTGGCAAACTCCTATCTGATTGAGAGAATTTTACATGAAATAGATCTTTTAGATAGTTGCTGTGTAGGAGTCCGACAGTCGATCCCAGTATGTTATAAAGAGGGTCCATTAGCAAGTCAACTGGAAATGCGAAGGACATGGAGATTAGCAAATAAAGGCTAATATACATCAATTAATTTCTATATAAAAAGTATATGCATGCCAAAGTCATAGTATTTGTGAAGATGGTGCATGGGAGGAACGTTCAAGTTGATTGATGAAATTTTGGGAAAATACGCAATATCTCATCTTAGGAAGATACGTGTCTGAGTTCCCAATTCATCAGAAAAGTATGCGACATTCCCAATTCATCAGGAAGATACGTGATCTTTCCAAATTCATCATAAAAGTACATTGGTAATTTCTTTTTACTCTAAAAGAGGAAAGATAGGCAGATATTTCTATACTTAATAGAGTTTAGAAAACACGCCAAAGAATTATTTTCACTCTAGATGAGGGAAAAGTATGCGTGTACATGTGTCCCTGTATCCTATAATACATCATCATCTTCTTCCTTAGAAACGCGTGCCTATCATGGCAGGAAGAGCTGTCTAGCGAGAAGCCCCAACTCTTGCCATGTTAAGTCCTTCTCCGATGGGCTGTGCAACCAGCGACGCAAATGTGAGTCTGGTCGCGGTGGTGCGGGACGAACTTACAGGAGCTTTCCCCTTGTTCTCCTTCCTTGATGGTTGAGATTGCTTGGGATCCATTGCTAGAACTTGAGGCTAAAGACGAAGTTAGGATTTTGAGGGAAAAAGAGTTGAAGAAATTTGTAAAGAGTATTTTTTCTCTTACAAATTTGACTATATATAATGTTGGATAAACCCATCGAATTCTGAAACAGACGCTTCTGGATTTGTGCCCCAAAATTATGATGGTGCACTAAATGTGCGGCCACCTCAGCAATCTGTTAAGATTCTGTATTAATGGCGCACGTAAATTAGAGTTAACCATTGTAGCAGGTTTTCTTAAAGTTTAGGGTGAAGGCGTAATTTTTATACAAACAAAAGGAGCGTATAATGGTTTTTCTCCAAAGTTCAGAATTTGACAGTTGACAGTCTAGCACTGTAGTCAAAGAGATCAAGTCATTAATGTTAGGGTTATATACTAAAAGCATCACTTTGGTAGTAACCTTATTTCCTTAAATTTTGAATGAGAATCATATGGGCGAATGTTTGCATATTGTATTTGTTGCAAGTGTTAATGCAATTGTCTGGTATTCTATATTGTAGATAATATGGTGTATGGTGTCACACAGAAGATCATATTATCAGTTTCCTATGGAGTATATAAATAGTTCACAACCTAGATGGACTTGGACAATCTATTGGAAATGTTGTAGTGTAATATGGTATTAGTCTATTTTGACTATAGGTTTACACAAGTGTAGAAGCATGGAAAATATTGCTTTTAGTCCCACATCGGAAAAGAGAAAAAGAAAGGGCTCACTCCATTCTATAAATAGAGCCCCCTTGCCTCCTTTGAAAAGGGCACCAACTTCTCTTCCATCCTTCCAACTTGGACTCTTCCTACTACGTACCTTCGGGTGCTAAGTCGAAGAAGTCTAGGGCAGCGCGGGCTCGTCGAGCTCAGTCAGCTTTTCCAACCTCTGACCATCAGAGCGCCCCGCTAACTGTTAAAGCGGGCCTCTGATGGAAAGTTGTAAACATGATACCTACGCACTCGTGTGTTCGGGATACCCGGGCCCACAAAATGAGTACAAAGGTTGACCGAGATGTCCTTGACTTACGAGATGGGATCCTTCACAAGTGCAAGGAAAGAAGGGAATTCTCTATGCCGCTCGAATTCAACATGGAGCTTCATGCGGCTCAAAATCCAAAAAGCTTCATGCGGCCCAAAAGCAGCAGGGGGCCTTAGGCGGCCCAAAATCAACATGGAAGCCCATGCGGCTCAGCCAGAATGAGCCTCATACGGCTCAGAAACTCATACGGACCGAAAGTCTTCTGGAGCCTCAAGCACCTCGGATAAGCTCTATGCGGTTACGACTCCGGTCATAACGACTCTTCATGCGGCTCGAGTATGAAGATTCTCATGCGGCTCGAGTATGGAGACGCTCATGCGGTTCGGTCGTGACGACTCTTCATGCGGCTCGGTCATGACGACGCTCATGCGGCTCGAGTATGAAGACTCTCATGTGGCTCGGTCATGACGACTCTCATGCGGTTCGGGTATGGAGACTCTCACGCGGTTCGGGCACGACGACTCTCGATTCAGATTTATTCATTCAGATTTACAAACGTCGACAAATCATCATGATGCAGATTTGTTGCAATCAGCATTAATTACTCATTGGATTCGGCACAATCTACAATAATGACCCAGATTCAACACATTCAGGATTAATGGCCCAGATTGATTAATCAAGAGGCCGCCGACTTTTGAGAGGGGGCAATCATTGCAAACCCTAATGATGCCTCCCACTCTTATAAATAGCAAGGTGCCATTCCCTTGCAGATATACGGAGAGACACATATACACAGAGACAGATAATGAGAGAGATACAGAAACAGACGCGCATAGAGAGCCAGAGAGCCTGAAGAGAGAGAGCATTTCTTTATCAACACATGTCAGTTCTTCTACAGAGTCCAAAAGCTGCACCCGATCATCCAAGGAGTAAGGCAGAGCGGCCGTCACTTTCCCGAGCCTCTATCGTCACCCCCCAGAATCTAAAATAAACAATGGTACTTAGACTGTTGTACCTAGGTTTTCGTCCCTAGGCTTTCTTTGTACAAGCGAGTTTGTATTGTGAAGTAAAAGTCCAGTCCTCCGATAATTGTTTTATCCTTTTATATTTCATGGCAAACAAGATGGCGACTCTGCTGGGGACAAACTTCTCCACGCTGAGGAGTTGGTGGCACAATCGGATGCAACCAAACTTGGTTCCACGTAACAGAAGATGGTCGTCCGCTTCGACCAACAGGCGTTTGAAGAAATGCTCTCTGAGGGAAGCGCTGGCCCGATCCAGAAGCGAACCCGCACAAAGAAAGCTCGCAGCGAGTGGAGGCCAAAATCATTTGCTCCTCCCTAAGCTCTAGACGGAATACTCTCTGCAGCCCAAGACGGCAAAGGCGACTCTCGCGCGGCCCCACTTCAAGCCATAGAGGACTCTGCTGTCCCCAAGTTCGGTAGAGGAAAGCACTACGATGCTGGACTTGCAGGGGCAAAGAGCGATCCTATGTGCTCCAGGAAGAAATCGAACAAGGGCACTAGCCGCAAGACGAAGACTCATGCGGCCAAGATTGCCAGCCGCATAAATGATGACCATGCGGCTGAGACTGCTAACCAAGGGCATAATACTCATGCGGCCAGGATTTCCAGCCGCATGGAGAACACTCATGCGGCCAGGACTTCCAGCCGCATGGAGAAGACCTATACGGCTACGATGGCCAGCCGCATGAAGATTATGGATTCCAGCCGCATGACGCCTACTCCACGTGGCTCTGTCTTCGACCGCCTCTCCTATGGTCCTGATCTCTTGTGCTTCCAAGAAGACATGTTTGACTCTCTCCAGCTCCACTTAGACTCTTCCTACTATGTGCCCTCATGCACTAGAGCGAAGAAGTCTAGGACAGCACGAGCTTGGCAAGCTCGGTCCGCTGATCCAACCACTGACCATCCGAGCATCCTACATACTATTATGCGGGCCTCAGATGGGAAGTTGTACAGAACCACTCGAGTCCAGCCCCCGGCGGCAAACAGACAGAGAGGTTCGCAAAAGTCTCCCAAAATCCAGGAAGCAAACAAGGTCGATCCAGATCCATCTGACTTGCGTGAGGCCATCCTCCACAAACACAAGGAAAGAGAAGGTGCATCAGGGTGCAAAGAGTCCTTTCACGGACGTCACTGCACCCAAATCATCGTCAACTGCTGTTGCAACAATACGACGATACGAGAAGACCGACAGAACGTCTTCCAAAGACTGCAACAACCATGTTCAGAGGATGAGGCACTTCCCGTCGTCTTCTGTAACTCTGCTCAGAAAGTCCCCGCCGATGGGAGAGGGAAGAAGACAAATGTTCCCAGCTCGAAGATTTTAACCACTATGACTAAGAGACTGTCGTCTAAGCGGGTGCCCACTACCGGAGTTTTCCAAGGTACCCGTTCAAAGACGAAATCTTCTACAGTGGGAGATTCATCGTCCACACCACTGGGGGTTGCAGGAACTGGAGGTAGCACTCCTCCGAACCTCCACGACAATCCGATGTTCCAAGGAGACGAGCTAGAGAAAATAACTCTCCCATCAGATACAGCAAATCCGGACGTCCCGGAGGACGCCCATAATTCCCAAGACGCAACAAACTCATAGCCAGCGACTTCATACGCGAGGAGCAACATCCAGACTGGGTCGCCAACATAGTTCCGATCCTCAAAAAAATGGAAAGATTTGAATCTGCATCGACTTCCGCAATATGAACGAGGCATGTCCCAAAGATGAATTCCTCCTTCCTATCACAGACATCATGATTGACAATACCTGCGGCTTCGAATGTATGTCATTCATGGATGGCTTCTCGGGGTACAACTAAATCAAGATGTCTACTGACGACGAAAAGCATACATCATTTCGAACACCGATTGGCACATACTGCTACATCGTCATGCCTTTCGGTTTGAAGTGTGCCGGCGCCACAAATCAAAGAGCCATGAGTATCATCTTCAGAGACCACTTACACAAGACGGTGGAGTGCTATGTTGATGACTTCGCCGTCAAGAGTTGCTGTAAGGGAGACCATCTGTAGGATCTGAGGACGGTATTCGACCTGATGCGAGCACACAATTTGAAAATAAACCCTACGAAGTCCTTCCTGGGCGTATCCAGCGGGAAGTTCTTGGGTTTCATCATCACTGCCCAGGGTATTCATGTACACCCTGAGAAGACGAAGGCAATTATGGAGATGGGTCCCGCGAGAAATCTCCACGAACTCAGAGGCCTTCAAGGGAGGCTAGCTTACATTAGGAGGTTCATTTCTAACCTCTCCGGGCGATGTCTACCATTCATCCATCTCATGAAGAAAGGCGTCTCATTCGTATGGGACGAAGAATATCAGCGGGCCTTCGACAGCATCAAAGAATATTTGTCGAACCCTCTAGTCCTGGTGGCCCCGATCACTGAAAAACCATTCCTGCTCTACGTACGTGCAATGGAGCATTCCTTCGGCGCTCTGCTGGCACAAAACAACGACGCAGGCCATGAACAAGCTATATATTACCTTAGTCGAATGATGATCGGGCCAGAGCACCGATATACCGCCGTGGAGAAGGAATGCCTCGCCCTGGTGTTCGTCATTCAAAAGACGCGGCACTATGTCACAGGACAAACCAAACATGTGATCTCACGAGTCAACCCTCTCAGGGTCCTTATGACTAAACCAGAGGCACTCAGCTCTCGCCTCGCTACATGGGCAATATTACTATCCCCCTACCATATTATCTTCGTCCCACAAAAGGCTGTTAAAGGTCAAGCCCTGGCAGACTTTTTGGCAACCCACCCAGGATCGGAGTCGGCCAGAATATACGAAAAAATCCCAGATGAGGTCGCCGACTCGCATGCAACCTCTCACGATGATATATGGCGGATGTTCTTCGACGACGCCTCAAGGACCGGACCTAAGGGCAACATCGTCGTCGGAGTCGGGGTGGTGCTGGTTTCTCCTTCCGGATTGGTGATCAATCGCGCTGACTCCCTTACAGAACCCTGCTCTAACAATGTTGCCGAGTACAACGCTTTCGTCATTAGCCTCCAACTTATAAGAGAGCTGGGGGTGGAATATCTTGAAGCATACGGAGATTCGCAGTTAATCGTCAATCAGATCCGGGGTTCGTACGAAGTCCGCCATGAAGACATGATCCCCTATCACCAAATAGCGATCGACATTATCTCGTCGTTCGAGGGGTTCTTCATCGAACACGTTCCCAGACTCTGAAATATCGAAGCCGATGCCTTAGCAGACCTTGCCGCTTCCCTAGCAGTGCCAAATCATACTCATCAATTGGTGGATGTGATAGGCCATGAACTGGTATGTCCCAAGAACAGTGTTCAATTCATGGCGAGTTATTCCGCTCAGACGATCGACAAAGCACTAGACTGGAGACAACCCTTCATTGACTTCGTAGTCTACGACATTCTGCCGGAGGACCCAAAGGAAGCCACCTCCATCAAAAGGCGTTCTCTTAGATTCTTCTACGATACAGAAACAAAAATGTTGTATCGTCGATCCTACGATGGGTTATTGCTTCTGTGTCTATCAAACGCAGAAGCCAAAGAAGCCGTACGCGAAGCTCACGACGGTATCTATGGGGCCCATCAGCCTGGCCCTAAATTACAAGACCGCCTTCTCCGAATGGGCTACTACTGGCCCACGATGGTAGCAGATACGATAGACTATGAAAAAAAGTGCAAAGTCTGCCAAGTCCACGCAGACTTCATCCACGAACCATCCAAATTTCTACATCCGACGGTAGCATCCTGGCCATTTGAAGCATGGGGAATGGATATCATCGGTCCGATTACTCCACCTTCCTCCCGAGGACATCGCTTCATACTTGCAATCACAGGTTACTTCTCCAAATGGACGGAAGATGTTCCGCTTGCAGAAGTCAAAACTTCAAACGTGATCAGCTTCCTCAAGCATCACGTCATCTATCGCTTTGGACTGCCACGAAGTATCATCCACGATAATGGTCCGCAGTTTGCAAGCCACGCCTTCTATCGGTTCTGCGACAAGCATCACATCTAGAATATTGCTTCAACACCATACAATCCGACAACGAATGGGTTGGCAGAAGCATTCAACAAAACAATCATCAAACTTCTTACGAAGTTCGTATCGTCCAACAAACATGACTGGAATGAGAAGCTTGGTGAATGCTTATGGGCGTACCCTACCACAGTCCGAACGGCCACAGGGAACACACCATTCTTCCTGGTATACGGAAGTGAGACAGTTCTTCCATTGGAGACTCAAATACCCTCGCTCCGTGTCGTTCTCACTTATCAATTGACGACGGACGATAACTACCGTCGCCGGCTACAAGAGTTGGAGGCCTTAGATGAAAAGTGCCTTCTGGCTCAGCAGCGGATCGAGCTATACCAAGCACGCATCTCCGAAGCCTTCAATAAAATGGTTAAAGTCAGAACATTCCAAGTGGGCGATCTCGTTCTGGCAGTCCGAAGGCCGATGGTCATGACTCACAAGACCGCCGGCAAGTTTCAGCCAAAATAGGAAGGTCCATTTATCATTGAGGCTGTATTCTCCAACTGTGCTTACCGTCTCGCAAAACAAAATGGAGACTTGCTCATGTTGCCCGTCAACGGCAAGTTCCTGAAGAAATATTATGTCTAAATGATATTTTCCAGATCATTGAGTTATGTACCCGCTGGTGCCGGTGAACTCACATCCACAACATTCCAGATTATCGAGTCATGTGCCCGCAGGTGCCTTTGAACTCACATTCCGGTCACTCTTTCAGATAGTAAGTCATGTATGACCATACCTCTGAACTTTCTTCCTGAAAGAGATCCTCCCTCATGATCCACTACCCGCACTCCCAGTGCACAAAAAGGATAACAGATCCACAAATTTCCAAAACGGCCATGTCCTCATTACCTCTGAGTCGTTTCACTTCCGGTAAAAACAAATCACCCCTTTACATAGAACTTCCATGTCCTCATTACCTCTGAGTCATTCTATGTGCCCTCCTTTATTGAGCCTACTCCTTCCATGTCCTCATTACCTCTGAGTGGGAAGGCTCCGTCGAAGAAACTTTCATGCTTGCCATGTCCTCATTACCTCTGAGTAAGTAAGTTGGTTCTCTCTCGTCTTATTATTCGTACCCTGAACCAGGGTATGCCAAGGGTAATAGGCCCACAAATGTCCTCTGTTGGCCACAAATATTCTCCGTTGAGTCTACTCCTACCATGTCCTCATTACCTCTGAGTAGGAAGACTCCACGGTAAAACCTTCATACTTGCCATGTCCTCGTTACCTCTGAGTAAGTATGTTGGTTCCCTTTTCATCCTATTATCCATATCCTAAGCCAGGGTACGCCAAGGATAATAGGCCCACAAATGTCCTCTGCTGACCATAAATGTCGTACTAGGTCCCCTGGTATATCCGCATCTTTTCTCATCATCGCATGCTTTCGGAGCCCAGCTGTTCCATAGCATTCTTTCACCCAATGCATAGAACTTCCACGTTGATAGCACCTCTGAGTTGTTCTATGTCTCCTCATTCGAGTTTACTCCTACCATGTCCATAATCACCTCTGAGTAGGAAAGCTCAACCATCAACCTTATATTTACCACATCCATACCACCTATGAGTAAATATGATGGTTCTCTCTCTCAACTTATTATCCGTACCTAAAACCAAGGTACGCCAAGGATGATAAGTCCATACAAAATCCCCAGCGAAAGTACCCAAACCTATCACGTCTATGCCACCTCTGATAGGATCTCCACACCAAAACAACTCTACTTTCCATGCTTCTTATTCAAAGTATTCCAAATTTTCAATTTGAAAACTTTGAAGGGGGTCTTGTAGAAGCATAGAAAATATTGCTTTTAGTCTCATATCAGAAAAGAGAAAAAGAAAAGGCTCACGAGGACACTATAAATAGAGTCCCCTTGCCTCCTTTGAAAAGGGCACCAACTTCACTTCCCTCCTTCCAACTTGGACTCTTCCTACTACGCACCTTCGGGTGCTAAGTCGAAGAAGTCTAGGACAGTGCGGGCTCGTCGAGCTCAGTCAGCTGTCCCAACCTCTGACCATCAGAGCGCCCAACTAACTGTTAAAGCGGGCCTCTGATGGAAAGTTGTAAACATGATACCTATGCACTCGTGTGTTCGGGATACCCGGGCCCACAAAACGAGTACAAAGGTTGACCGAGATGTTCTTGACTTACGAGATGGGATCCTTCACAAGTACAAGGAAAGAAGGGGATTCTCTATGCCACTCGAATTCAACATGGAGCTTCATGTGGCTCAAAATCCAGAAAGCTTCATGCGGCCCAAAAGCAGCAGGGGGGCCTTAGGCGGCCCAAAATCAACATGGAAGCCCATGCGGCTCAGCCAGAAGGAGCCTCATGCGGCTCAGAAACTCATACTGACCAAAATTCTTTTGGAGCCTCATGCGGCTCGGATAAGCTCTATGCGATTACGACTCCGGTCATGACGACTCTTCATGCGGCTCGAGTATGAAGACTCTCATGCGGCTCGAGTATGGAGACGCTCATGCGGCTCGGTCGTGACGACTCTTCATGCGGCTCGGTCATGACGACGCTGATGCGGCTCGAGTATGAAGACTCTCATGCGGTTCGGTCATGACGACTCTCATGCGGTTCGGGTATGGAGACTCTCACGCGGTTCGGGCACGACGACTCTCATGCAGTTTGAGTGTGATGACTTTTATACGGCTCATGAGTACAACAGTTGGACACGTGGTTGGACACGTGTCAAAAGCCGACCATATCTCAATAATTCAGATCTACTGGAATCAAAGTAATCTCTAGATTGGGTCGAATCCCAATAATCATAACAAACAGTGGGTACACGTGGCAGAGAATGATTCAGATTTATTCATTCAGATTTATTCATTCAGATTTTCAAATGTCAAGAAATCATCATGATACAGATTTATTGTAATCAGCATTAATTACTCATTAGATTCGGCACAATCTACATTAATGACCCAGATTCAACACATTCAGGATTAATAGCCCAGATTGATTAATCAAGAGGCCACCGACTTTTGAGAGGGGGCAATCATTGCAAACCCGAATGATGCCCCCACTCTTATAAATAGCAAGGTGTCATTCCCTTACAGATATACGGAGAGACATATACACAGAGACAGATACAGAGACAGACGCGCATAGAGAGCCAGAGAGCCTGAAGAGAGAGAGAGCATTTCTTCATCAACGCCCGTCAGTTCTTCTACAGAGTCCAAAAGCTGCACCCGATCGTCCAAGGAGTAAGGCAGAGGGGCTGTCGCTTTCCCGAGCCTCTATCGTCACCCCCCAGAATCTAAAATAAACAATTGTACTTAGACTGTTGTACCTAGGTTTTCGTCCCTAGGCTTTCTTTGTACAAGCGAGTTTGTATTGTGAAGTGAAAGTCCAGTCCTCCGATAATTATTCTATCCTTTTATATTTCATGGCAAACAACTAGTATACTTTGTGTGTATTGAACATGACCACTTGAGGTTATTCTCTTTATACTGACTACATAAGAGAACAAACACCTCTGTTATTATGGATGCTTGTGCTCTTAATCCGGATATAATAACAGACATGTATATACAGTGTGCATTACTTTGACTCATGGAAGAGTGAGATTCATTATGGATCAACAACCTCTATGAATTGGGTAATAACATTGTATGTATGATGGACTGTTGATTAAAAATGGAATCCATGTCCCGATACATTGGGTTGATGATGTCCCCTTAAGAAGCTCATAAGAATTGTCATGTAAACCCTGTAGGTGGATTATATCTGACATGAGAAATAAAGTTGAGCGGTACTAGTTCATGATAAAAGATGTCGAATCAATATAGTTGTCAGTAACTTAATTTAATCGACGGACATTCGATATCTTAACATGGGAAGCCAAATGAGCATATAATAAAAGAAGCCCACAAACATAATTTGGGATTAGGGAGGTAGTGTAACAATAGCTCATTAGTGGACCGAGCTATTGTTAATGGGCCTGGATTGTGTGTTCGGGATGAATACGGGATATCCAGATCCGTTAGGAGGCCTAACCCTAATTTCTCCTCATGGTCCCTGTCGTACCCTATATATATCCTCTATTCTCTGGCCGCCAGATTATTGATAAAAAATCTGAAGCTTTCTCTAAATTCGTGATTCACGTAAGAAGAGAAAGAGAGGGCTGCCATGGAGAAGAAAAGGTTGGGAGATCGTCGCCCACACGACGTCCAACTCGAGGAAGGAATACGTACAGAAGATCTTGGGGTCGTCCGCTCGAGATTGCCAGTAATTAGTTGTCTTTTTTTCCGTCGCAGGTATAATTTGTGAACCCTAGTTTTCGCCTATGAAGGGTTAAAACACGTATTAAATCTGTTTAAATTTCTATCGATCAATACGCACACCAAAGTAAGGGTCTTAGGAATCCCCAGTTCCATCAATTAATACAAGAGATCCTCTAATACACAAATTAAGTTTGTCTTCTAGTGAACAATTTGGCTCTCTCTTCTTGAATAGGCTAATCTTGCTATTTCAGTCAGAGTACACTAGTGAGGCTACCTCTAACTGAATACTATAACGGTGGTACTTCAGTCAGAGTACGCCAGTAAGGCTATCACTTCCTGAATACGCCAATATTGCTACTTCAGCCAGAGTGCGCTAGTGAGGCTATCTCTTTATGAATACAGTAATATTGTTATTTTAGTCATAGCATTTGTTCACTTTGAAAACTTGTTCAATTCGAAGAATTGTTCACTTTAAAGACTTGTTCACTTTGAAAATATGTTCTTTGAAGACACCATAGCTTGGACACTTATAATCATCTGGAGTTTGTCCTTTCAAAAGTTTTAGATGGTTAAATTCTCTACAAGTTAGCGCACATTATTCTTGCCCAGCGGAATTATCCACTAGATAGTAATTTTTTAGCATGTGGACAGAATTATGCGCAATTATGTACTAGATAGAGTCTTTTTCAGCATACGGACAGAGTTATGCGCCAGTGTGTTTGAGACAGTAATTCTCAGCATATGGACAGAGTTATATGCCACTTTGTTCAAGACGATGACTTCTCAGCGTGTTAATAAAATTTGTGCGCCATCATGAGTCTCCAAGCATATTAAAAAAGCTTTGTGAGGAAATAGAGATTTCATAGAAAAGTCAAAGGCAATTTTATTTCAAAACCATGGTTACATATGATGGAGATCTATTACATTCTAGATTTTCATCTCTAAGTCATGGTGACGTCAGATAGAGATCTGTTACATTGCAGATATTCTTCGTCAGTTTGTGCCTCAGTACAAACCATAGTATATGAAAAATGTTACACTGAAGGACACTATTAAGAGGGTCGCACTCCTACGGCCTAAGTACTCTGAACCTTGCATTCCCGTAGGAAGTAACCAACCCGAGCCACATGTTGTGCATTCACAAGCATGGGGCACCCTCTAGATTATCAGGAAGTACACCTGGACAAAAGATTACAAAATTGGACATGTATAATACCCGTCATTCTACGTCTACTACTAATATTACTCCTTACTGGCAGTTTTGATTGGGATACAAACCCAATCCCGTCATGCGCGTCGTACCTATGACACCCTCCAGCAGCAAGCTCCATCTAATGGGTGCAGACAACAAGATAGGTCTGAAGAACTCGAAGGGTCTCTACATAATGTGATCCTTTATGTCGAATAAGACATGTTATGATGTCCTTGTATGTTCCATCTGGGTATCTCTGGAAGATCGATGCTTCTTTCTGCTTCTAACACGTCTAAAGAGCAATGCCTTAGGCAGAATGACGTCTAACTCTTCTTCAAGTTCGCCTAGGTTGGCAAAAGCTTGGACGTATGAGTACATGGCGAGAGGATGTGATAAAGGAATTATGCCAATCTTTGTCTCTATTCATAGTGGAGAGGGTAGCCTTCAGTTATGAAAATGGTGTTAATAGCTTCGACCAAGCATTAGTACAATCTCCACAAAAGTCAAAATTGGTTCAAATTCCAACAGAAGAAGTTGAAATGATCAAGCCATATCAGCAATCTGTTGAGAATTTGCTTCAAAGACGCACATTACAACTATCTTTTAGGCTTCTAGTTCAAAGTATTTCGAATTTATGTTGGAAAATAAGAAAATTTTGAAGGGGGTCTTGTAGAAGCATAAAAAATACGCTCCTAATGGATAATGAGCCTAAATGGTCAATGATGTATTTTTTGAAGGTTTCAGATTGAAGATCGGTGTATCCATTAAAATCTTCAAACAGAAGCGTATGCCAACGTACTTTTAATCAACAAAAGCAGCGCACATTGATCATATTTTCTCTTCTTCATTTTATGCAATAAACTGACAGCTGACTGGCACAACAGTCGAACAGATCAAGGTCATTAATGTAGAGGATTTTGTACACAAAGACCTAGGTTGTCATTTAGTGGATAGTTCAGCTACCTTCTATCAGAGTACGCTTATGTGCTACCTCTATCAGAGTACGCCTATGTGCTACCTCTATCAGAGTACGCCTACGTGCTTCCTTTTTCAGAGTACGCCTATGTGCTACCTCTATCAGAGTATGCCTACGTGCTATCTCTATCAGAGTATGCCTACGTGCTCTCTCTATCAGAGTACGCATATGTGCTATCTCCATTAGAGTATGCAAACGTGTTGTTTCTATCAAAGTATGCCAATAGTACTATTTTTACCAGAATATGCCAGCATGGTTACTTTTCTAAAGCACGCCTATAACCAACAGTCAACAGTTATGGTTACGTGTACATGCCACAATCCTCGTGGAATGTGCATAGATAACTGTCTCCACAACCTAAAGGTTTCCTCGTATAGGAAGCCATGTGTCAAATAGACAGTAATTTGTGCCCCCATGAAGTCGAACGTGTGCTGTTGATTTTCAAATAGTACACGTACAATAGCAAATTTAGTGCATATTGTTCATTAGTACGTGCACATCTAGATAACAGTTTTGAAAGCTATAAATATAAGATCAATGCCATCCAACATACACACAGACATACATTGAGACAAAAAGAGCTAGACAGAGACATTGCCAGTGTTGACCTGTTGCTGAATTTCTCGAATGTTCCGATTTATTGTATTTCTTCTTCGTATTAAGTAGTCCAAGGAGTAAAGTGATCGACCGTAGATCAAATCTTTATAGTTATACTTCACAGAATCAATTTTGTACTTTAGATTCTTGTATAGGATTTGTTGTACATGTTTATTCTTTATAAAAGTTTGTAAGAACAACGGTCCATTCAACCTTTCTTATTTACGGCAAATAGTATGCCACCCACACACTAAACACGTAGAAATTAGACGTCATGTTTTGCGTGATCATCAATTACGTAAAGATATTGATTTACTATTTATTGACACAAAACATCAACTTGCAGACATCTTTACTAAAGCCCTAATCGAAGATCGTTTCAATTTCATTCGTCGAGAATTAGCTATTCTAGAGTTTGATGCTGCATTATGATACTGCACTTATTCTTTAAAATGTATAATATGCTAAAGTGGAGATTATTTTAGATACACGTCGATAGGGTCCTTCTGTCATCCAGGTGTAAATAACCCAAAGTGACATGGTATTTAAGTGTCTTTGGACCACCGCTAGCTAGGAATCGACACCTACAGCTAGTCCAAGGTAATCAACATTTTACAGACAAAATTTATTAAAGGTTAATTGCAAATATTATTTTGTTCTGAAACTATAGGAACCGAATTCGGGTCGAACTCGGTCCCCTTGTTTCCATAATGCTGCAAAAATTTGGACCTACCTCTTCACTTAAGCTGGCTCATTGTTTTTGAACTCCCCTACTTCTCTTTTATTCTAGAATCGAGAGTAACATTAGCCCTCCTTTTTTCTACCTCTAGGAACCCTAGTTTTCACAAATCCTAGCCGTAGAGATCTCTCACTTTAAGTGGAATCAAGCCTCCAAACTTCGTAACATCATCTATTTCGTGCTTCTCTTCCATTTTTTTGGATCATTTTGAGGTATAATCTCTATCTTTCTCTTCATTATTTTCTACGGCACCAAAACACTTTAGAAAGAAAAAAAGAAAGGTAGATGAAGCATCCCTTTCTAATCTTCCTCATGATGTTCAACATTCTCTGTTCAGTCCATCTTTGTCCAATGAGGGTGATTTTGATGGATTTCTCTATAACACTAGAATGTGCCATTGAATGGTTTGATGACTTCCAAAAGAGGAAGATCTGTTAGGGGAACCCATTAGCTTCACCATATTCTATGATTATTTGACCATTTTTAGAGATCTTTTGCTTGATGACCTTGTATCTACTAGTAATCGTATTTTTCTAAATGCAATTTCAATGTTCTATTATAATTTAACATATGAATATGACACTATCTACTCCTGTCGGTGGTATTGATATTGAATTTGATGATGACAATATAGGAGAAATCTTGGGTATTCCAAACATGGGTGAATGCCTAATCGAAATCACTACATTTCAATTTTAAGGCGACATGACACTTGATTCATTCAAGGAATCTTTGTGAACCTCATCCTCGTACTCATGGACGTCTTTGTTCTACCTATTTGAACCAATATTTCTATGAGTTACATCGCATGATGTTCTCTGCTATTATCCCTAAGACTGGTTCAACCGATGAGATCACGTTTTTAGAGATTATTGCTCTTTATGATATATATTTTAGAGTCCCTTTTAGTCTTCCAAATACTATCATCGGTGCTATTGTTCGATGTCGCAAGAGGGGGCGTAACCTACTATAAGTTATGTACTTGCCTCTCATCTTTGAGCACATCAATATACTATTGGATGACTGCCCATCCCTTGATGAGCCTGCCTATCTTACTAGAGCTCGTAGGACTGCTCCTACCTTTCCTCCTCTTGATGTTGACGACTCGTCCTCCTCTAGCTCTCATAGCCATCCAGATGCACCTGATCCAGCTGCACCTGCTCCTCCTCCTGATGCTACTTTGGACTCCATTCAGGAGATGCTTCGCAATCATTTTGAATACTGGACGATCATTTTTGTCGTTCTACTCTTCAGGCACATACTATCAGCAACACCCTTACTGATATTCAGTACAGCATGTCTCTTGATCAAGCTGGAGCATTCTCCATGGCACGTGATCCTAGTCGTGCTGGTTAATTGGATTAGTGATCCCTATTTACAGAGATATTTTGAACCTGGTGCTCTCTATAATCCAGACCAGGCTATTGATGATCATTCTCCCGGTGATGATCATAAGTTTCTTCTCTACTTTGGATTGGAGTTTTAGTTCAATTAGATGTTGGTTATGACGTTGTCATGTCCCGCTTCCGAATATTCGGATATGAGTCGGACACGCCCAGCCAACGTTGGAAGACACAACGTAGTAAGCTGTACAATTCTAAGAAAAACTCTAAATGATATGATAAAATAAAATATCACAGCATCTATAACATCCCAGAGAATCACTATACTACTTAGTCATTATTACAACTTTAAAAGAAACAATACCGAAGACAAATCTGGTAACAAGAATAAAGAAAACAACTTATGACATCCTCACAATACAAATATCCAGAAGTAAAAGCTCTAACAAGTCTAAGTAATGAAAACTAAAGCTGAATATCTGTAGCTCCTAAGTCCTGAGTCACAACTCCATCGTGCTCAGCTAAGGCTCCGGGCTCTGGCCTATAAAGCTAGGACAAGATCCTCAAGTTCACTTACAATATATCCAGTCAGGAGCGGAGCAAAGTATAATCTACAATAATAAAACAAGTACAACATGTGAACTAGTAAAGAATAAGGAAACATGATGAACATGAGACTGTAAACGCATAATCAAAACAAAACATGAAACATGTAGCAAAAGATCCTGACATGTGATTTGAAATAGCTACTAGAATATGTGTCGGCTGGGGAAAGATCATAAAGCACAAGCAATGGTACGGCTTAGAATCCCATGTGCACGATGTGAGACCTAAGCTATTCACATGAGTCCTAGGTTGGGCTTTGGTCACATATGTGTAGTATTTTTCCTCCCCCTGATACAAGTAAAGAACATGAACCAGAGTATAAGACCATATCGTGTAACAATGTGTCCAATATGAAAAAGAACATGACATGAAGTAAATGAATCAAAACCCCAGAAGTACTTGCCTTGTTCTGGGAGATCAAGAATAGAAGAATAGTGATATCTAGGTCCACCTAGCATATGTATAATTTGGTTAGGCTCTAAATATTAATCATTAGCTAAATATTACTAACTAGCTAATAATCCAAATCTACTAATAAGCTAAATACATATACATAAACTAGCTATTAATTATCATAATCCAATATCAACTTAATTTTTTACTAGATAAGATGGAGACTAATTATTTATAATTTATATAATAACAAGAATAATTTTTAATAGCAAAATATTTTTAGATAATAGGGTAATAATTTTGGCAATATTAAAATGATGATAATAATATCAAAAATGATAAATATAATAATAATAATAATAATAATAATAATAATAATAATAATCATGATTATCCATTAACAGTAATCACAATTAAGAATATAATCAGAACTAAGAAATAACACTTATATTTATAAAGCAGAATTAGTTAGTAAAAATATATTTATTAAAGGAAATAAGTCTTATATAGGAAAATAATATTATACTTTCAAATAGAAATTTAGGAAAAATTCTTAAATTTCACCAAAATTAGTTCTAGTGAGTTACAAATCTACCCCCCTAGAAAAATTTTGTCCTCAAAATTTAGAGAACAACAAAACTTTATTAAAACAAAACTATTTATAACAAAACTATTATGGAAATCCAACACTAAAATATTTTTATTGAAATGCATGCAAAAGATCAAACAGGGATTTATTAAGTACTAATAAGCAACAAAAGATCAAGAAAGAATTTATTAGGTACTAAGAGACAACAAAAGATTGAACAAGCAGTCATTAGGTACTACGAAACAAACAGTAAGATAAGGAGACCATAGAAACAAGTCTCGAATAGGAAACAAGCAATTTTTATGAAAGTCTAGGTCCTAAGAGAAAATTTAAAGGAAAGTAGAGATCCATGGTCTTCTCCAACCATGCGAGAAATGTCTCCAGTATTCATCCGGAATTGGAATCGTCTCGAATTCTACAGCTGTTATGAGGTAGACCCGTCCCTCCGGCAGTGCATCCTGTGGCTATAGAATCTGAAGAGGTGGGTCCCTCTGCCGATGTCCTGGTGCACCTTGGGCTCGTCCTTAGGCAATGCGATCAGCGGCCTACTGACAATCCTTCATCTGGTAGGCAGACGATCCGCAAAACAAGCATAGTCCTAATCTCTTACGGCACTCATCGAATTAATGTCCTGGATGATGGCAGAAAGCGCAAGTGGTCGCCGTCCGGGTCTGCTTCGATGACTGGGTGGAAGCGTCTTTGCTGGTTGTGTCGCTTCGGTGGGTCCTGTCTATTGTTGGTGCTAACATCTCTATCTCTCATATTTTGCGATTTTACATCCTTCTCTGGCTTCATGTCCTCATTGGGCTTCATGTCCTTTTCGACTCCCTGGACAACCTTGAGGATGTCTTCACAAGTTGTCACCCTGCTATTGGTGACCGCCTGGCAAATCTCTCGAGCAAGTCCTTTCTTGAACCTCCGGGCTCTCTCCTGCGGGGTGCTCACCAAGTTCTCTACAAAGAGGCTGAGCCTGCTAAACTCTGAAGTGTATTCGTCTATGGACATGTTGCCCTTCTGTAGTGACTTGAACTGGCTCTGAAGCTCATCTCGGGCGACCTCCGGGAAGAACTTCTCTTTGAACAGACTTTTAAAGTTTGCCCAGAGAAGTCGGGGAGCGGCTAGCTGGGGCTCCTTTCTAAATATGCTCGGACGACGTCGTACAGCTGCATATTGGCTGCCTCGACCTGAAGGTCCTCGGAAATGCAGGCGATCTTCAGTAGCCTCTCTGTGTTCTCTAGCCACTCATTAATATAGAGAATTCCCTCCGTACCATAGAAGTCCATAGGTTTGAGATTCTTGTAATCCGTAGCAGTCCCCTGCTTCGCTGGTGGTACTGGTGGAACCTCCCTCGATCGGAGTGCATCTGCAACAGTTGCTCTTAACTGAGCGGCCTTGCCGCTCTAGGATTCGATGAACTTCTGGAAGGTCACTATCGGCTGAGTGCTGTCAATAGTGATCATCTGAGGAAGCAGATGAGACGGTAGAAGCTATGGTACCTCGGGTGCAGTGTGCTTAGTGGTCCCGGTGTACCGTGTATGAACCATCCTGTAATAGAAAAACAAACGACTGATTTGCTATGTCCTAAAAATAAGAAGCAACCTAGTAATAATAGGTATAACCAAACTTAGTATTAATAACCATAACCACTTTTTCTCGATCCTATGCTGTGATGAGTTTTCCTTAGTCTAGCAGGTTCTCTAATAGTACTTTATAGCCTAAGTACCATTAGGATGAGACGTGCATGGGCCGCCACAAAAAAATATGTCACGAACCGATCCCGAATATTCGGATATGAATCGGACATGCCCAACCTACGTTGGAAGACACAACATAGTAAGCTGTACAATTCTAAGGAAAACTCCAAATGATATGATAAAATAAAATATCACAGCGTCTATAACGTCCCTGTCACGACTGACGCCCGGTGTAGGTACACGAGACGTAGGTACATCCAGCCTACACCGCAGTATCGACGGCAAAATATTATCCTATGTCACAACATCTAACATAGTATAAATGTACCTGTACAAAATATACTCTCCAATCGGAGGACAAAATAGAAGGTACAACTCAATCACAAATCTAAGATGGATAAATAGCACGATAAGATAGATATGAAATCACAGAGTGCCATACA